>JAFEMH010002382.1:0-347582 GCA_022495995.1 Adenophora triphylla var. japonica
GGCCCAAAGCCCATCTCAAGGATCAGTCGACTAAGCCCATGGTCCGGCTCACCAGACCCGAACTTAACTTAGATCCGAACCCTGCGGAGAATCCATATTATAACTTTCGAATACGAACCATGCTCTACCTGACAGTCAGATCGACCATTCACTCGAATGGCGACTCCTCAACTGAAATTAACAAAAGTGACGACTTGATACTTGAAGGCGTATTTGGTTGAACAATTCTCATAACCACATCCCTACAAATCGGGGACCGTTCATAGGACAGCGTTTTCCCATTACCAATAACCGCCGCTACAATCACGGATACATGTAGCCCTCCCCAAACATACATCACTCTTGTCTATAAATACTTCATCACTACCAAACGGTTGAAAAATGGTAAGCTGCCATTTTTGTTATCCCTGAATTCCATATTCAATACATTTTGAGCTTTATACAACCGTGATCTTACTCTTTCACGCCCGAGCGTCTTCAGCCCAGACACGTATCCGGCTTTAGTCTGTGGGAGTTCGATTTCGTGTCGAAGAAGCCGGGTGATTAGTCTGCCACGTGGAGGATTGCTTGATAAGCACGGTTCTGCATAACATCATGACCATTTACAATTTTTAAATTTATTATATTCATACACCGAAAAGAAAAATTCGGGTGTCTAGTATTCGTCGGACCGCCACAAAGCTATAAATTTGGGAATTTTAAATTCTTTATCGAGATTTTTTCTTCAATTCTATTTTCCTATGATAAATATTTATATTTGTTTTTAATCGAGGAGACAAACTTTCATCACATGGATAAAGGCCTAATCACCTGAACGGGCCTTGGCCGGCATGGTTAACAAACTTGGTGACTTTTCGAAGGGGAGGTCGGCCTGGCTTCGAGTATCCCTGAAGGGGATTATTCGAGGGGCTTAATTTCCTTACCTTGGTTCGGGGTCCTCTAGGAGCCTCTTGGAACACATCTGTGCGATTAAGAAAGTGACATTCTTTGGGCTTGTATCCTTTCAGTGTGGGAAGTTCAAATCTTGGCGGTGTCAAAATGAAAATTTGGAGGCTTGAAGCCATTTGGTGTTCGTAAGAGTGCTATTGTAAATGCCTCTTTGGCGGGAGCATTTTGGGCTTGTCATTTGGTGACTGTAAGAGTGATGTAAATGCGCTTGTAGGAGAGACTCCGCTTGGGGAACTCTACGAAGTATAAGGAAGTGCCTTCCTTTATTTGCGCATAGAGGCACATCCCGCAATCTTACCTCCGCCTGACATATTGCGGCTGGGATGCGGTACTGGGTGGTCGAATTAGTCCGTGACCGGGAACAACCAGGTATCAAAAAAAAAAAAAAAAAAAAAGATAAAAAGGCCTAATCGAGAAAAAAATAATTAAACGGATTCTATATGATTTACTCCCTCCGTCACGGTTCAAGTTTCACCATTTTGGTGAGTCACGCAAATTAAGAAAACAATATATATATTCAAAAATAATGGAAGTGGGAGAAGGGTTGTGAGAAAAAGGTAAATTCTATATACAAGGCACCTTACATACAAGGCACCAATAATGCCCAAACTACCCTTCGCGTGTCGTGTGCGAAAGGACGACATGAAGCCTTTATTTCGTGTAATTTTACACGACATAAACTAATTGTGTAAAATATTAGGTCGTATGAAATTATACGAAATTTAAATTTACTCTGACATTAATGTCGTACACAACAACACGATATGATGTCCTAATATCGTGTATATCCATACGACATATCAAAATGAAGGTGTTCTTCGATGATTTGCAACACGATGTTAATGATACGCGTATGCCATGTTATATTATTGAATTGTGTTGTTAATTGAGCAAAATTTATATACTTATACATGACAAGGAACAAACGTCATATTGGATCATACAATATCATATAACCTATCACATTTAAGTGATATCACTTTATTTATAATCACCTAACAAATGATTATAAATAAAGTCATAGAGATGAAAAACACTTTAAATGCCATTTAGAATGGAGAAAAATAAACGAGGTAGCCGTATACCATTTTTCACAAGATCGCGACACATAAAACCCTAAAAACCCTAAATAATGGCACATATTTGTAACTCAATTTCCATTTGGATTTGGAGGAAACTCATGTAGATGAAAAACACTTTAAATGTCATCTAGAATCTAGAAAAAAATTAAAAATAAATAAATGAGGTAGCCGTATACCATTTTTCACAAGATCGGGACACATAAAATCCTAAAAACCCTAAATAATGGCACATATTTGTAACTCAATTTCCATTTGGATTTGATGGAAACTCATGTAGATGACAAACACTTTAAATGTCATCTAGAATCTAGAAAAAAATTAAAAAAAAAATAAACGAGGTAGCCGTATACCATTTTTCACAAGATCGGGACACATAAAACCCTAAAAACCCTAAATAATGACACATATTTGTAACTCAATTTCCATTTCGTGTATAAAGACACGAGAAACCTCACCACATATCGTCTATTAGAGCACGAAATACAAACTGATGAATCAATTTACATTTCGTGTCCTAATATACGAAATGTGGAAAGTATCTCGTGTACTATAACACGATAATGGTCACATTCGTGTATTGGCACACGAAATGTAAATGATGAATCAGTTTACATTTCGTGTGCCATTACACGAAATGTTAACCATTCGTATGTGTTCATACGAAACACACGCCGACAATTTCAAATTTTAGGCACACGAATTCGTATCCGATTCAAACAAAAAACCCAAATTTATGTTACGAAATCGCAATTAGAACCATTTAGGATAGGTTTAAACAACATTAAGCATTATATAATCGGTTTTAGGCATAAATTTGTTGTTGGGTTTTCAAATTTAAAATCTAGGTTAAAAAGAATTACTTTTGGAGCGGCGGAAGGAGAGGCGGACTTTCCACCAGGTTTTAGTGGAGAGTTTGTCTTATTTTTCCTATGCGGTGGTGGTCGGCGGCGTTCGTCGAGTGAGAGAGAGAAGAGAGAGCCCGTTGGTGTTTCTTAGGTTTTGAGAGAGAGAGAGAGAGAGAGAGAGAGAGAGAGAGAGAGAGAGAGAGAGAGAGAGAGAGAACAGAACAGACGTTTGAAATGGGGGAGGGAAGGGATTTTTTTTTTTTAAGTATATATATGAGGGTATTTTGGTCATTTGCACGTGCCTTGTAAATTTCATGCCTTGTATATAGCACTACCCTGAGAAAAAAGAAGTGAGTTACTATGACAAGTGAGACCCATAATTTAAATGTGTGAGAGAAAAGTTAGTGAGTTTAATAAAATATTAATAAATCTTTTTCATTTTAGAAAATGTGAAGCTTCCACCGAAACACCCATTTGATTTGGGTAAAAGGTGAAGTTTTACCGGACGAGGCGAAAGTGAGTATATGATTTCCAAATCTAAATTAAATTCTCATAATATTTCCCAAAAAAATTAAAATATGTTACCCAAATAAATTCATGAAAAGTCAGCCCTCGGTCTTTCCCACGTGTCATATTCTCATTCGGTCCGAAAGATTCCCCTACTCCATCGGCCGTAGACAATCCTTCTTAACCGTGGTTAATTACACTTCCAAATCTCCTACACCGCCACCACACTAGCCTTGTCTACACCTTATAATCCAACCGTCGATTAAGCACAACCCAAATATAAACCTGGACCCACATCAAATAATAAAATAATCGTACGGTGGGGTCCAACAGATAAAAACATTCCCTCCAAAAAAAAAGGCCCAACAGAGGGACAGGAACAGTGGAACAGAAAGCGCAGTTTTTTTTTTTTTTTTCTTTTCTTTTCTTTTCTTTTCTTGTGTTTTAGTGTGTGTGAAAGAGAGAGAGAGAGAGAGAGAGAGAGAGAGAGAGAGAATCGCCACCTTGTCACCACTCACCAACTCAAATCTTTACCTACTGCTATAAATTCTAACAAATCTCTCATTTCTCGTGCCCCAACCCCAACCCTCTTTTTTCTGCAGTTTTTCTCCCTAATTCTTAGCCTTCTCCGCCGCAGTCGTCTCTGGTCTGCGCTTCTCTTCACTAGAGGTACATTGTTCTAAACTTGCATGTTTATTGAATCAGTTATGGTTTTGATTGATTTAGTTTATGGGTTTGTTTTGATTTTTGAATTCATTGAAATTTTGTGGGGGAAAGTTTGGATTTTTGGGTTTGGATTTGTGGGTTTGGTCGATGTACATTGACGGGGTTTTGTGGATTCCTTTAGGATTTTAGACTTTTAGTGAGTTGTGTGTGATATATATGATTTTTTTTTGTTTGATTTAAGAATTGGGTTTTCTGAATTAAATTTTGTTTTTGCTCTTGGGAAAGATAGAAGGGCAGGGCTTCAGACCCATAATTCAAGGTTTGGGTATTGATTGAATGCTATATTGCTTGTGTGTTTTGGGTATTTGTTATTTGAAGAATTTTCATCTTACCCAAGTATGTTTTTCTTAGTGGCCACTGACTAATCCAACGTTCAAACAATTGTATCAACTATCAAAAATGAATTTTCATCTTTAGTTCTGATTGTATGTTATTGACTGGCCGATTTTGGGTGGTTTTATGTTGATGTTTTAGAAAGTGACAAACTAGGTTCAAGCTTCGGTTTCTCACGTTTTTATTGATTTGATAAGCGATAGGCATGGTTAATGTGCAAACTTTGTTTCCTCCTGTTTGTGATCTCTGTTTATGAATGGACTTGATATGATTCTTTTGGTTTTAGTTTGATGATGTAAGATCTTTTATCACGCGCACACACTCTCACCGTCCACCGTCAGCTTACTGATTTCATTTCACGTTCTAAAATTATACTGCCATCTTTTTGCTGTTTTTAGTGATCACAGCATTTATGCATTTTTATCTATTCATGTTCCATATTTAGGCATGTTTGAATAAGAGGAACTTCGATTTGGAACTAAATGTTGATTTCTGCAGCTTCTATTGAATTTTATGGTTGCGTATAGTATGATATAAATTAGTTGCCTCTGATATACAGTTGTTATGTTTACTTGTATGCTTATTTAGATAGGGAGTTTAGGGTTTGAGTTATGTGATTGAATATAATATGATGACAATTGGATGCGTGTGATGCACGTTTGTTGTATACAAATACACCCCCACCCCCCACGCACAAACATGGTTTGAGTCACTTTATATGTGTTGTGAAGTCATGAAACTCTCCGAAACTTATCTTGTAGGTGTTCGACTTTTAGGACCACCAGTAATCTTTTACGTTGCATGTTGCATAAGCTTTGCAATGTCGTGTTTTTCAAAACTTTTTCTTCAAAACATGGTATACTGGGGTTTTGTTGGAACGAAAGAGTCATACACAATTTTTTATTTTAACGGAATTTTAACTTGAATAAGTGAACTATGTGGAACAGCTGAAGGTCGAATATCCCAACTGAATTATTTATGCCTTGGTTGATTAATGATGGGATTCTGTTAGATCATGATCAACTCCTTTCTTCTTGATGTTAATCAAAGGTCATTATTCATACGGACTGTACTACTTTTTAAAGATTGCTTATCTAGAACATATGTTCACACATTCCCAACTTGTTTTCAGTCATTTCATGTCAGCTTTGTTTCACTTCAGGTGGTTCAGATTCGGTTTGACCAAACGGCAAAACCCATCCTTGCTTCAAACCCTAGAAAGTCCTATAGCTTTCTCCTCATACCTTACCTTTAGGAGGGGAATGGTGTGGGCCGTGGGGGTCAATCGGGTTTGAGTTCTTTGGGATGATTGGCTATTTTTAGCAAAATATGTAAAGGATCTTCACAAATATCTGTTTGCTTGCAATTTTGTGGATTTCTTGTCTTTGCTGTTCTTTTATTATTTTCTCTTTTCCAGATTAATTAAACTTGAACAAGATTTTACGTATCACTTTTTCCCTTCTTTTGCATTCGTCATGATTTTGTTTCCTCTTTATGCTCCACTGCGTTCAGTATTCTTCCCTTCTTGTACATTCATCAGAATTTTGTTTCCTCTTTGTGTTCCACTGGATTCAGTATTCTTGCACTCATGTTCTCTTGACAGACTCTTGACAGACTCATATTACCCCTGTATTCACATTGATAAAAATGCACGGAGATAACATAGCTTACATACATGTCCGTTCAGTTCTCATAAACACATAAGTATTATTATCTATTTACCGATTCTTTTTTCTAGATGAGGTTGGGAAGTGAGTGATAGAATTAAACAGGCATGCATATTCTTTCTTTCTCATGATGTGTAGTCATGAGTGATATTTAAGGATGAATGGATGAAAATTCGATTCTCCTTAACCTCACAGTCGTTTATCTTTTCATGTGCATGAAAATATATAGTGAATCTATATATTTAAGGAAAGAAAAACATATCCTTGAGAACATTTACTTACAACTGTGCGTTGATATAACTTTACAGAGATGGCAAAGGAAATATCGGATGAATCCTCATCCATGTCGGCTCAAGAAGTAGCAAATGCCTTCGTGAGGCAATACTACCTGATACTGCATTTATCCCCTGAAGATGCCCACAAGTTTTATCAGGATTCTAGTGTCATGGCTCGTCCAGGTTCTGATGGAAGAATGACACAAGTGTCAACCATGAAGGTAAGTTCCTTCTGAAGGATTAAAACGCATTTAAGTTACTTATTTTGCGACGAATCAACATGCAACAACTGCAGTAGTTCCTTAATAAAGACAACTAATCGCAGTAATACTTTTTCAAAGAAATTTGATTTACGACCTTGCATGTAAAATCAAGTATTGTAGAATATATATACTTACGTATAGAATTGTTTAGATATGTTTTTTTTTTTTGGTACAAAGATTTATTTAGATATGTTTGCATGTATGTATGTGTGTGTGCATGTTTCCAAAGAGTTTGATGTGTGGAGATTGAGCATTCACATGAGATGTTGACTTTCTTGGAGCAGGGAATCAATGATGGGATAATGTCAATTGATTACAAGGAGTGTACATCAAAGATTGATATCATACATGCCCAATCTTCTTTAAATGAAGCTGTGCTAGTAGGAGTAACTGGTCATTTGACTGGGAAGGATAACGTTACGAAGAACTTTACGCAGACTTTTCTGTTGGCTCCTCAAACCAGTGGTGGCTATTATGTAATGAATGATTTTCTTTTCTACTTTGATGTGAAAGAGACAGTTACATCATCTGCTTTATCGGTTGATGATGTCGCTGAAAGTGCTGCAACTGCTCCATTGGCCCAAGTGCCTGGTAGGTCAAGAAAAGTTTACATCTTTTTTAGGGTTGTGGAATCCTTTATCAAGTTTTTTCTTTCTTTTTGACAAGTAATAATATTTGAATTATCTTCAGAGCCTACTCACGTTCCGAAAACCAAGAAAGTTGGTGAAAAAGCACCGAAACCATCTGATCAAGCGGACAACAAGAGTGAGGTCGCTAAAACTGAGGAAACTGCTAAGCCCGCTTCAAGCAAGACCAATGAGGTCTCCGTACCTAAGCTGGCTGCTACTTTCCAAGCCGATCCACATAAAAAATCGTATGCATCTATGGTGAGTTCTTTGTTTAATTACGAAGCATTTCCTGAAGCATAATACAGCTTACCGAGTGTTTTTAAATACTTTCTGTAGTTGGCCAAAGAAAGCGAAGCAAGTTCTCCTACTCCTGTAGTTGTGAGGGTCAATCCCAGTCAACAGTCAAGCTCAGGTGCCTATTGGGTTCCTAAACCTGCAATTTCCCAACCCAAAACAGTAGCCCCAACAAGCAATGGTGCACAGGGGAACATTATCTCTCATGCTGATGGTATGTTATCGTCTTTGCACCAGTAGAATCTGTGTGAGACTTGTGTTGCCTTACTAAGTTTATCTCATAAATGGTTACATAAAACTCGTTACAGCCAAGTCTATTCACATTCGTGGTTTGCCTTATGAAATAACGGACGAAGAACTCATTGGAAGTTTCAAGAAATTTGGCGCCATTCGAGACCGTAGTATTCGTATCAAACGATTTGAGGTTTGTTCAAATTCAGTTCTTTTCATTCATTTAAATCACCATTTACTTCTCAAGATCACCATGCCTAATGCGCAACTACTCTGTGCAGGACGGGTTTTGTTATGCTTTTTTGGAGTTTGAGACGGCTAAATCTGCCCATAGTGCAGTAGAGGTACTTCATTTGAATCTTCCTTCCAACTTTTTTTTTTTTTGTTCTGCCCAGTTTATTTTGGAGCATTCATAATGTTAATCAGACCCGACCGACTTCATGAAATGACAAGGGAATGTATTTTACTTTTATTCTGAATGAACCTTTTGTTTTTCCGTTTTCATTTGTAACTTTCGTTCGCTAATGTTTTCTTTGATTATTTGGTTGGATTTAATGACTTACTTATATAAGAGCTTTGTAAGACTTTAAGTCTAACGTCTTTTTCATTCATGTTTTTCCCAATAGACTGAGATAGCAGTCTTCAAGGGAAGAGAGGCGCAAATCCAATACAAAAAACCCTCCAACCAAAATAACCAAGGCAAGTTGATAAACTTTATTTTCTTACTTTAACTTTGATATTTCGTGTGATAGGTTAATTCATAAGTATTGCCTCTCTTACATAATCATGAAAGATACATCAGACTTGGTTATCTAATTATTTTCTCGTATTGACCATATTATAATTGGTACTTGGCTATATTGCTGAAACGGGGACTTCCTATGTGATTGATTTTATCCGTAGCTAGGGCCATCTAAAAGACCGAGCTGGCCTGAGCTCGGGGTATTTGATTCAACTGGTCTCCAGATATGAATAATCCCAGCGAGGCTGGCTCGAATACAAGCTCTATAATTAATAAAATATGGAATTATGTATCGATTAGCAGATCATTACCTCAGGTTCGAGTAAGGCTTGTGCTCAAGAACATGCAAATTTTTTTTACAACATATATGACTTGTCCATTATTGATAAATAGGTTGGGCTTCCTAAAATCCATAAATATAAAGAGAATCTTAAATATTTAGATGCAAATTCTCCTTTTGGATAAATTCTTGACTTTTAAGGGCTTCATTTGGAATTTGATATCTATGCACCTGACTGTTGGTCTATTTATTGCAGCCCTAAACAATAGGGGAAGATCCCCATCTGGAAGAGGTGGATATTACAATGACAACTTCAGGGGTCGTGAAAGTTTTAGTGAAGGCCATAGGGGTGGCAGATATGAATCAGGCCGTGCTCCTCGTGGGTCCCCCACAGGCCGCAATGAGAATTACAACAATCAAGCTCGTGGTTCCTCCAGAGGGGGCTATGAGAATTACCGTGATCAAGCTCGTGGATCCTCTGCTGGACGCAATGGTGGCTTATATCAGAGGAGGGGATACCAGAATGGAGAAGAGAGAGTGTTCCATCAAGGTGGTGGAAACTAGAGTTTTTTGTTTGTTCAAATTTGGACAATTTTCTTTCTATGTTTAAGTTGAGGGTTTAGAAAGACAAAAATGAAAGGTGGGGGGGGGGGTATACAGAGTTTATCTGGAGTTTGGACAATACAGTACCAAATCTTTTGTTTTTCTCAGTTAAATTTTAGGTGAAATGTGTGTTTTTAGAGTTAGAAACAGGTCAAGTCACAAGTGTTTCATGTAAGTTAACATTTTAAGGCATACCTTAATGAGCCTTATATTTTGATGACAATGAAACCTTTTCAAATTTGAAATCTATCTTCTCTTACTATTAATATATACTACTTCTGTACCATAGTCCCGACTTATTTTTCTTTTGGTCCGTCTCGTAACTTAACAAAGTGAGACTATCAAAAATAGTCAAATCTATATATATATATATTAAAGTTGGTGGGGAGGGTTATGGCTTCGCCACGTGGACAAGTTTAGGCAAACTCTTGATTTTGGAAAAGCCACGTCATCACTATCCCAAAATCTATATGACTTTTGATATTCTCCTTATTAGCTAATACTATTAGTTAATAATAATAGTTATTATATAGGTTAACTATTACTATTAATAGTATTAATTAACTATAATAGTTACTTTATAAGTTAACTATTACTATTAATTGTATTAGTTAATTATAATAGTTACTATACTCCCTCCGTCCCACCCAAGTGTGCACTATTGACCAAGGCACGCCGATTAAGAAATATTATTAAGATAATGAAAATGTGTGGTAGAAAATGAAGAGAGGGAATGAGTGGAGTAAATAGTAGGTTGGTTGAAGAAATTGTGTGGTGGAGAATGAGTGGAGTTAATGAGTGAGTGGGGTAGGGAGAATATAAAATATTAAAGGGCATACCATTTATGGTAGTTCACACTGGGCTGGGACGGACCAAAAGGAAAATAAGTGTATACTGGGCTGGGACGGAGGGAGTATATGTTAACTATTACTATTAATTGTATTAGTTAACTATAATAGTTACTATATAAGTTAACTATCTATCAATATATAATAACAAGATTTTGGTAATTAAAGGGGCTTGGAGGGGCATTTTCGTCTTTTCACAGCATGGCAAAATTGCAATTAAAAAGGACAACATGCCTTGGCCTTGGCCTGCCTTGGCCTTGGCCGTGGCTCGGCCTTGGCCTTGGCCGTGGCCCATTCAGGATTTTATCCCACATTGGTTTTAAACCAAAAAAAAAAGTGTCTCCTTCCCTATATAATCTGAAGCTGGCCATGGCTTGGATATATGGTTTTGGCCGGCTGTGGCCCTTTGCCCACGGCACTTGGCCCCAGCGCCCTCGCCTTTTGGCCTCTAACTGGATCGGGGCTTGGTTCGGGTAATTTTGGGTTGGATTCGGGTATGGCTCTTAAGTATTCGGGTCGGATCCGGATAAAACAATTCATAATTAAAAAATTTTCTTCGTAAATACACAATAAAATTTTATTTTTGTTATAAGTTATAAATAATAATAAAAATATAATTAATAAATTTATATTTTTTTTGAAAAAAATATAATTTATAAATTATAATAAAAATATAATTAATAAATTTATATTTTAATAAATAAATACTGTATATATTTTTAGTGAAAAAATTTATAAATCATAATAATTTTTTTTTTTAATAATTCTAAATTTTTTTATTGATATGGTATTCATAATGCAGCTTTAGCAAGCAATCCTCTGTATTGGAAAATGGGAAACATAACATGAAGTACAAAGCATGAAATTATCAAAATCAAGAAACTAAAAGTAAAATAGAAGCAGGTATTCACCTAACACCATCTACATTTCCTTCAGAAACAAGTCGGTGAAGAAAGTGTGGGTTATCCTGGATGACTTCAGGCTCAGATATTGGAGCTGGTGCTATTCCATTAGTTCCGGGACAAATGACCACATCACTGCAGGCATAGACAAAAAACAAGAACATTATTTATTAAACGAACCAATCAAGAAACTAGCAAAACTTTATAAAAATAATAATACAAATACAATACACTCTCTCCGTCCCAAAATGAATGTCTATTTTTCATTCAAGGGACATTCTAAAAATGAATATTTTTATTTAATGCCAAAGATGCATATATATTTTTGCTAAACTTTTGGTTTTGCAAGTATATAATAAAGTGTGAAAAAAATGGTGAAAGACATTTCGGGACAAGGTTATTTAGAGAATAAACATCACTTTGGGACAAAATCTTCTACAAACTAGACATTCACTAAGGGACGGAGGGAGTAACAAACAAACTTTATGCATAAACATCAGCATAATAGAAATGGAACACATGGATTCAAGCACATAGATATAAGCCACACAGAAAAACTCACAAGTTCAATTCATCATGCTTAAGCAGAATCAATGTTTATTAATGTCAAGGAATTTGGTTATTGAATCTATTAAAAATCCATGGTTACAATCCTGTGTTCTTACTTATCATGACTTGCAGGAGGACTACGAGGTAAGTCTTGTAGATGCCGTAGGAATATTGCTAACATTGTATTGAAACTCGGTCTTTTAGATGCCTTGAACTGAAGACAGTCACCAATCATTTTCCACAGCTCCCTTGGTATACCTACACCTACTACACTTACATATTGTGGAGGCTGTTTCCTTGCCTTGATAACTGCATGATATATTTCCTCAGAACTTAAGCCAGCCCACCTACACAACATTCATCAACAGGTATTGTTAAGTTTCAACTCATTTTCTCCCCCCCCCCACACACACACCCAAAAAAGGAAAAGAGAGAGAGAGAGAGAGAGATTTAAAAATAAACAATATAAATGAAACAAATAGAGGTGCAACTCAACGTACTAATGCAACCAGAACCGAGCACATTTCCACCAAAGTACAACCAAAGCTCCAAGCATCTCGATTCTCGTAGAAATGCCAATGGCATCATCCCAAAAGGGATTCGGTGACTTCCTTACAGTGCTCCCACGCCTCTGGAGCCGTATAGTTTGGGCTCGGCATTGTACAATCCATGCACGAATGAACTTTTGATGAGTCACATTCGACCTTGCTTTACGGCAAGTAGGTTTCTTTAGAATTGCTTGAAGTCCATAATCGAAACCACAAAGATGACCATTTTCATCCAAAAGAAGATTAGATGGTTTAATGTTCATACATACAACACCTTTGCGTGAACTTTTGATGAGTCACATTCGACCTTGGCCTTGAGTCTATCCCACACTGGGCAACTAAGGAATTAATTGGCGTAGTGGCCTTGGCCGTGACCTTGGCCTTGGACTTGCCTTGGCCTTGGTCACTTATCCCACATCGGATAAATAACAAAGAAAATGTGGTTCATGCTTATATATAATGAGTGGGCTTGGCATTATGGGCCATTGCATTTGCTGGCCGTGTAAGTGGCCGGCCGTGGCCGAGGCCGAGGCCTTTGCCTTGGCTGTGACTAAGAATTTTTTCAAAGAAAAGTTAACCGAATTTGTTAAAAATTTCGTTAAAAGGTCTAATTTAAAATAAAAAAAAAAGGTTTTTAGTTAACCGTTTTAAAAGAAAAGTTAACCGTTTTATTTTGGATAGGAGGGTATATCAAGATGCTATTTATTTGTCAAAATAAATATTTCAAAATAATAATTTAAAATTTGTCAAAATATTTTATAAATTTATATATTAATCCAAACGATATTGCCCACTTATTTTTATTATTTGTCAAAAAAAATATATTTTTTATACAAATAAAAAATATAATATTAAGATATTATTTATTTGAAAAAAAAAATAGAAATTGGACTTGGGCCTTCGGCTTGGCTCGGCCGTGGCCTTGCCTTGGATGGCTGTGGCCTTGCTTTGGCTCGGCCTTCGCCGGCCATGGCCTTGGCCATGTGGCCTTGGGAGTTATCCCACATCGAAATTAATCAAAAATAATGAAAGGCTTGTGGCTCGCCCTTGGCCTTGGCCTTGCTTTGGCTCGGCCTTGGCCGGCCATGGCCTTGGCAGTGTGCCCTTGCCGCCTCCCTTGGGATGTTATCCCACATTGAAAGAAGACAAAAAAAACCCAAAAGAATTGGCTATAAAAGAGGTTGATGATGAGCAATTTATACCATACTTGGGCTACATTTTTTGCATGGCCGGCCATTGTCGTGGCCTTGGCATTTGCCTTGGCTGTGACTATGGAATTTTTTTATAAATAGTTTAAGGAAATTGTTAAAAAATTCTTTAAAAGGACTAATTTGAAAAAAAAGGGCTATAGTTAACCGTTTGAACCGGATAAACCGAAATTTGTTAATTATTTTCTCTTTAAGTAGAGACTTCTTTCATTTGATTTGAAAAAAGAAAAAAAATTCCTTTGTTTAAATATAAATTTGTTAATTATTCTTTACTAATTTTTCAATTTCTTTTAAGTGCGAATTAATGAAGTGTGAAGTAATTTTTTTTAATTATAAATGATAATTCAAAAAATTATGTTTGATAAAAATTACATTTTGAAATAACGTCAAAGATGGTCATCAAAATATTGTATTAATAAATTTGTCGATCTTTCTATTTGTCTCAAAATATTGTGTATTTATAAAGATGAATATCTGCAAAGATGGTCATTATTTTTAAAATTTTGATTGAAGTGTATGTCAATATTATAAGAAATAACGGTAGTATAAATTTGTATCTTAAAAGAGAGAGAGGAAGAAGTGGGTTGGGTTTGATTAGGAAGTGGGGGGTTTGGGGAAATTTATTTTCATTATCCGAAATTGTTAGTATTTTTAGGATTTTTAATTTTCTCCTAAAAATTAAATAAGTTAAATTGAAAATAAATATCATAATTATGTTCATAATGAGTTAATGTAAATAAATATGCCATAACTTTTTAGATGTACGAGCATGCCTTAATGGAAAGTTTTCATTCGAAAAAGAATGACATTAATTTTTATTAGATAATTGTACTATTCTTTTGGTATGAACAAATCTTATGTTTTTATTTAAAATTTTCTGTTTATCAAAAATAAATAAAATATCATCTTTTTTTAACTATATTTCCAATCTTCACATTTCTTTACTAATTTCAATAACTTATTTCGTATATGATTCGTGTGTTTTATTTACTTTTTTAAATGATCAAATATTATAGAATTGAATATGGAGAAATGCATATTTCTAATGATTTTTGTTTTATTTCTAATTTATTGTTTTCTAATTTTTATGTATTGACAATGTAGTCTTTAAGAAATTATTTCATAATGTATAAACGAATTATTATTTTTTTTTAGTTCAATTTTTGTCTTTTGAATATACAGTAATTTCCCGTGCATCGCACGGGAGTCAATCTAGTTACTATTAATAGTACTCCCTCTGTCCCGCTAATATTAGCACACTTTCCTTTTTGGGCGTCCCGCTAATATCCGCACACTCCCTAAAAGGAAACTTTATATTAATAAAATATTCACCCAACCCCACTCATTCTCTCTCCTACATTATTTTAATACTCACAAGTCACAACACCATTATAATTTATTACACCCTCCACTCATTCTCTCTCCACTCATTCTTTTACACTCACAACATTTTATTAAAATATCATATTCCTTAATTCCCGCGCAAATAGTGTTTGTGCTAATACTAATGGGACGGATGGAGTATTAGTTAACTATAATAGTTACTTTATAAGTTAACTATTACTATTAATTGTATTAGTTAACTATAATAGTTATTATATATGTTAACTATTACTATTAATAGTATTAGTTAACTATAATAGTTACTATATATGTTAACTATTACTATTAATAGTATTAGTTAACTATAATAGTTACTATATAAGTTAACTATTACTATTAATAGTATTAGTTAACTATAATAGTTACTATATATGCTAACTATTATTATAAATAGTATTAATTTACTATATAGGTTAAGTAATAGTATTATAGTTACAATATATGTTAACTATTATTATTAATAATATTAGTTAATCATAATAGTTACAATATATATATCAAAGTAGATCGTTAATAATGTCAATGAACATTTAGCTTAAAGACGTACTTTTCTTGGGAAGGTTAAGGGTTGGAACCCCTACATTGTATTTAAAATGTTGTAATTTGAAAAGAAATAGGTCGTTAGTTTTTTCATTCACTTTGTTAACGTCCATAAAATATGTTGCATACTGACATAAATTATGACATCAAAAATAAATGACATAAAGTATGAACATCAAAAATAAAATAGAAAAAATTGCTACATTGTTAGTCACAATGCAATTCCTATTAAACTTATGTGCAACAAAGTTATTAAAATTGAACACAATTTTTCTAACTTTATAAATGTTAATGTTTTGATTCATTTATAATATACTTATATTATAAAAAATAAATCATGATATTAGCAAATTAGCTTCCCGTGCGGAGCACGGGTTACCTAATAGTTTTATTAATTTTTTATTTAATGAATCTTGATGGCGAAGAAAACGATCCAAATCAGCACAAGTCCAGTAATAGGTTGATCTCCAGCAACTAAGACCTAAAATCACGAACAAACGACTAATCGGTGTGGTTTCCGGCTGATGATGCCCACACGGGCTACCCGGCCCGGCCCGGCCCGTCAAGCACAGGCCAAACGGTGAAACGGGCTTCGCCCGGCCCGTCCGTGTGTGAAAACGGGCTTTAGCCCGGCCCGGCCCGTTCTTGAACCCGAGGTGAGGCCCGCCCGTTTGGCCCGGATCCAAGGATCCACGGGCCAAACGGATCTCCCCTTTTTTTTTAAACAAAATCTGAAATGGGGTGGGAGGGATTCGAACCAAGGGTGGATTGGAATGAATGAGAGCTGGTTACCACTTGGACACAATGATATTTGTGTTAGTTACTCAAATGTTAAATATAAATTATAAAAATAAAAAAACGGGTCAAACGGAAATTGGGCAAACGGGCTTTGGAAGCCCGCGGGCTTGGCCCGCCCGTTACCCTAAAATAAAAGTCGGGCCTGTACCGCCAAACCTACGGGCTGGACCACGGGCCGGACCACGGATCACGGGCTATGGGCTTAACGGGCCACGGGCCACGGGCCAAAAAAAAGCCCATGGATAAAAACCCAAAATGGCCTTCATCATTTCCGGCTAATACCCTCCGGCATGATGACGAGATGTCGAGTTATATATGATATAGAATGTATGTAAATGAAGTAATCTCAGACTAACCATGAAAACACCACATTTTTACGTTAGATGTAGTCTGATATATATAGGAGCTTAATAGGATAATAAGGAATCCCTTAAATCGTGGAGATAATGTAGGCATAACGATCTTCGTTATTGTAGAAGGCGATTACAGATTGAGTCGTAAATAGACACATGTTTCTGTAGGTCGAGGTCCCGTGAGTATTCGAGGTCGACCTGATTTCGTGTCAAGACAGAAATTGTACAAGTAGATGTAGATGATCGTATGTCGGACGAATATAGGTCGGGATCAATGATGGTTTGACAATGAGATAGGTCGACGAATCAATGTTGTTAGGTCACTTGGGCCGTAGTAATTGGATTGGCCCATTCAATAACTGTCTATGTGGTGTTTGAAATGTTGGGCTTTATACGATGGACATCACCCGTAACTTTTATCCCATTCAAGTCTTATTGTCATACTAACAACAATAACTCAATTACTATTCTCTATCCTATATTTTCTTTTATATTTTACTTTTATACCGATAACACCTCATTCACTATCAATATTAGCCCCACTTTCTTTAATCCCTTTATTCAATTTTGATCTCAATTGTTATGAGACGGACGGAGTATAAATATAATTATATACTCCCTCCGTCCCACGTTAGTTGAGACTTCTTTCCCTTTTGGGCCGTCCCACGTTAGTTGAGACTGCCCAAAATGGCAAAGGAATCTTCACTATTTACCCCACTCATTCTCTCTCCTATTTCACTTTTACACTCACAACATTCTCTCTCCTAACTATTCCTCCCACTCATTCTCTCTCCTATTTAATTCTTCATACTCACAACATTTTCTTTCACTTTTTCTCTCACTTACTTTTCCTTAATTGGTGTGCCCAAAAAGTTAGTCTCAACTAACGTGGGACGGAGGGAGTATGTGTCTCAAGTAAGCTGATGATGTGGGCTGGGCTTTAATATCTACATTGATTGGGCCCACCAGTCTGAAATTAGACCTTAAGACCACAAAGTTTTAGAGGGCAGAGGGCCCAGAGAAGGCCCTTGTCCAAAATGGACAAATTTTGGAAAAAGAAGATTCTAGATCCAAGACCCACTCTACCAACACCAATTTACTACCTACCAACAAAACTTCCCTCCCCATTTCGTTTAAAACTACACTTTTAATTGGACCTGAAATTTAAAAGGATTTATTGCAAAAACTCACTAAAATAGATGGCATTTACAAAAAAAAAAACATGTAAGATGGAAAATTACAAAAAACTATTTTTTTTTCTTTTTTTACAATTTTTTTTTTGTTTTTTTAAATCAGTTTTGGTCAAACAACTGATAATTTCAGTTATCAGTTGTTCAAACAAGTGATAATTTCAGTTATCAGTTGTTTACAACTGATAACTGAAATTATCATTGTGCTTCAAACAACTGATAATTTCAGTTATCAGTTGTAAACAAGTGATAACTGAAATTATCAGTTGTTTGACCAAAAATAATAAAAAAAAACCAATTTTTTTTAATTTCGAACTTATGTGTTTTTTTTTTGTAATTTCCATCTTTCTAAAATAGTTTTTTTTTTTTTTGTAAATGCCTCAATTTAAAAATTAATATTAAATTGTTAATGAAATAAGTGTTATCAATATAAAAAGTGAAATAAAAAAAATGCGATAGAAAATATTAACTAAGTGAAATGTTATACATATATCTTCAAAATGGACAAAAAATTCCATATTTGAGTAGGTATTTCAGAATA
The DNA here is from genome assembly GCA_022495995.1 of Adenophora triphylla var. japonica. Taxonomy (NCBI): domain Eukaryota; kingdom Viridiplantae; phylum Streptophyta; class Magnoliopsida; order Asterales; family Campanulaceae; genus Adenophora; species Adenophora triphylla. The sequence continues at coordinate 18,286 of JAFEMH010002382.1, forward strand.
ATTTATTTTTATACAAAAATTAAAAAATTCTCAATGATAGAGAAAACTGGAAAATTTGGGTAACAAACAATAAATAAATGTAAATAAGGGTAGGTGTCTATTTTGGCCGCAATATTACCAACTTGCTTGCATTGGGGTAGGGCCATCTATATACATCATCCTAATCATACTTGAAGCTAAATTAAAATATACTTATATTTTTCGTTTCGATTTAATATTTTTAGTTTGGTTTGACATGAAAATTTAAGATAAATAAATATTGTGAGTATTAAAATTAAAGTAGGAGAGAGAAAATGAGTAGAGAATTTTTATCGTGAAGATGATAAGCGAGTCTCATTTTTCATTTTAATTAATAAAGAAACTAATAACTTTAAGTTGAGACAGACTAAAAAGAAAAGTAGAAACCTTAAATCGAGATGAAAAGAGTAATGGGATAGAAATTATTACTCTCACATTTCCCAATATAAAATAGACTAAATACTCCCTCCGTCCCATCCAAAGCTTCACCTTTTACCTAAATGGGTGTTCCGGTAGAAGCTTCACCTTTTCTAAAATAGTAATAAATGTGGGTCCCATTTATCAATCACACTCACTTTTTTCCCTCACATACTTAAATTATGGGACTCACTTGTCATATTCACTAACTTTTCTCCCTCACATATTTAAATTGTGTGCCCCACTTGTCATATCCATTCACTTCTTCCCTCTCACAACCCTTATTTCACTCATTACTTTTCTTAATTTACGTGTTTCACCAAAATGGTGAAGCATCAGGCGGGACATAGGGAGTATTTTGTAAGTATAAAAAGTAAAGTAAAATAGAAAAGAAAAGGTGAAATATACTCCCTTCGTCCCATAAAACCTTACTCATTATGTTATTTTGAGCGTCCCACTTTAAAGTCTCACTTTCCTAAAATAGAAACTTTTTAATACTTCTTTATTCATGAGACCCATTTATCATACTCACAACAACTATCCACTTACTAGTCTCTACCCCACTGTCTCTCTCCTACCCAATCACAACTCTTACTTTAATAACATTATATATATTCACTTCTTATTTTTTGTTCTCAACAGTAAATGGGTAAGTTAATGTAGGACGGAGGGATTAAAATTTTTGTTGTTAGTACCACGAGTGAATTTTGTCGTAAGTCAGTTAACGTGTTGCTGGCGTGGCGTATCAAACCAAAAAGATCTTCCTCAACTCATAATTTGAGTTAAGCTTTTCTCCCTACTTTTCTATTTATAGAGATCGGTTTAAGATATTTGTTGCTTTTTTATCAAGTTGCTGGATCAAAATAATCATTGTTTTTTAGTGAAAAAAAATCAAATTACTCTGTTATCCTTATGAAAATAATTGTAATTTATTAATTGTTTTATTTATGAAAAATAATGTTGATGAAAAAATAATTAATAATAATATCTTTATAATTTTGTTCATTAAATATATTAATAATTTGTTTTCTTAAATAACGAGCATGAGTTCGACATCATTATAAAGTATGAGTCTGATATCATGCAACATCCTTATCTTCAACTAGTCTAGTAATCTTGGGGATATAGGAGGCCATGCAAAAAACGAGGTTGTTTTGACCTGTTTTTTAAAAAATAGATAATTTCAAATGTTTCGCGTCTAGTGAAGCTTCCAAATATTTCGCGTCTAGTGAAGAAGCCTATTATATTTATGTATGTAAAGTGGTGTTTAGTGAAGCATGTTATCTCTTATGTATGTAAACATTTTGAATTTTAGTTTCGCGTCAATTTTTCTTTTTTTAGTAAAAAACAGGCATCACCAAAATATTTAGTGTAGATCCGCCACCGGACTTTCTACTAGCAGGATTCTACTTGAGCAGTCCTATTACTATAAGGAGTCTAGTTCTTCTCGTGATCTAATTCTACCCGATATTCACTTTTCTACTGCAATTCAACCACAAAATTTCTATTCTTGGGGTCTACTGCTTAGTCTACCTATAAATAAGAGGTTGAACACCAAAATAAGGTTTATTATATTCTCCAATCTCTTGTTCTTTAGTTTGATTATTACTTTCTTTAAATGTACTTACTCTCATGGCGTATGACATTCGGTGAATCCTCGATTTAGTTTATGTGTTTGTTCTTCTTTTCAAGTTTGGTGTAAGGCGAAATTTAGAATCCACTCCGTTGATTGCGGCTAGATTGACACTAAGATAATTTTGGCTCTATCATTTTATAAATCATATTAAATTTATTATTATTTAAAATATGGTATTTATTTGGAATCTGATATAGAAAAAACAATATTTATTATGAATGATAAAGTATACTATTTTCGTATGTTTTATAATCTAATAAGCCCCATACACTTTTCCAGAAGATAACAGTGACGTTATAAAATCCTATGTTAATGAGGAGACTTTCCTTTTTCATTAATCTCCGTTTAATTCGCGTAAAATGATTTTTTGGAAAAAGTTTTTTTTTTTCAAAAATGAATGTTCTTCCAAAATTAATTAAACTTGTTTTCGCTTGTTTGGTTAATTTAAGCAAAATATTTTCTGTAAAACACTTTCATGCGTTTAGTAAATCAAAAAAAATATTTTTCGATAAAAACACAATCTTGAATAGAATGGGTGGGTAAGATAGGATAAGATGGGTTGTGGGGGTGGGGTAGGGAGTGGATAAGGTAGGGTGGTGGAGGTGGGGCAGGTAGAGTAGGTTGAGGGTAGAGTGGGGATGGGTGGGGGATAGGGGTGAGGGGTGAGCGTGGGTGAGTTAGGAGTAGGGATAGGTCGGTGAGGTAGCATAAGGTAGGATATGTTGAGGGTGGGCGTAAGGTGGTAGGTGTGTGGATGTGAGGTAGGGGTAGGAGTAGGGGTAGGGGGATGGGGGTGGGGTAGAGGATAGGGTAAGGGAGTGGGGGCGGTGGGGGTAGGGTGAGGTATGTAAGGTTGAGTGGGGAGAGTTGTTAAAAACTAAATTAAAGCAATTTTTTTTATGGGATGGGGGCGGTAGACGTTGATAAAATTAATTTTAGTACGAGAAAAAAAGATTGACATCGGGGGATGGAGGGTTGTGGCGATGGAGAAGTATTTAAAACATAATTTTAATACGAGTAAAAATATAGTTGATGGAGGGGTGAGGGGTAGGTGGGTGGTGGTGGGGGAGGAGGTGGGAGTTGGAGTGGAGGGTTTGGGTGGTGGTGTGAGAGTGTGTGCGATACGTGGAGTGCGAGTGAGAGGTGGTAGGGTGGGGTAGGTGTGGGTTAGGTATTTTGGTTGTGGTTAAGGGTAAGTGGGAGGTTGGGAAAGGTGAATGAGGTGAGAGCGTTAAACATAGAAAGAGTACTCCTTAATTTAAAATTGCAAAAAAAAAAAAAAAACGTTAAGACTGCATTTTAAGGAGTATACTAATATTAAGGTGTTGTGAGGGTGAATAATAGGTAGGGATGACAATTTGATCGAACCCGATTCGAACCGAAGGCGATTCGATTGAAAAATTAGGGTTTGATTTGCAATTCTTAAAATTCGATCGGGTACGGGTCGCGCTGCTGATCTGACCGAAACCCGATCCGAATCATATCGACTCGACCCGATCTGAATCCTAAATAAAAGGTTAATCTAAAAGATGAATAAAATATATTTAACATTTATCTAAATTTTATTTCTTTATTTGTGTTTGTAAGTGATATTTTGAACTATTTTCTATGAAATATTAAACATTGTGTTTAAAATAAATTTTACTCAATCATATTTGAGCTAAAAAAATAGAATTTTAGTATAATTCGGATCGGATCGGGTCAGTCGCAGGCTTTTAAGTTTTCGGTTTGGATCGGGTTCAGATCGACAAAATTAAGATTCAGATCGGATTCGGATCATGACCGATCCGATCCGAACTCGACCCATTATCATCCCTAATAATAGGATAGGAAAGATAAAGTGGGGTAGAGATCAGTATGTGGTTAGTTGTTAAAATACGACAAGTGAGCCTCATTATTTGAAAAATATTAAAATCTTTTCATTTTTGAAATTTGCAATTTTAAGTGGAACGGTCAAAAGGACAATTTTTTGCAATTTGAAACAGAATGGGATTGTATATAATATTAAGATGTTGTGAGAATGGGATTGTATATAATATTAAGATGTTGTGAATGTGGTTAATAAGATATGAAATAAAAAGTGTGCTAAAGAATAATAAGTGAGTAGTTGTTGTTTGTGATTATTACAAGTAATCCCCATTATTTTAAAAGTATTTAAACTTTTTCATTTTTCATTTTATAATTTTAAATATAACACTCAAAATGACAAATTTTACAATTTTAAATAAGTCTAAGAAAATATTAAAAAAGGAAATAGAAAAAGAAAAAGAAAAAGGAGGAAGAGAATAATCAAATTGAAGTATACGTTATACTCAAAATATTGTTCCCATTTGAATTATTTGATTTTTCACTTTCCATTTTCTATCTCACTTTATTTCTTTCATTCCACTTTTTATATTTACAAAACCTATTTATTAACATTTTTTTGTAATTTTTGTGTACAATATAAAATGTGTCTCCCTCCTGTTCGAAAGTTCCAAATTTTTCTTTTGATTTTTCTACCCAAAAGTTCAAAATTTAAAAATAAAAAGTTTTTATTACTCCTTACGTCACAAAATATTTATAGTTCTAGGAGGGATTTTTGTTACAAAATACTTATACTTGCCACAGTTTTTTATAAAACTTTGGTACACTTTGTCTAAATTACCCTTATTTATGTTTAGTTAGATGTCATTGTAAAAATATTTAATTGTCTAGTTACTTGAAATATTAAAAGGGTAATTTAGTATATTTGATATTTATTGATTGCTTTTGTTAGTATGTGTGCAACTTGCTAGAACTACAAGTATTTTGGTACAAAGAAAGTACTTCCTCCGTCCCATCCGAAAAGGTATAAATTTTCATTTTTTGTGTCCCATTTAAAAGGCATACTCCCAAAATGAAAATTTTTAATACTTCTTAATTTGTGGGACCCACTTGCCATATTTACAATAACTATACAGTACTATTCTCTATACATCACTTTTTATACTAACAACACTTAATTCACTATATATTCTCATTAATTTTCGTGCAAGTCTAATTTTGTGTCTTTTCGGGTGGGAGTGTGGGACGGAGGGAGTACATCTTTATTAGTAGACCCCACATGTCATACTTATAATGATTATTCACTAACTATTTTCTACCCAAATTTCTCTCCCCTACCACTTATATATAATTACAACACATTTGATGATACCAAAAACGTTCGAATCAGCCCAAATTCAGCGGTCGGTGGTACTCCGGCGATTGAATAGCCTGAAAAAGAAACAAAAAACGTAAACTAAGCTGGGGCTTCACCGGCGAAGGCCCTCCGGCGTGAGAGTAAGTTCACGGTTTGTAGAGAGAAAATAATTTGACAGAGTTTCGAGTCAAATAATTAACGTATCAAAATATGAAAATAATGGCTTGTATTTATAGGGATGGATATATGGAATCCATGTTGAGCTTGGACTGTAAAGAGATAAGATGTAATCCTAGGAGGATTATATCTGTTGGAGAGTCCTTATTTGACTTGAATTGATATAGGAGGTGGTTACAATCCTGATTAGATTATAACTGCTTAGTCCTTGTTGGAATATGATTGCAAGGACTGCTCTGCCGGAAAGCCGAGATGCAAATATTCCTTTCCTCGTCATATGCTGGTATGCCGAGGTACAAATATTCCTCTCCTCGTCATACATGGCCATCTCGGTCCATGATGAGCCGGGGAAGGGATTAAGAGCTGAAGAGCAGTGAGAGACGAGATGCAAACATTTCTCTCCTCGTCATATGCTGGTATGCCGAGGTACAAATATTCCTCTCCTCGTCATACATGGCCATCTCGGTCCATGATGAGCCGGGGAAGGAATGAGAAATACCTCATCCTCGGAGGGAGGTCATCTCGTGGTCACCCAGGGACCTCATCTCGTCCTTGGAGGGAAGGTCTCCTCGTCACCAAGGGACCTCATCTCGTCCATGGAGGGAGGCCTCCTCTTCATCAAGGGAGCTCATCTCGTACTTGGAGGGAGGTCTCCTCGTCATCAAGGGAGGTCACCTCGTACTTCGAGGGAGCTCACCTCGTACTTGGAGGGAGGTCTCCTCGTACTTGGAGGGAGGTCACCTCGTCGTCAAGGGAGCTCACCTCGTACTTGGAGGGAGGTCACCTCATCGTCAAGGGAGCTCACCTCGTACTTGGAAGGAGGTCTCCTCGTACTTGGAGGGAGGTCACCTCGTCGTCAAGGGAGCTTACCTCGTACTTGGGACTTAGTCATTTCGCCTACTAAGTCTTGGTCGACTTAGGGGAATGACGAGAAAGCTTGGTTCGAGGAAGGTAGAGAAGCTCATTCCCTTCCTCGTACATCATACTTAGGATTATGTTTAGGGCCCAATCCACTTGGGCCTTGTCCGAACTAGTCCAAGTTCGTATCTTCGGTTTATACCGTTCAACATTATTTTTATTTCTTTCATCAATTCTTGAACCTAAGTACTAGTTTTAAAAGGCAGTAGTGAAAGGGCCCGCAGAAAGATCATGGCCATGATGAGACATACTTCCTTCGTCCCGCCGATCTTAAGAAAGTTTCAAATGACACGGGGATCAAGGAATATCAATATTTTATTCCAAAAGGACAAAAGGGTCAAAAATTAAGAGTTATTCACCTTTTTGATTAACTCTTAATCAGTTTCCCCCCAAATTAAAATTCAAACTAGAGAAGTCAAATCAAATTGTGCTTTCTGAATATTACAGCTGGAATTGTTTACAAAATATCTAAACCTATTCTAGTATTACAAAATATCACCAGGATCACCAAACAAAACCATTTCACTTCATAAAATAAACTGGTTTTCAAAATTTTCCCGGGGATCACCATTTTCCCACCAAAAGTAGTCTTCCCACCATTTCAAAAGTGCCCCTATAAATAAGGCATTCACTGTTTACAAACCCTTAACTTTCAAAGTCATAACCAAGACATAAATCAAAAAGATGGTGAGGAGAGCCGACTTAACAGCAGAAGAGAGGAACCATCTGGGCCAATACTTGTTGACCTACGCTGTTGGTGGAAATCTCCCAAAGGGCAAAATCAAGGAAGCTGCGGAGAGGTTCGCGGTTTCTCGCTCGACGGTGTACTTGATGTGGATAGAAGTCCGGCGTCAAATGGGAGGAAATGCTCCATTGTCTCTGACTTCAAAAAAGAGAAATGGTAGAAAAAAAATTGTCCAATTAGATCAAGTAAAGATGAAAACAATTCCATATCAACAAAGAGGCACAATTAGAGATTTGGGGGCGGCATTGGGAGTGAGTAAGAGCACTGTTGGGAGATGGAAAAAGGAGGGTGTGATCAGGGCTCACACGAATGCAATCACTCCGTCATTAACCGAAGCCAATAAATATGTAAGGCTGAAATTCAGTTTATCATGGCTTAAATGGGATTTTTCTCTTAGTAAATTTCAGTTTAAGAGCATGTTCCATGTCTGAAATTACCCGATCTTTTCGCGCGCGGGCGGGAGGGCGCGGAAAAGGCGGTTGTCTTTCGCGGAGGGGTTGGTGTCTGAGACCTCGCTTCATGGGAAGGAACAAAATGAGGAGTCGCCACGCGATTTTTGTATTTTGAGCCCAAACGTTGAGAAACGGCTATTGTGAAAAGGTGTCATTTTTATTGGTAGCAAAAACTTAGGAAAAGGCTTTGAAAAAAAGGATCATTTTTATTGGCAGCAAAAACGAGTAAAAAGCTTTTTGTACCAGAGATTGTTAGGTTCGGAGGTCAAGTTACGTTTCGGGTAGAGTATTACGAGATCGCCCGAAATGCCTCGCATGACGAGTCTTTCTACCTTTCTCGAAATCGTGTGTGTGTGTGTGTGTGTCTTTTGAAATGGGGGCTTTAATGACAAGCTTAATCTTGGTTTGAATGACAAACGTTGATTAGGTGACTTTTGAAAAGACGAGCGTTTGAATGACAAACGTCGATTTTGAGTTGAAATGAGCGTTTGCGTGGCAAACGTCGATTTTGAGTTTGAAAGGAGCGTTTGCGTGGCAAACGTCGATTTTGAGTTTGAAATGAGCGTTTACGTGGCAAATGTCGATTTTGAGTTTGAAATGAGCGTTTGCGTGGCAAACGTCGATTTTGAGTTTGAAATGAGCGTTTGCGTGGCAAACGTCGACTTTGAAGTTTAGAAATGAGCGTTTGCGTGGCAAACGTCGTCTTTGAGTTGAAAAAGGAGTTCGAAGGTCGAACTCAGGATTTTTTCGCCGGGCGCGTCATTGTTAACGATTTTTACGGGAAAATGCGTATTAAATGATTTTAAGTGTCAAATGGCGGCTTTGAGTTTGAAAGATGAGCGTTCGGAGGCCGAACGTCATTTCGCATTTGAAAGAGAGTTCGACGGACGAACTCCGGTTTTGAACCGGGCATTACATTGTTAACGATTTTTACGGGAAAAATGCGTATTAAATGACATGCGATCAACGAATCGGGTTGCGACTCGGACTTTGAAAAGTAAATACTATCACGATCCAAACGGATCGGACTTTGTAAATGACAGTATTTAAAGTGCGGTATCAACGGAATCAAACGATCGGATTCGTAAATGACGATCAACGAGGCCAAACGGCTCGGAATTGTAAATGACGATCAACGAGGCCAAACGGCTCGGAATTGTAAATGAAACGATCAACGAGGCCAGCAAACCACGGCTCAGGAATTGTAAATGACGATCAACGAGGCCAAACGGCTCGAAATTGTAAATGACGATCAACGGATCGATTGATCGAATGACATAAAAGTAAACGGGCAGGGTCGGAACGCCGTTTTAACCCGTGATTACTTCTCTTACGGAAAGAGAAGAGGATCGAGGGGCTAAAACGTATCGGACCCCGTTAGACGGAGGCGTCTACATTTCGATAACGACGTTCGAAACGGTTATAGCGACTGGCGCGTAAACCGAGACGGAACGGGAGATTTAGAGAGAGGGAGTTATACCTATGGCTAGGGTCGACTCCTTTGGCTCGGGAGGTGTGTACGGGACACGGAAAGTGATTTGAAAGGTTGTTTCGAAGTTGTAAGGGGCGTATTTGACTGAAATACGAAGATTTCACGCGAATCGAGACAGAACAGGAGCTCGGGAGGGGTGAAAACAGCTTAGGCCATGGGGGGTGGTGATTTTTGGGGTTAATTTTTTGTCTTCTTTGCCTTTGACAGCAACTTCTATTTATAGGTGAAAATTGCAGTAGGAGTCCGGACGGACTTGGCTTGAATCCAGGGGGTTTTGTGGTATTTTGAGAATTTGAAGGACTTGCTGGCAATTTCAGAAAATGTGCGTGATGATCAGGCTAGGACTTGGCTTGCAAATCGAGTATTTTGGTCTTTTCCCTTTGAATTTGATTGAAGGGTGACTAGAGGAGGTGGCATGGCTGCCACGTGCCCCTACGAGTCACCGGCCATGTGGGATTTTGTCCCCGGTCCGGTTTTGTCCGTTTTTAAAATAACGGTCCAGGAAAATGTCCAAACGCCCCGGAAAGTGTCGGAAAATGCGTTTTCGGGGAAAGCCATACTTTTACGTGAGATGACACGTGTTAAGTGCGGTTCGGCGTCGGGATGCGTGGCGTCACAGGGACGTCTCGTTAGCAGCCAGCAGGGAGTTTAACGAGTTCAGATTAACCTGGAAGCGGGCCGGTTAACGGATTTCGGTTAACTTTCGGCGGATTTGGACGATCGGATTTGGGTACTTACAGATTAGCCCCTGGCGACGTCTCCTCAGAAGGAGGTGGGGTCGTTGAAAAGATAAGGATCAATCGGGATGCCTTACTTTGAAGGAGACACAGGCGGTCGAGTGGTGGACCCATAGCGAAAAGGATTCCTATGTATCCGAGCGGGAATCAAGCCGATCGTAGTTCGAAAAGGGGCAAGGCCGCGCATGGGGACCTTGACACAGTGAGGCTGTTAGGAGGCGTCTAAACACTGGATGAGACCATTCGCGAGGTACAGCCACTGAATGGAAGCATTGGGAGCGTCGAACACAGGACTTCTGAAACCTTCGAGGGCGTGTGGCGCCTCAAATCGGAGTTGCGATGCTGACGAGGGCGTTCGTGCCTTGGGTGCTGGGCTTATTGCTGTTGCCAGTTTTATCCTGCTGGGGATGAGCGTTCGGGCTTACCTTGATGGCCGAAGATGAATGTTCACTTGCTGAAGTGAAAAGGTGTTCGGGCTTACGAGGATGGCCGAAGAGGGATTGTTGCAAGGCGTTCGTGCCTTGGGGTTCGGGCTTATTGCTGTTGCCGATGAGGTGAACAGCGAAGGTCTCGATAGGAGAGTGGAGGTCGGACCGCGAAGGTCGGGATTGACTGTTTGAAATCGGACCGTGAAAGGTCGCGATTGAGGATTGGAATCGGACCGTGAAAGGTCGCGGTTGAGGATTAAAATCGGACCGTGAAAGGTCGCGATTTAAGGATTGAAATCGGACCGTGAAAGGTCGCGATAGAGGATTGAAATCGGACCGTGAAAGGTCGCGATTGAGGATTGGAATCGGACCGTGAAAGGTCGCGGTTGAGGATTAAAATCAGACCGTGAAAGGTCGCGGTTGAGGATTAAAATCAGACCGTGAAAGGTCGCGATTTAAGGATTGAAATCGGACCGTGAAAGGTCGCGATTGAGGATTGAAATCGGACCGTGAAAGGTCGCGATTGAGACTTGGAATCGGACCGTAAAAGGTCGCGGTTAAGACTTGAAATCGGACCGTGAAAGGTCGCGGTTGAGAATTGGAAATCGGACCGTGAAAGGTCATGATTGAGAATTGAAATCGGACCGTGAAAGGTCGCGGTTGAGAATTGAAATCGGACCGTGAAAGGTCGCGATTGAGAATTTAATGGTGAAGACCATTATTAAATTTTAACGTCGGGAGACGGAATAGTAACTTGGAATGTCCGGAGACATGGTTGAACGTTGGAATGTCAAATGTCAAGCTGGGTGAATTTTGCGTCGGGAGACGAGCGTTAGTGAAAACTAACTTTGATTTATCCTCGGGGGATAGGGTGTTAGAAATGTCTAACTAGGGGAAATTTTACACTTTTGGGGGCCAAAAGTGGTAAAATTGGAATTGCCAAAAGTTGAGGGACCAAAATGGAAGGAATCTTTTCCTGGTGCAGTAAGAGTCCGGCGTGGACTTTTCTTGTGACAGGTTGTTATCGGCGAGGCCGAGGAAGGAAGGGTCATTTCTTCCATTGTTGCTTGGCGAGAGAGGAGAGAAAAGAGAGAAAAATTCCAACCCAAATTGCAAGGTTTGCTCGTATTTGTGAAGGAAATTTGCTATGGAGGGTGAAGGAGGACCAATGGCTCGCCACGGAAGGACCGATGACGAAAGAACTCGATTGGTTCGGACCATTCGAACCACTACTCTTCCATTGAATCCGGCGGAGTTTTATCCGTGAGGGACCGCCACAACTCGAGGAGGATCGAAAGACAAGTAAGTTTCCTACAAATTCCATTAATTTTAAGAATGTGCATTCTTTAAATGTTAGAAATTTGTTAGGAATGAACTTAGGGATTTTGGTGCCCGAATTGGGGCTTTTGACTTTGCTATGAGCCTTTGTCGAAATTGACTAGGATGTAGTTCAATTGACACTATGGGTGGATGACATAAAAATTTTGGTTGCAAAATTCCATGTCTAGATGCATTTTCCAAAATTAAAGTAGCTTTAATTCGGGACGGAGCGAAATTTTCGAAAAATTCGAAAGAATTTGAAAGTTCCGGATTCGACGGAGTTTTCGAAAGATTTTGAAAGTTCCGGATTCGACGGAGTTTTCGAAATGTTTTGAAAGTTCCGGATTCGACGGAGTTTTCGAAATGTTTTGAATATACGTAGGAAATGAATGAGAACCGTATCTGCATTGCATCCTTTTGACACGCGTTGTTGCATTCTGTTGACGTTGCTTCTGTCTTGTTTGTCTGCAGGGGACAGGGACGGTTAGTACTCACTTAACCGAGAAAGAGTCGGGGTGCCTTTGAGGCGGTGCGAGCATTGTGGGGCATTATCCCGGACGTGGCTTGAGAGGGAGAGAGGAGTCCGCGGCAGTGGTGCTTGACTCGGGTTGGTGGGTTTATCGATCTTGTAGCCGTGACATTGATACGCCGAGGGGCAGGTCCATGTATGTCGCGGCGAGTGCGGTGGGATACGACCCACACTTTCCATTTCGAGATGGGGAGGCGACGGTGACTCCCACGGATTTTGCTATCGGCTGAGTTGCCGACTTATGGCGGCAACACGCTGGGTGTGTGGGTTGATGGTTACACCCCGGAGCGGTTGTATGGGCTGCTTTGGGTTTTGATATTACCGATGCCGAGGGCTTAGGCATTCGGTACGAGCCGATGGAGAAGCATTTGAGGGAAGGTGTCGCCGCTTATCTGGCTGGGTCCTTGAGGATGACCGCGGAGCGCCTGGCTCGAGGGTTCCTTTGGTTTGCGCTGTCTGCGACTTTATTCTCGACTTCTGACACGTCTTGTCACTTCCCTTTGCTCGGGTCGCTGGTAGACTTGGATACCGTGAGGGGTTTGCGTGGGGGAGGCTGGGTGGCCGAGCTTTACCAGCTCCACTGGGACGGAGTTCTCGCGGGGAGAGGAGCACTCATTTAGGCCCTTCACGCTGTCTTGGATGTAAGTTCACGTACTTTTTCTCTTCCTTGCCTCTTTTATGTACTCGTATGTATACGCTTTGTAGGCGACATAACTTTCCATTCTCTTGGCAGTGCGGTGCTACGAGGTGTTCGATCCGCGAGCTTGGGACATCAAGGAGCCGTACAGGCCACATTCCCTGCCATGTTGATTTGGCGGAAGAAGGCGAAGAGGGCGGTTTCGTCGAGAGTTGGCACTCGAGTGTCATACGAGGAGATATCTCTCGGCCGAACACAGGTTCTCCGAGAGGATCCAGTGACACTGGTGTAAGTACCCAAATCGGCTCATGCCTTTCGGTTAAATTTCCAGCAATTTCGGTAAGTTTTCCCGGTAATTCCCCAGACCTTCCTAGTGTTAGAAACATTCCGGAACTGTTTTTAATTAATTTAGGGCTGAAGGGGATCCTTCCTAATTAAGAAACACGTTTTTCTTAATTAGGAGGAAATGTTCTAGAATTTGCCACCTTGCATGGTTCTAGAATGCTGAGTCATTGTGGATAATGCCGCACGGCTGCATTAGCTCATTTGTCCTTAGCCGCACGGCTTCATTAGCCTTATCCAGACTGCCTATAAATAGAGCCCTCCTCTACCCATTTCAAAACAACAATTAACACAACAAATCACCCACAAACACTCCAAATACGTGAAGAATACTGCTGGAAGCTCAAGAAGGTGAAGAAGAAGGCCAAGAAGCTCCCTCCCTCCTCCTTGAAGATCCAAGACCAACCTCCCCTCCTAGCTCCGCCCGAAGAAGAAGGAAGCCATTGGTAACCTCGCACGCCCTAACCTCGCATCCTAATTGCTTTATAAATTGCTCATTGCATTACCTTTATATCGCTTGGGACTTGGTAGATTAAAGATCATATCTTCATATTCCCCCTTCCCTTTTTGCATGCATTAGACATCATTTGTCATAAAAATGTAGTCTTTTCCCATAAAGGTGCATCCTTTGCACCTAAAACCCCCATTTTCAAATAAAAATGTCATCTTTATGCATCCTTTGCATATAAAAATCAAATCTTTTCAATCAAAATGCATCCTTTGCATCCAAAATCCCTTTTCCAAGCATCATTTGCTTTAAAGACCACGTCTTTACCATAAACTAGCATCATATGCTTTTCAAAATGCAATCTTTATGCATCATTTGCATAATGAATGCCAATTTCAACAAAAATGCATCATTTGCAATAAAGATCATTTTTTTGAATTAAGTGCATCATTTGCAACCCAAAAATGTCATCTTTTCATTAAAGTGTCATTTTTACATACATTTCCCCCATTCCCCCATTAGCAACCTAGGAACGGACCGGTGTAAAAGATCCTATCTTTACATCGTTCCTTCCATAAAGGTTTCATAATCTCTTTAGAAAAGGGACACCTTCGAACCTTATATCTCCGATTATCACTTAAGATGAGTATGAAGCATCTATACAAGCTCGACCATCTTAAAGTGTAGGATTGATGGGCTAACGACCCTCATTTTCTAAAGAACCTCATCTTTGACTACAAAGAGAGTCATTCTCTCGATCACGCAAGTCCCAAGGTCTAAAAAAAAATGCGATGATCACAAGTCCAAGATGAGGGCGGGATCATAATCCCGAATACATAAATTCCAAGAAATCCCGAGCGACAACCAACAAATGGTTTGTACGTCCGGAAGATGACTTGGGACATTCCCTCCTTATTTTCAAACACATGCACACAAGAAAGCACGCAAGCAAGCACGATTAATGAAATCATGGGAGACTTGCTCCGGCAAGGCACCTTGGGTGAACGCCAAACGTTCTTCCCAAGGGGTAACTTAACCTCCGAACCCATAAAACCTTTTTTTCAAAGTTTTGAGGTAATCAAAATGGCGTGGCGACTCCGTTTTTCAAATTAAACCGGATGTCTTCAAACTCGCGTGAATCCAACAAAAACAAAATTTGGGCACACATTCACAGTTTGGCGACTCCGCTGGGGAACATCCCAAAGGAGAAAAACTTTTATTTTCAAAATAAAAAATCGATACTCGGTATATAGGTGGAAACCACTTACCCTTCCTGTACACTCCCTGACGTGGGAGTTGGGATAACCGGTGGTTTAACAATCCACGTACCAGTATCCCTTTTCGAAAAAAAAAATTTGAAAAAAAATAAAAGAAAGCTTTTCCCTTTGAGCGGGTTAGACTCCCGTCGCCGATTTCATTAATCATGCTTGCTTTCTTTACCATGCATTGCATCATTTGCATCTTGGAATCTGTGCATACTTTGAACGGGAAACAACCCGAAAAATAGCAAAAGGAGTGGAACACGGAAAATTGATCCATGCGGTCGTACGGCTCAATCCTCATTGGATTCGGCCGGGCGACCTCGGTGGCAATTCCACCGGGAAAAATTGAGGTTAATCTGGCGATCCTAGCGGCTTGGGGCTACTCGGCTCCATGGCCAGCCGGGGCTCCCGAGAAAATTTACGTGCTTATGTGTTGCATTCTCCCCGTCCCGAAAATCATTCCTTTAAAACACATTTCTGAAAATCTCTGTTTTAACTCAAAAAGGAACATTTTTAGGAGACCGCACACTACGCGCACGATATATCTGTACACTTTTGCACGCACTTCCTTCAAAGCCGAGGGTGGTTCCAAAGTGCGATCACGGGACAGCCTTACGATGCTCCCGGGCGCGCACGGAATCATCCCAACCTCCCATGGCGGCCGGTGTCGACCAATGCACGGTCAGGTGTCACACGTTTCAAAAAACCGTGACTTTTGGTTGGTTTTTGGTCTAGTCCGTGTCATATAGCCCGATTGCATACCCTCGTAAAGGTCAAGCCTTAGTTCATAACGGAAGAAGAACTACGCCAAAATTCCGACAAGGAAAAATTGGCGAGATCTCAACTCAGAGCATTGACTATTGACCTTGACACACACGGAATGCGTAAGAGTCAAGACCGAGTCTTTGCCACAAATCAAAAGATCTTTCGCTCAAGCGAAGCTTCTGCTAAAATTTCGACAAGGAAAAATTAGCAAGATCTTGACACGGCATTGACTTCGATTCTAACTCACGCCGGCGTATGCAACGAAGTTCAATGTGACAACTTTGTGTCATCAGGCTTTTGCCGCCCGACCCATGCCTATTATCTTCTCGGACATTACCGAAAGTCAAAACGTCATTCGCTCAGAGAAATTACGCCAAAATCCTATCAAGGCGAAAGACAGAGACTTTCCCGGTATTGCCTTGACTATAATCCGCATCGCTCGTGCGTTGAAAGTCCCTATGACCCGCTAGACCCGTTAGGAGCGTTCTTTACTCTCGGTCGGTGGGATCCGCGTGCCACTATAGGACCCTCGCCGGGGCTGTCCACCTGGGAGGTCGAAATACAGGTGAAATACGAGGGGCTTATAGACGTAGTGACGGAACCCAGCTGATCCGGGATCTAGTGTAGTTACGAAAAAGAAGGGCAAACCCCTTTTCCAACCAAATAGATATTAATAAAAGACAACTGTTTTAAGTAAAGCTGGAAGATTCTAATTTGCATATTGCACGAGCCTTGACTAAACACCTACCCGAGTCTAAACCTTTCCTATCCCTTTCCCTTGAGGAAGAAGAAGTGGGTGAGAACACCGGGTCGGCGACTTGTTAGCGCGAATTCTCGGAGCAGGTTCGCAGAATCCTCGGTTGGTCGAGTCCGAAGAGTCGGAAATGTCCGATTCGACGAGAGAAACGGCTTGGTTTGGGTAACCGGATGACTAGGGAAGAAGAGCTAGCCTTAGCCTTGAAAAATAGTCGTAAGGCCCATGAGAACGGACGGGCCATGCTCATTAATGCGCTACGCCGTCATGGGATCAGAGATAGTGGTAGAGACTGATGGTTCCTTGGTTATGGTAGAAGATGAAACTCCAGAAGTAACCATCTCGGCCTACAGCCTATAACCGGTGCCCTCCTCCACACATATGAGCCTTTGCCAAAAAGGTCCTTTTCGGCCTTTTCCGGTATCCCAAGCCTAGGGTCCCGACACCTCTCCTCCTCAGATAAGACCCGGCTTTGTTCCCTACCAAGAGAAACAAACGCACGACTATTCTGTACGCTGCCTACGCATTACCCGGGATTCGCTCCCTCTCCCAAGTATAGGCCATCCCCGATTCAGCCTAAGCCTCACATATGGTATCATGTATGTGGCTAGCACTTGCGATGAGATACCAAGAATGGATCAATGAAGACGCTCGCTTCGAAGAAGAAGAAGAGAAAGTCCACACAACGAAGCTAAAAGAAAGGTATGAAGCCAGAGACAGAGCGTCGGAACTCTAGGGAGCCTTCTGGCAAGTTCGATTACTATGTCAGGTGCCAGCTTGAGCCAAGGAACTGTCATTCAAAGCCAGTCGGCTGATACCCCCATGTACAGTGATCCTCTTGAAAGCGAAAGTGCTGAATTTGTGGCCATCGTAAAGTTCAATGAGAAGCTAGCAGATCTAGAAGCGAGAATGAAAGCTATTGAATACGTAGCCGGTCAAGGAAGAATTAAGATCCCCTCGAAGAGACTTCATCGGCATTATCCGAGCCCGACCCTCATGTTGGCTATCTTGACAAGGTCGTGGTGTCCAAGATCGGTAAAAGAAAATGAATTATCGGCGGTGCATTGATAAGATGAGCCGAGACTCTTCGGTCAATGAGCCCGGTTGTCACGGACGAGCTTGCGAGAGATTGCATCAAGCTACTCTAGCTCCCCTCACTATCTTTCCACGGTACCCGGCACTGTCAATGATTTCCGGCAAGTTTTTGATCAATTTGAAGTCTCCGACTTTCTAAGAACGGCAAAGCGCTACTCCCAGGCGGCGGCAAGAAGGAGTGAGATCCGGTCCAACCTTTGTCAAGCCACCCTCGAGTCAATAAGTAGTGTAGGGTCCGAGTCGGTAGCGTACATTCGGTTGAGTCGGGAATCTTTGAATTCCGGTCCTACGAGTCATCCGAAGGCCTCACGCCGAGGACTACCAAAAATGTAATCGATGTCATCTTTCCCCTTATTTTGAATGAAATGACAGATCTTTAAGTATCCTCTTATTGCCAACTTAACAAATGATAAATTAACTCAAAACTTAACAACGAGTTAATAATGAATCATTTGAACAAGATGCAAACACACTAAATGAACAATACATTAAAGAAATATTTAAGCGAGGTTTCGAGAAAAAGAGGAAAACCGGGCCCAAGTAGCCGAGGAGGTTTTGACAAGTGTGAACTTGGAGTGCTTGTCGAGGAACCTAAAGAGACACGGATCGGAAACTTCTTCCGGGGGGTTGAGCAGGACGGGCGGATCGATGCGCTTTCGGGGAATACGTCGACGTGTTTGCATGGTCATACGAGGGGATATGCGGGGCTAGACGGTTCGATAGTAGAGCACGAGAATCCCTCTAGCACCGAGATGCTAAACCAGTAAAGCGAGCTGAGGAAGATCAAGCGAGAATGGTCTCTACGGTCAAAGAAGAAATTGAGAAGCTACTGCGGGTAGGATTCATCGAGTCATCGAATATCCGACATGGTTGTCCAATATTGTGACCGTCACCAAGGCCGATGGGAAGGTGCGGCTGCGTGTGGATTTCCGAGATGCTAACAAGGCCGGCCCAAGGACGATTACCCTTTGCCAAACATAGACATCTGGTGGACTCCACTGCCAACTACGAAGTCAAATCCTTCGTTGATGGCTTTGCGAGGATACAACCGAGATCAAGATGGCGAGGAAGACCAAGAAAAACTGACCTTCCACCACGCCGTAGAGGGAACTTGCTGTTATACGGTGATGCCATTTGGGCTTAAGAACGCGGGGGCTGCTTACCAAAGGGCGGCGGCCAGCGCTTTCATGACATGATCCACAAGGAGATCGAGGTCTACGTAGACGACATGATAATCCACTCCAAAGGCGAGGACGGGCAGCACTTTGTTGACTGCGGAAGTTCTTTGAGAGGCGAGACAACATTCCATGAGACTAAACCTGCTAAATGCACCTTCGGAGTGACAAGGGAAAAGTGCTTGGGTATATAGTCACGGTCATGAGCGAGGTATCGAAGGCGACCCCCAAGATCAAAGCCATTATGGATATGAGGCCACCTCGGACCCGGACGAAGTCAAGAGCTTTATGGGAAAAGCTGCGGTACATCGGCCGTTTCGTCAATCGGTTGACCACTATGTGCGAGCCCATCTTCAAGCTCATGAAGAAGAACGTAGACACGAGAATGGACCGAAGAATGCCGGGATGCTTTTGACCGAGATCAAGGCATACTTGGTACACCCTCGGTGCTATGCCCCAGCATAGACAGAAACCTCTTACGCTCTATCTCACATCCTTGATACGGCGGTTGGGGCTATGCTTGCTCGGGAAAAGAAAGACTCTCGGGTAGAAACGCCATTTACTTTGTCGGCGGAAGGCTGCGGGGAAGTGAGCTCAATTACTCGGCATGTGAAAAGACACAGTGCGGGGCCAGTGCAGGTAGTCGGCAAGTTGAAGCATTATATGCGAAGCCCACCACTGTGAATTTGGTCTCAAAAATGGACCCCATCAAATACATCTTTGATAAGCCTTCCCTCTCGATGCGTCTAGCAAAGTGGTCCTTCTTCTTAGCGAGTACGACATCAACTATGTGACCGAGAAAGGCTATCGAGGGTCAAGCGTTGTCGAGACCACTGGCAAACTTTCCCGGTAATGAAGACGAGAGGGCACGAACCCCAATTCCCGAGATGAAGGGATCTTTGCGGTCGAACACGAAAACCGATGGCGGTTGTTCTTTGATGGAGCCGCTAACAAAAAGAGGAAACGGTATCGGGATGCTCTTGGTCGATCCGAAGGATGAGCATACACCCATAGCCCTCAAGTTGAACTTCCTGCCACGAACAATGTTGCCAGTATGAAGCTTTGCATTCTTTGGTTTGGAAAGCTGCCTTAGAAAGGAATGTCAAGGAGCTAGAAGTTTACGGAGACTCGGCCACGATCATCAATCGGGTTTCCAACAAGTGGAAAGGCTGTGGACCCTAACTGCGGCGGTATCATGCCCGTATGGAGGAGTTATTTGGGACGGTTCGAGAAGTGACCTTCAGCTACTTGCCGAGGAAAAGAAGCAGTTCGCGAGATGCATTAGCTACTCTAGCCTCATTGGTAGAGATCCCCGAGGAAAAGCCATAAAACCCTTCAGTGGGTAGAAGAGAAGCTGACCTTACATTTGTGAAGTAGACACAGGACCCGAGCCTATAAAGGAACCACGGTACAATCAAATTTACCGAGTTCCTCAAAGATGGAGAGTCGGCTTTCGAGAGACGAAGAAGGTAGACCGAAAGAAGGAGTCGAGCCAAGAGCTTGCAAGCTCACGAAAGGTTGGCCTCCCATTATGTCATTCTAGGAGGCAACCTATACAAGAAGCGATACCAAGGACCACTCCTCTTGTGCGTCACTCAAGAAAAGGCCAAAGAGTTGATGGCCGAAGTCCATGATGGTCCCTGCGGTCCTCATATGAATGCGAGCCACGATGCAAGTGATCCTCGAGAATGGGTTACTCTTGGATTTCCATGGAAAGCAGTGTGTCCGGCAGCGTCAGAGCATGCGACAAGTGCCGGCGGTTTGCCAACCTCAACCATCTCCCGCCTCATGACACTGTCTTGCATGACGACTCCTTGGCCGTTTGCAACTTGGGGTATTGACGTGATAGGGAAAATAGCCCCGGCGGAAGCAATGGGCATGAATTTGTGCTAGTAGCCATCGACTACTTCACCCAGTGGGTAGAGGCCAAGTCTTACAAGGTCCTCACTTCCGAGAAAAGTGGCCCAATTCATCAAAGAAAACATAATGTGCGAGATATGGGGTGCCCAGCCCAGAGATCATTTCCGATAATGGGTCGCACTTTGAAGGGGGCTGCGATAGGTTCTTTGTCGAGAATTCGGGAATCACTCGCCACAAGTCGTCTCCGTACGAGACCTCGGACTAATGGAGCCGTGGAAGGCTGCTAATAAGACGCTCGAACGGATCATCAGGAAGATGGCCACCCGTGGTCGTGATTGGCCCGAAAAGGCACTTGGCACTGCGGGGCTACGAACGTCTGTCGGAACGGCTACGGGAGAAACTCCTTTTGCCTTAACCTACGGGATGGAAGCGGTGTTACCGGTGGAGTTGGAAATCCCGTCATTAAGGGTCCTCTGGAAAACGGTGTCAATGAAGTGGAATGGTTGCGCGGCGGCATGATGAGTTAGCCACCTTGACGAGAGAAGGCTAAAAGCCATGGAACACACCCGAGCCTACCGAGGCGGATGGCGGGCGTTTGATAAAAGGTCAAGGCCGGAGACATCAAAGAGGGTGACTTAGTGTTGAAAGTGAAGCCCCCTACCGAGACTGACCCCACAGGAAAATGGGAACCCGTTTGGATCGGCCCTTATGTGGTGCGAGAAGATACTATCGGGAGGAGCCATGAAGCTTGCGGACACAGACGGCAATCCCTTTGTCCACCCGAGTCAACGGTGATAAGCTCAAAAGATACTATGTCTAAAAAAAAAAAAAAAAAAAAAAAAAAAAAAAAAAAAAATCTTAGTGCAAAAAGAGTAATACCCGGCTAATTTGAAAACCCCAAAAAGGGCGGTCTAGGCAAAAGACGGGGTTGCACATAAAAAAAAAAAAAAAAAAAAAAAAATCTTAGTGCAAAAAGAGTAATGCCCGGCTAAATGAAAACCCAAAAAGGGCGGTCTAGGCAAAAAGCAGTGCACATGAAAAATTTTTATAGTTCACCAGAATGAACTACGAAGACTGAGCCCCTTAGTCTTTCTTGTAAAAGGGGAACGTGGCGGCCATATATGGTTCGGTCTAAACAATAAAAAGGACGATTAAAGTTTCCATGAAATGTGTCCTAAACAATAAAAAGGACAATCAAGCTTCCATGAAGTGCGTCCTAAATAATAAAAGGGTATTTCGGTTTTCATAAAACGGGTCCCAATAAATAAGACATTTGAATTTCCATGAAATGTGTCTTGATTAATTTTTAAGATAATATTTCTTGTTCATTACAAGTTAAAAACTTCTTGATGAGTTCAAGCACGGTCTACCTCTTAACTCTGCTAACACCTACAAAGATCTAAAATACAATAAAATGCCTAAATAAACTAATGTGTTTGCAAAATGGCAATAAGGGAATCCTAAGAAAAGATGCATCGGTCGTCATTCGTTGAGTCTTCTTTGGTCTTTTTCCCTTTTCCTCGGCCCCGTCGAGTCTTCTTCCTCTTTTATCTATGATGTCGGTATCCCTCATCCCGACCTCCGGTATCCTCACCTGGAGCCTCTACTAAACCTGTGTCAATAAGTGCTCTCTCTATCAGAGCACGAGTCCGCACCTCCTCCCTGCGAGCCTCGGTCAAAGGAGCGACCTCGGACAACCTCTTGTGCCGAGCCTCCATATCCCTGACCAAGTCACTGGTTGGTTATGGCGACTCGCCTTAGCCTCGGTCTCCCTCAAAGTCCTACTCGAGTCGCGATCGGCTCCCAATAAAGCTCGACGTCTCTCCTCCAAGATGACACAGTCGCTCCCATCTCCCTCTCGTACCGGTCCAAGTAGACAGGTGGTCAAGATGGTGCTCTTCCTGCTCCTGAAGATAGCCACAGGTGGGAAAGCGGCATATGTCCAAGCCCTCGAGAAGAAAGAGAAGGCTGGTTGGATCCCTCATGTCCAATGACACCACCTCCATGGTCCGGATGTCCTCCCAATCACTCAATGGCTCTGTAAAGCCCCAAGCTGCCTGGATACTAAGCGGGGTATGTAGAAGGATGACCGGCGAGAATCACTGGAACCCTCACAGGCATAGGACTCCTGAAATATCCTCCTGGTGCGCAACCTCCAATGAGGTATCCACCAACGGATGTCCGAAGTGGATAGCCTAGCCATCGTCGGCTCGGCTACTGCGGTCCTGTTGCCTCGGTGCACCTCTCCGAGAAATCACCCAAGGGCAGAGTCGGCAAAGCCCCTGGCAAAGCCCCGAGCCTCTCCTGCGGCCGTAAGGTCAACACGGCCGAACTCCGGATCTCATGAAATGGTCTCCCGAGCCATCCTGTCAATCCCATGCAAGTGTCTCTCCCAAAACCAGCGGGACAATATCCTTCCCGGCCTTGCAGTCTCTAACCATGTCCAAGAGACCACTATGACGGATCCCCACGGACTCGGCGGTGAACGGAGCGGAGAATACGCGAAAGGATGAAAGCGTCCATAGCCACCGTGGTCGCAGCCATATCTGGAGACCCAAACCTGCCGGGATATCGAAAGGTCAATCCTATCCGGGGCTACCATCATCCTCTCGGCCTCTCCCAAAGGAATCTGCGAGAAAAGATGCAAGCTTTACCGCCACTGGCACGTCTCCGATTAGCGGAATAGATATAGCCTCAATCTCGGGACCCCCAATCAAGGCTCGGAAGTCTTCATGCGTCGGGACAATCTCGTTATAAGAAAGCGATAAACATGTCTCCGGACGTCCCGAGAACTTTCTTTGCGGCTCTCAAAAGGTCCCAATCGGGCGGGAGATCCCTCAAATGCCATAAAGACTTGATCTTGAAGGAAGAATCAAGAAGTCCCCTATGAGATTGGAAGTTGTGTCTCACCCAAGATTGAAGATCGGACGAGGAAAACGATCTCGCTTCCCCCTTTGCAATCTGACGGGCTTCTCCATCGCAAAATGATCAAAGATGATGCTTTTAGGTCCAAAATGTGCTCTGGGAACAATTGGGACAAGTCTATGTGAAAATGAAATGAAATGGCCAAGCTTTGCTTTTATTCAGAAAATAACCAGTTCAGACAGGCGTGAGCCGCACGGCCCTTCATTTACCCTCGGGACCTATCCGCACGGCTACATTAGCCCTCTGCAGAAAAAATTCTGCGGCAACCAAAGTTGCTGCCCAAGGAGTTTTCCCCCCACTTTTTCAACCAAAACCTGTACAAAAACATGTCCAGAAGCCATTCAAGCATTTATACACCATTATAAATCATTTTGGCCCAGTTTCAGCCCCAATTCCAAGCAAAAAAGTTGCCCCAAGGCTCAGATAATATGCAAATTGAAAAAGCATGAATTAGAAAAGCAAATAAAACATAAATACAATGTCTTCGCCCCATCGGCGCCAGAATAAAGCAAAAAATAAACAAAGTGTGCATAAAAATTGTTCATTGTTTGTTTTTGTTCCAAATCTACTCTAGAGACCTCCTAGGCCTCCGATTCTTCTTCATCCTCATCACTTTGCTCGGCTCGTAGATGCTAGCCTCCCTCATCGGGTCCTCACAGTCGCTCACGTCGAGACAGGATGGACATTATCGTGCCCATACTCAGCCAGTTTGCTCCAAAATGTCGGCGTTGGGTCCCCGCCCGAGGCATGGCCTTTGGAAGAGTACTCCGAGGCCGATGAGGTAGACGCTGTGCCCCCGACATGCCGTCTCTTGCGCCCGGGCTCCTGTGCATCCACTGCCGCCTTTGAAGCGCAGGCCAGCTTCCTCAGAAGGGACCGACACATGTCCTTCCAGCCCCTATTCTGCCTGACCAATCTATCATAGGTGCGAGCTGGAACCTGAGAAAAAAAAGAGAAAAATCTCGAAAAATCTCGAGAAAATCTCGAAAATTGCAAAAAACGAAAAATGCGAAATTTGAAAAGGGAAAGATCCTAAAAGTATACTTACAGTCTTTGTCGGGCGGCAAGGTGTCTTGGGGCTCCCTAGCATCGGGGACAGGTATCCTCATCCTCCTCGGTACTCCATGGACCACGTAGGACGGATGCGCGGGAGGGATCGGCGGGTCGATAGGCTCATCCTCCCCATATCCCCAGTGACCGCCGGCTTCACTAGCCACGTGGCGTCCTCGGCGCGCTCCACAAACACGGTGTAGGGGTGTCCATGTCGAAGTACTCCTCTGCAGCCACGCTGCACAGTACCTGGCAATCTCATCCTCGGCCAATCCACAGGCTGTAGCATCCGTCTTTGGAGGATCGTGGGGAGTAATGGCGTCAATGGAGGGACATGGCCATGCTTGCCTCGAGAAACGGTCCCCCAAGTAAATGACATCACATGTCGGCCAGTGAGCCACCTCCTCTGCCTAGTTGCCTCAATGGCATCTCCCAGCCAAGATCTCCGGATACACTGCCCCAAGGGTAGAAGTGCGCTCCGTCGTGCCCATCCTTGTTGATGATCGGCCTCACCATTTTGTAGTCGAAAGTGATACGGGTCTTCCCCGTGAATTTATCCCTCGCATCTCCCCTCCAGCGAACCATAGCAGGGAAGATGGTGACATCACTCTGCTGGTTCCAAGGGAAGAACCCGATCACCTCGCAGAACCAGGCCTGCATATTCAAAACATCAAAAAGGTCATTCTCTCTCTCATAAAAGTCTCAAGACAGAAAAGAAAGAGAAAAGAAAGGAGACTACCTCAAGGGCAAATGAAAGCTTGATCCATCGAAGCGGCTTTGTTCGATTTGTACATGTCCAGAGAGAAATACAGCTCCGCCAATCCGGCCTCTCCCCAAGAGACCGTCCCTATCCCATCAACATCCTCCAGAGAGTCGAGGAGGCAAGTCATAGCTAGCGTCCCGGAATTAGCAAAGATAGTGACTGATAGCATCAACCATACAAATGCTCTAGCCGAGTGTTGGCGGTCACATCATTAGCGACAAAGTTACGCATGCAAGTACGGCTGCCACCTCGACGTTCCGCGTCTCCATCCCCAGCCCCTTGGGAATCAACTCAAATCCAACCAAAGCCTGGAACTCCTCAGCTGTAATGTGGTCTCTCCAAGTCACGGGCCTCCCGGTGAACTGTAGGCCAGTAATAGCCATGAAATCGGCAGGAGTCACTGTCAGCTCTCCCGGCTCGGATGGAAGCTATGTGTCTTGTCCCACGGAACTCAGAAAGGGCCTGGATCAAGCCCTTGCTCTTCGAGGTGATGTGAACACCCCTGCCGATAGCCTCGACGAATGAATCCAGGCCGGTAGCCCTCACCAAATTCTTGGGTTTCACCCCATTCTTCTCGAAATCCGGCATCCTCTGCCAAAGCTTGACTGCTATCTCAGATGGTCCTCTAGACTTGTTCTCCTGTAGACAAACAACAAAAAAGTGTGTCAATCATTCATCATTTTCAAAAAGCATGCATATATTCACAAAAGCGCACATGTTTTCAAAAGAAAAGCATTCACAAAAGTTTTTCTAGCATCATTTGCATCAAAAAAAAAGCGTCTTTCATCACTTGAAACGCGTCATGTCAAGTCCCATTGCTTTCCTAAAGCACAAAATCACAATTTTCACAATTCTTTGCACATAAGCATTATTCTTTCAAAAATGGCATGCATGAATCCTTTTCATCTTCCAAAATCATGTTTTCTCAAAATTTTGACCTAGTTCTAGCACATGCAAGAACTCCGTCTCACTTTAGACAATTTTCTCATTCTTACTTTATTTGCGAGAAAAAAGTGGGTCATTCCCATTATTTTTGTCAAACAAATTGCACATTGCATATTCTTAGCCTCATAGGTTATTCATCAATGTCTCAAAGTCATTCAAAAATCCTAGAAAATTCCTAAAATTCGGGTCAAGCCCTAAATCATTCAAAATTCAATCAAAATCGACGGAATTGAGCAAATTAAGAATGCTTACCCCAACCGATCGCGGGTTCGTAGATTTGTGCTCCCTTCTCCCCGGGTAAAGCTCCGACGGAGGCGTAAGAAAGTCATACTTTCTTTCCGTTCGCACGAGCTCCTTTCTCCTCCTCCGAGCGGCCGCCGAGATGTTTCTTCTTGCTTGCCTCGGTATGGGATTGCCCTCCGGATCCATCTCAAATCAAAGGGAAGCAAGGGGATTGAAAGAATTTCGAAATTCTCTTCCTCTCTTCTCTCTCTCTGCGTTCTTGGGCGGCAATGCAATGCCAATGGCCCGTTCAAATCTGATTTTAAATAATCTGGAAAAAACAGGCTTCTAGCCGTACGGCTTCTTTTTCTCCATCTCATGTCGGGCGGCCTCATTCGCTCTGAGCAGAAAATTACAATCCTGCCCCTGGACCTTCCACTTGGGCATGCAATTTCCGTTATCTTTTAACCAAGATAACATCTTTTTCAGAAGATATCCCTTATCTCTTAAGCAATTAAGCTTTCTTCTCAGTCGCCTCTGTTAATTCCGTTATAACGGGATAACGCTAGGTGACAACCTCTGAATTGTCAAAACTCTAAACTTAAGCTACCTCTATCCCGAATAGTGACGTATGCTAAGTTCTATTAACTTAAGCTACCTCTATCCCGAATAGTGACGTATCAAGTTTCTCTCAACTTAAGCTTACCTCTATCCCGAATAGTGACGTATGCTAAGCTCTCTTTACTTAAGCTACCTCTATCCCGAATAGTGACGTATGCTAAGTTCTCTCAACTTAAGCTACCTCTATCCCGAATAGTGACGTACGCTCAAGTTTCTCTCAACTTAAGCTACCTCTATCCCGAATAGTGACGTACGCTCAAGTTTCTCTCAACTTAAGCTACCTCTATCCCGAATAGTGACGTACGCTCAAGTTTCTCTCAACTTAAGCTACCTCTATCCCGAATAGTGACGTACGCTCAAGTTTCTCTCAACTTTAGCTACCTCTATCTTCTCGATGGTGACGTAAGCTCCGAGTTTTCTCGGTGACAACCTCCATTAATTGTCAATCGAGGTGACAACCTCCATTAATTGTCAATCGTGTGACAACCTCCATTAATTGTCAATCGGTGACAACCTCCATTAATTGTCAATCAGGTGACAACCTCCATTAATTGTCAATCAGGTGACAACCTCCATTAATTGTCAATCAGGTGACAACCTCCATTAATTGTCAATCAGGTGACATCCTCCATTAATTGTCAAACCGTCGAGGATCCTAGACATCGTTCCTACCTATCTAGTGATGCTCGAACTACGATCAAGGCTTGATTCCTCCGGGATACGTAGGTAGCCTTTTATAAAAGGTCCAGCCATCCGACCACTTTGGTTACCCTTTTTCCTCCGTCACTCCTCAGTGATGAAGTAGTCTCTCATAAGAGACTTTGTTATCTGACCACCTTGGTCACTCCTAGCATATCCCCAGTAGGATCAATTGCTTGACCTCCTAGGTCATTTCCTCTTCTTTTTCCCCAGCAAGAGACCAGTTTCTCTTCTCCATTCCCCAGCGGATCTATTCCGAACTACGGCCTGGCTTGATTCCTCCGGGATACGTAGGTAGCCTTTCATAAGAGGTTCAGCCATTCGACCACCTTGGTCTCCCAATCCGTCTCGGCATTCGCCAGATCGGATCCTTTTCTATCGACAACCCCACTCGCCTTGCAAGTGACGTTGCCGAGGGCTTACTGTAAGTACCCAAATCGCTCATGCCTTAGGTTAAATTTCCCGGCAATTTCGGTAAGTTTTCCGGTAATTCCCCAGACCTTCCTAGTGTTCCGGAAACATTCCGGAACTGTTTTTAATTAAATAAGGGCTGAAGGGGATCCTTCCTAATTAAGAAACACTTTTTTCTTAATTAGGAGGGAAGGTTCTAGAATTTTCCACCTTGCATGGCTCTAGAATGCTGAGTCATTGTGGATAATGCCGCACGGCTGCATTAGCTTGCTGCCCTTAGCCGCACGGCTTCATTAGCCTTATCCAGACTGCCTATAAATAGAGCCCTCCTCTACCCATTTAACAACAACAATTTCCAACAACACCACACATAATACGAAGAAATACTCCCAAAAGGCTGTTGAAGATCCAAGAAGGTGAAGAAGAAGGCCAAGAAGCTCCCTCCCTCCTCCTTGAAGATCCAAGACCAACCTCTCCTCCTAGCTCTGCCCGAAGAAGAAGGAAGCCATTGGTAACCTCGCACGCCCTAACCTCGCATCCTAATTGCTTTATAAATTGCTCATTGCATTACCTTTTATATTGCTTGGGACTTGGTAGATTAAAGATCATATCTTCATATTCCCCCTTCCCCTTTTGCATGCATTAGACATCATTTGTCATAAAAATGTAGTCTTTTCCCATAAAGGTGCATCCTTTGCACCTAAAACCCCCATTTTCAAATAAAAATGTCATCTTCATGCATCCTTTGCATATAAAAATCAAATCTTTTCAATCAAAATGCATCATTTGCATCCAAAATCACTTTTCCAAGCATCATTTGCTTTAAAGACCATGTCTTTACCATCAACTAGCATCATATGCTTTTCAAAATGCAATCTTTATGCATCATTTGCATAATGAATGCCAATTTCTTCAAAAATGCATCATTTGCATAAAAATCAAATCTTTATGCATCATTTGCAATAAAGATCATTTCTTTAAACTAAGTGCATCATTTGCAACCCAAAAATGTCATCTTTTCATTAAAGTGTCATTTTTACATACATTTCCCCCATTTCCCCATTAGCAACCTAGGAACGGACCGGTGTAAAAGATCCTATCTTTACATCGTTCCTTCCATAAAGGTTTCATAATCTCTTTAGAAAGGGACACCTTGAACCCTATATCTCCAATTATCGCTTAAGAAAGAGTATGAAGCATCTATACGAGCTCGACCGTCTTAAAGCGTAGGATTGATGGGCTAAGGACCTTCCTTTTCTAAAGAACCTCATCTTTGACCATAAAGAGAGTCATTCTCTCGATCACGCAAGTCCCGAGGGTCCCGAGGTTAAAAATGCGATGATCACAAGTCACAAGATGAGGGCGGGATCATAATCCCGAATACATAAATTCCAAGAAATCCCGAGCGACAACCAACAAATGGTTTGTACGTCCGGAAGACGACTTGGGACATTCCCTCCTTATTTTCAAACACATGCACACAAGAAAGCACGCAAGCAAGCACGATTAATGAAATCATGGGAGACTTGCTCCGGCAAGGCACCTTGGGTGAACGCCAAACGTTCTTCCCGAGGGGTAACTTAACCTCCGAACCCATAAAACCTTTTTTTCAAAGTTTTGAGGTAATCAAAATGGCGTGGCGACTCCGTTTTTCAAATTAAACCGGATGTCTTCAAACTCGCGTGAATCCAACAAAAACAAAATTTGGGCACACATTCACAACTATCTGCTTTTTCGTTGCAGGCGGGGTACTATGAGTTCTTCCGTTGCCAGCCGTGGGACTGGGAGGATGAGGCCATGTTCGGTTATCCCGCCATGATGTGCTGGGCTCATCCTTTGAGGAAGAGGAGGACGGGAGAGGGATAGTTTGGAGGGGTTTCCGCTGTATACTTGGACTCGGTATGATGAGGATGAGCCGGAGGGTGCCCCTGGGTGATGCGACATCGGAGGCTTCTGCAGGGTCTTACTCGTGACTCCATGTACTTGGGGGAGAGGTTATCTGGCAGTATGGCACAGGTGCGCCTCCTATGGCTATGAGGGATCCGCCTTTCCATATGATGAGTCCTCTTGATATGGACGTGCTGGAGTATGAGAGGTACCGGTCCGGCGTGAGTGCCGAGGAGTTCGTCCTGGAGGCGAGGAGTATGCGGCCTTGGTCAGGCAAAAGCTGAGGACGCCATAGGTGTTGGTGAGGGAAAGACAGACTGGCTCGTCACGTCCTCTAGATGTTCCGGTGCCTTGGCTGGACTTCACGTATGTTCGCGGGGATTCGTCGAGGCGGAGAGTGACGGTACCCGTCCCTGAGCAGGCTCCTGCTGCCTATCGGGTTGACCCGGATGCACCGGTGAGTGCGCTTACTCTTTTCCATCTTGGCATCTTTTCTGTATTTTTCTCTTTTTGTTGGGTATGACTGTATCTATTTTGCTGAGCGTTTCTTTGGTTGTTTGCTTGTGCAGGCCTCGGGAAGATCCTTTGACACGTTGACCCGCCGTTATGTGGCGATGCGGCCTTTTTCCAAGGAAGTTCGCGGGGAAGCTGTCTTGCAGGTCTTCGCGGCACGCGGCGGCGTTCGAGCTAGTGCCTTTGAGGAGGTCTGTGGATACTCCTTCTTCGAGGGCTGAGCCAGGGCCACAGCCGGAGGTGCCGGTTCGAGAACAGCACGGCTTTGATGTGGGGACGTCTTCGGGGGCTCAGAGGCCGCAGACCCTTCATCAGTTCTTTCCTCCGCCGGAGGCACAGGGTGAGGGTTCATCCTCGCATCCCTTCTTTGATCCTTTCACCGGGTTTTGACCCTTCAGAGTACTTTGAGTACCCGCACGAGGAGGGGGTGCTGTATCCTGATGACGAGGATGTGACTGTCGAGTTTTCCGAGATGCCGGATTTCTCATTTGTGGAGGATGATGATGATGAGTCGGATTAGGGCTCTTTTGCTTTCCCTCTTTCCATTTTTTTTTCATTTTGTAGAGCAACAAACATTTTGTACCTGTAATAAAACACTTGTATTTGCACAGCAAAGTATTTTATTTTAAGATGTAATGACGTATTTGTGATTCCCGGGATTGACCTAGGAATTGTTGCTAGCTTATTATTATTTTTGTGCATGTCGCATGAGCTGGGAATGCATTTGTCGTTAGTGGAGCCTGAGGCAGCTTTGGCAAGTTTTTTGAGCAGTTGGGGGCTGAAGCAGCTTTGACAGTTTCATGAGCGGTGGCGGGAGTGATGTCTCCTGGGACGCGTTCGCTTTGTGCTTGATAGCCACTCTTTTCGGGGTTGGCTACCTCAGGATATGTGACGGTGCTCTGTTGGATGTGGCAGGCCATTGTCGGGCGGGCGAGGATATCATTCCTTTGGTTCCGGGGGAAACCTTCCACGGTGTGGATCGTCTGGTGATGAGAACCGATTCATGCGGGGGAAGCCCCTGCTTTGCTTGCATTATGGTCGCGAGAGAGGCTTCAAACCATACCTGAGTCTCCGGCGTCTCTTAGTCCGTGGACGTTTGCTTAGCGACCTCTTGTCTTGGACATGGATCAATCTGTTTGGGAGAGATGGATGGCACATCTTAGTACGCATCAGCTTCGCTGGTGGGTTCCGCATTGGGGGATCGAGACTAGGAGGGCCTTTCAGGAAGGTTCCTATGTTGTCAGAGTTCCGTGTTTGCCTTGGTCCTCTTTCTATGTTCCGTTGCTTGTTTCCCGGCAGTTCAGGATGAGGCAGGAGCCTTTGCTAGGCTGGGATGACATTGCCAATGTGGAGGTAGCTTCTTTCTGCATGACAGATCCATATGCCTTTCTGTATTTTCTGAGGGTATGGAAGTATTCCGCTTTCCCTCATGTGGTGCTCCTTTGTGTTGACCACCGAATACATAGATGAGCAGCATGTCGGGCCGACCCAATTGGTTTTGGGGAGCAGGCGCAAAGCGGTTCTGGGGCAAGATTGCCATTTCAGCTGCGACCTTAGGAGTGCAGAAGCTTGGGTTAACCCTCAGGGTGTCACGGGAGACGCTTTATTTGGCTACGGGACTCGAGTTGACAAACTGGCGGGGAGAGGTCCCCTTTTGCAGACTCGTAGGGAGGAGATCCGAGCCGAGGCACGGGTGAACGATGCTCTGAGAGCGACTGGTTCGTTTGACACGACTAGGAGGACTCCTGATCTCGGAATGAGGGAGACAGAACTCGCTCATGTGGAATGAAAGAAGACTTGTTGGGGACGAGGGAAGAAAGGAAAGAGTGATGAAGGGCCAAATGCGAGTAGCATGGAATGACCTTCTGAAACACTGAGTATCCATTCATCGTCATTGCAGACACATTGATTGTTAAATATTTTAAGTTGTCTTTTAGCATGTTGTGAATCGAGAGTAGACCGTGCTTGAACTCATCAAAAAGTGTTTTAACTGTGATGATTTGTGATTTACTTTTAAAGCTTTGTCGAGACGCAAAATCTCTTGTTTGCTTCTTTTCTGAGCCTTGGTGGCGTCAATTTTTGGAATTTTGTGTATTCCTTAGACCGAACCAATGAAGGCTGCCAAAGTTCCCCTCGGACTGAGAGGCTCAGGTCTGCGTAGTTCGACCCTCTTTTGTGGGAGAAATGACTCGTAATGTACACTTGCAAGGGCGTATTAATTTTTGAAAAGGTGGGAACGGGTCCCCTTTTGTGTGAATGCCTTATTTGATGTAGGCACAAGAAATGCTTCTGGGTTTGACTCTTTTGAGAGAGTATGAATACTGAAAAGCTTGTAAAAGTGTATGGAAGCCCTTGCTGACAGAAAATCAGTGTTTAGCTCTATTTTCCTATTTTGTAGAAAAAGAAGACTTGTCGAGACATTTGAAAACCTGATTTGTTCACAATGATCACTTGTTTGCTTAAAACCCTTTGTTGATGT
Source organism: Adenophora triphylla var. japonica (assembly GCA_022495995.1). Classification (NCBI taxonomy): domain Eukaryota; kingdom Viridiplantae; phylum Streptophyta; class Magnoliopsida; order Asterales; family Campanulaceae; genus Adenophora; species Adenophora triphylla. The sequence goes on from JAFEMH010002382.1 coordinate 51,171, forward strand.
TCAGGTTATTCAACAATTAAACCTGATATGCTTTGATTAATCACGAGGAGAAAGTCAATCGGTATCAAGGATCGAGTTGGTCTGGTGTGAAAGAAGGTTTGTGTATAGGAAAGGTCATTGATGAGACCGGGTTTGTGGATTTGTATGTGTTTATGACCGGACCATTTCTGGTTGCCTACGTTCCCCTTGAGACAAGGAGCTCAGGTCGACGTAGTTCGGGGTCGAACCGTGTTTGGCTTTGGGGCCAGGGCATGAATATTTGTGCGGCCTTTGACGAAAAGGATCGGAAAGCTGAATGATGAGGCACGGGCCTTGAGGTGATTTCTTGACAAGTCGTATTTGACGGTCTTTTCAGTGACTCCCTTGCTTCTTGATCGTTGGCTCTGGGTCTTTGACCTCATTTATATTTGTGAAGCTTACGCTTGAGCTCTTTTTTTGTAGCTTCGCTTGAGCTTTTTTTTTTTGTAGCTTCGCTTGAGCTTCTTTTTTTGTGCGGCTTACGCGAGCTCTTTTTTTTTTTGTAGCTTCGCTTGAGCTTTTTTTTTTGTGCGGCTTCGCTTGAGCTCTTTTTTTTTTTTTTTTTTTTGAAGCAATTGAGGGCGAAGGCAAGCCCTGCTTGAACTTTCTTGATGCGCACGAGGGCGGAGGCAAGCCCCTAGATTGTTGTCGACATGGGGTCAATCTTTTGATCTTTGAGTGACCTTTTGTTGTCCTTTGATGTTCTGCCGTCGTTGACTTGGTCAAGGTGATGGTGGGGACATGTTTTGGAAAGTGTATGGCTTGATGGCGGCCGTTGTGTGGGGTATGGTAAGGTGTATGGGGAGCTGCGATTGACTTTCTCACACCAATTAATCAAAGCATTAATCATTTGTGGAATTACTTGTTGAGCAATGCAAGTGATCACATAGAACAAAACCATTTCATTAAATGTAATGTGGGGTGCAAAATAATGTCTCAAGTCTAGCAAGAAAAGAAAGAAAACTTTCGTATGGAAAATTGAAGACTTAATTACAATGTCCGAGGAGGACTTGATTGAATGAACAGTACTAGAACCTGCGAGGTTTGGTTGTATGATTTTTGTTTTTTGTTTTTTTTAGAGTGTAGGAGGAGGAGAAGAAGACTCGATATTCTTTGGGTGAAGTATCGACGGAGAATTTTCCGATTTGCGTCTCTGTGGGCTCTTCAGCAGTTCCCCAAATTCATTTTGGTTAGAACCTTCTCGGCAGCTTGGGCCCGATTTTCCTCTCGTTTGACAACATGCTTAAAGATTTGTTTAATGTATTGTTCATTTAATGTGTCTGCGTACTTATCAATTGAATCATTATTAACTGTTTTGATTAGTTAATTTATCATTTGTTAAAGTGGCAATGAGGGGATACTCAGAAAGGTCGAACTTTTATCCAAAGCATAAGGAAACATAGTTTTTGCTACAAATGCGGAATATTTAGGCGTAAGGCCGTTAGACGACTCGAGAGACTTAAACTTTAAACATGACAGACTCGGGGTCTTTTATTTTTGGAGATAGACTCTAGGAGATGGGGGTTAGTCCAAGCTTCTCGTTCTGTCTCTGCTGGCTGTGGGTCCGCATTTGTGAAAGTTACGCCGTTTTTGACGCTGCCACTTGCTCGGCTTGTCTCAAACTGCCTTATCTCCGGGGAGCGTTCAATCCACCCATTGGTGTGCCTAGATGCCGGAAAGGATTGCTGGGGAATAACCGTTCTTGGATTCTTTCTTCCGAATTCTTCATTGAGCAAGCCCCAGGTTTCGTCTTCACGTCCCCAATCATCACGGGAATTAGCAGAGGACTTATCCACCATGCTTACCCCGTCATTTCCAGGGAAAGGCTTTCCAATTGTGTTGGGACTGCGGGGGCGTTCCAACTTTCCCTCCTCGATTAGCCCTTGGACCACTTTCTTCAGTACGAAGCAATTGTCGGTGGTGTGACCGGGGTAGTTGTGGAAGGCGCAGTGCTTGCTCATATCCATGTTGGGCTTGAGAGTCTTTGGTTGGAAATTCTCGAGGGGTTTGAGAATGTTCCTCTTTACTAGTGTCTCGAGGACTTGGCTCAAGGGCATCCCGAGGTTATCGAAATGCTGGAATTGTGGTATGCGAGGAGGTTTGTTGCTTCGTTGGGCTGTGTTCCCCTTGTTCACCTCATTGTTCAGGGGGAACGTATTTCCGTCTGTATTGGGGCCGCAGGGGCGCTCCAACTTTCCTTCTTTAATCAATCCTTGAATTGCTTTCCTCAAAACTGTGCAGTTGTCGGTTGTATGACCGTGGTATTTGTGAAAAGCACAATACTTGGTTACATCCCAGTTGGCATTGGGGAATTTGGGCTGATAATTCTCAAGGGGCTTGAACATGTTCTGCTTTATCAATGCCTCGAACACTTGTCTTAGAGGCATTTCAAGGTTTTCAAAGTGTTGAAAACGCTGCCGTTTATTCCTCGGGAGTGCTTGGTCACATCTTCTTTGGATTTCATTCTGAATGTAGTGGAATGCCTCGGTAGCCCTTTTTCCTTTGTTTGGGGCAGATGCCAGATTAGGCGGGGCTGCCTTGCGGCGGTAGGAAGAAAGCCGGGGCCCAGCTACCCTTTCATGCGTGCTCAAAGCTTTTTCAAACTTGGTACCGGCGTTGACCATAGCGTGAAGATCAGGATAGGGGTGGTGGCTGATCAATGTCCTCAACGATGGTTTGAGGCAGGAGTGGAAGATGTTCATCTGTTCTTCCTTGGATAGGAGGTCCACTATCTCGCTTAACTTCCAATTCCATCTTTTGTAAAATTCCTCCACCGACTCATCATCTTTCTGCTCAGTGGCCTGCAGGTCATGCCGGCTTATTTTCCACTTGAGGTTAGCACGGTATTTTTCCGGGAAAATATCACTTACTTGCTCCCAGTGGAGCGGTTTTACTGCTTTTACTTTAAGAAACCACGTCAAGGCCGTGTATTTTAGAGAGCGTTGAAAGTGATCTACCATTTGTTGAGGTGTGGCCCCTTTGGTCTTCATACCTAAGACATAGGTATTGATATGGGTCCTCGGGCATTCTCGTCCCATCGAACTTCTCCATTTAGGCATTTTGAACTTTGGGGGAGAGGAATCACCTTGCTCGGATACTGTGGGCGTGAGCGGGTCTTTCCGAGAGTTGGCCATTTTCCCTTGCATATCTTTTATCTGTTCAACGAACCAAACCACGTGAGGGTCGGTAGGGCGGAGCGAGGCCGCTTTTCGGGATGGAAACCGAAGATGGAGGTGGATTGGGCGATGGGATCGCCATTCGGGAGTCTTGGGGAGGTAGTTGAGTGTATACCAACCCATACCACAGTTGTTGAAGTTGGAGCCTAGGGCGTGATTGCCCGGACCGCCAAGGGTTTTGTTTGGGAACTGGGGAAATGTTTTGTTAGCCCCAAGTGGTAGTCCAGTGGGTGGAAGGTTTGAGATGTCGGGATATCCGCTCGGGATGCCTGTCCCAGGTAGGCATGTGGACTTCTGATTATGGCTGCGAGGCTCGTATAGAGGAAGAGGATTGAATCCTGGGGGATACCGAGATGCATTGGGATGCAGTAGAGCGAGGCACGTATGTGTGCTTTGTTGGTGCGAGCTTGATGTGCGGGCCGGGAAGCTGGCTTGTCTTGAGGCGGGCATATCGGAGTTGCATGGCCCGATGCACGAGTGAAGCTTTGAGCGAGAGGCGCTTAGCGTTCTTTGGGATCTCGTAACTTGGCGGAGGCGGGACCTGTTGATAGCTTTGAGGACCCGGGGGAGCAGGTATTTCTTCGTCTTCTATGAGAATGAAGGTCCCATCTGTTTGGGGAACGGCCACGGCTCCGCGGCGGCGCATAGTGTCTACGATCCAGGCTTGCTGCTCTTCCTGGCGCTTCTTGAGAGTTCGAAGGCTCGCAGCACCTCCTCCATTGTCTGGAGGTTTCTCAGTGGTGGGGTTCCGTTTCCCTCACTGTTATCTGTTGATCCCGCCATGGGGGAGTAGCGGACTGTTCGGACCGCTGAACCGGAAGGGCTATCGGACCTTGTGACCTCGATACTGAAAAGGCGGCTCCCGGGTACTCTCAACCACTCTCGGTTCGCTGGAGGGGGTGACGGGTAAGGTTTAGACACGGGAAGGCCTTTTGGATGAAGGGGGAAAGCTCACGTGACATGCAGTTTCCGCTTTTTATTTATGATTTTTTTATTTATTTTTGTCGTTTTAATTTACTTAAAACGCGTTTTCTCAGAGTCCTAGGTAGGTTGGAAAAGATTGCTCTTCTTTTTCGCAACTATGCTAGATCCTGGGTCAGTGGAGACCATCTGTGCGGCTATAAGCCCCTCGTTTTGCACCTGTATTTCGACATCCCGGGGTGGACAGCCCCGGGCGAGGGTCCTATAGGGCAAGCGGTTTCCACCGGCCTAAAAGAAAAATCGAACCTAAGGACCGAGCCTATCATGTTCGTTTTAATGCGTTAGCCATGTGAATAGTGAACCGAGCCGGCACCTGAGTCAAGATCGGGTCAAGAGTTTGGCATGACCTCTCTTTACCTTGCTTGCGCAAGGGATCTGTGACGTTAGGCGTTGGCTGGGTCATATCGTCATGGCTGACGTATTAAAGGCTTGATGACATGGTGTCATGTGAGCATGGATGTATATCCGGGACGGAACATCGAAATGCAGGTGTAGCTTCGGAAAATCAAGATCGTGTCAAGATTTTAGCATGACCTTTCATCGCTTTGCTTGCGCAAGGGATCTTGAGTTCCGAGGCTGGACTCAGAAAATGGCCGGCATGGTATATGTATCCAGCCGTATGACATGGGCGGGTAAAAACCAACCGAGTGCGGACAGAGTGTGACTCAAGACTCAAACGTTCGGGGTTGACACTTGGCTAGGATGGGATGTTTGGAATGATCCCGTGCGCGTCCAAGAGGCCTAGGAAGACCAAACGGACCGCAACCGAGACCACCCGGGTTGAGGGTTGTAGTGTGCAGTGTATCCAGACGGCGCAGTGCGCGTAGCGTGCTTGGTGTAACCGAGGCAAGCGGTGTGAGTAGTGTGCGGTGTAACCGAGGCAAAGTGCGCGTAGTGTGCGGTCTCTAAAATTCTTTTTCTGAGTAAAACTGAAGTTTTTCGAAGAATTTTAAATGTATGCACAGATGTATATTGATGCATTTTTTTTTTTTTGTATTTTTTTTTTGTAAAAGAAAAAAGTAAAGCACATGCACACACACACAACAGTTAAAGAAAGGGGTAAAATGAAAGTTTGACCCTCATCATTGTTTTAAAAATCTTTTTTTTTTTTTGTTTAAAAGTTTTTAAAACAAAAATTCCCCACAGTCGTGGCCCAGAAATTACAGGATCCGGCTCGCGCGCGGAGCCTCGGCATCTCGCATTTTGTCGCTTTTCGGGAATGTCGCCCGGATCCGAGAGGCAGCGCGTTCGCGCCCCGGCATCTGGCTTATTCCGCTTTAGCGTTAGTTGGAGGTGTCTCGCTGTGTTTTGCTTTGTAGAGTCGCCACGCCGTTTTTATTATTAAGCCCAAAACATTGAAAAAGGGCATTAGTTTAAAAATAATAATAAACTGTTTTTGTGTGATGAGATTTTGAGTTCAGAGGTCAGATGACTCCTCGGGAAGAGAATATTAGAATCTTAGAGCTCACCCGAGTCGCCTCGTAAAAATGAGTCTTTCGGATACCCCTAATATTCTTTAAATGTTGTGTGTGTGTGTGTGTGCTTTTAAAAATGCATGCTGTGTCGGATGTCTACATTGTACACTACGTATTGAAATGTATTGAAATAGTAATGAAAGGAAGCCTTACCAATGTTGGTTCGTGTCTGTCTTCCGCTGGGGAATAGTGTTTGAGGATGGAATAGTGTTCCGGCACGAATCGGGATTGCTTCGGGAGAGGCCGGTTGTCTGCGGACAGAGTTTCGGCGTGAGTGGAGATTGTAGGATGCGTTCGGGCAGAGGTTCGGCGTGCGTTGGGATGGCAGGAGTCACTCGGCAGAGTTTCGGCGTGCGTTGGGTTGGCAGGAGTCACTCGGGCATAGTTTCGGCGTGGTTTGGGATCGCCGGTTTGACTCGAAAGAGCCGGGATGCCTCGGGAAAGACCAGGCAAGGCCTCGGAGTACCACGAGGGGCCTCAGAGTACCTCTAGAGTGCCTCGGGGCAGCGCGGGAGCATCGCGGGAGCGCTCGGGGAGGCTTCGGAGCACCACGAGGGGGCTCGGAAGGCCTCGGAAGGATCCGAAAGGGGCCGGGATTGCCCCGAAGGGTCTTAGAGGGGAGCCTGAAGGCTGGGGGGAGAGGAGAGAAGAGGGAGGTCTGTTTGAAAATGGGAGGGGGAGCCCTCTATTTATAGTGCCAGAAAAATGCAAAGAGGTCCGTACGGACCTCCTAGGTTATCCAGAATTTTAGTTTTCCTCGATTTGAGGGAATATGTGATAATTGTGAATATTATGGAATGATGGTGTCCCCTTTGCAAAGAGGTCCGTACGGACCATCTAGCATGCAAAAAGGTCCGTACGGACCAACCATGCAGGGGGGTAATGATTTCTCCGGGATTTGAGGGAATCTCGTGGACTTTAAGCGGATTTTGCAATTATGATGCAAAGAGGTCCGTACGGACTTCCATGCTTTCCACATTTTTTTAATTGTGATGGCAAGCTAGTTCTCGTCGAGAGCTTTCCAACCATATATGGCACGTCTCAATCGGAGTTCGTATGAAGGAGTTATGACCTCCGGAAGTTTGCCCCTGGCTTTGCTTGGATGGAGAGCGATCCAGATTGGGGTACTTACAGATACGCTAGATTCCCCACTCTTTCTAAGATCTCAAAAGGACCTACGAACCTCGAAGCTAACTTACCCTTCTTGCCATATCTCTTAATACCTACCTTAGGTGACACTCGTAGGAACACCAAGTCTCCTTTCTGAAATTCAAGGTCTCGCCTCCTCTGATCCGCATAACTTTTCTGTCTACTTTGGGCTGTAATCAATCGGTTCCGAATGATCTTGACTTTCTCAACTGAATCCCGAACCATATCAATACCCCAAATCTTAGCTTCACCAACTTCATCCCAACAAATTGGAGACCTACACTTTCTCCCGTACAACGCTTCATAAGGTGCCATCTCAATGCTCGATTGATAACTATTGTTGTAAGAAAACTCAACAAGAGGCAAATGAACGTCCCAAGTGTCTGAGAAGTCAACTGAATAAGCCCGCAACATGTCTTCAAGAATTTGAATTGTCCTCTCGAATTGGCCATCCATTTGAGGATGGAATGCTGGACTGAATCTCAACTCTGACCCCAAAGCCTTTTGCAACGCTTGCCAAAATCGGGAAGTAAACCGAGGATCAGATCTGACACAATGCTCATCGGAACCCCGTGCAATCTCACTATTTCGTAGATATACAATCTCGCAAGCCTCTCCATCGAATAGCTAATCTCAATAGATAGGAAATGGGCAGACTTAGTCAACCTGTCCACGATCACCCAAACTGCGTCATGCTTCCGACTCGTCCGAGGCAATCCCGTGACAAAATCCATTGTAATATGCTCCCACTTCCACTCTAGAATCTCTAACGGATGAAGCAAACCAGTGGGTCTTTGGTGTTCTGCTTTCACTTGCTGACACGTTAAGCACTTGGACACATAATCTGCTATTTCTCTCTTCATATTATTCCACCAAAAATGTTGTTTCAAATTCTGATACATCTTTGTACTCCTGGGGTGAATGGTATACTTGGACTTATGGCCTTCATCTAGCACTTGAAACTTCACCTCCTCAATATTTGGCACACACAATCGACCTCTAAATGTCAATACTCCCTCGGGGCTAAGGGAGAACTCCTTGAATTTCCCATCCACAATCTGATCCACCACCTTCTTCAACTCTAAATCACCATTTTGGCCCTCCGTTATTTGTTGAATCAACCTTGGTAAGGCACTCATACTTGCAAAGATATCTCCATATCTTGACTCTCGGGGACACCAATCACGAGCATCTTCTAACATCTTTTGTGATAAAAGGTATTTCAAACTTTTGTGGTCCGTGAAAATCTCAAACTTTGCTCCGTAAAGGTAATGCTTCCATTTGTGCAAGACGAAGACGATAGCTGCAAGCTCCATATCATGCGTTGGGTAGTTCTGTTCACACGGAGTCAACTTCCTCGAGGCATATGCTATAACCTTCCCATTTTGCATCAATACACAACCTAAACCCTCCTTTGAAGCATCACAATAAATAACCAACCCATCGTTCCCATTTGGTAGAACAAGCCGATGTCAACTTCTTCTTCAATTCCTTGAAACTCGCTTGACACTTCTCATTCAACACAATATTCTTTCGAGTCAGTTGAGTCAACGGCGTAGCAATCTTGGAAAACCCTTTTATGAATCTCAGATAATACCCGGCTAACCCCAGAAAACTCTGAATCTCAGTAACTGATTCCGGCCTTTTCCAACTAACCACGGCTTCAATCTTGGAAGGATCAACTGAAATCCCTCCCTTTGACACGACATGGCCTAGGAAGGAAACCTCCTGAAGCCAAAATGCGCACTTACTAAATTTGGCAAACAACTGCTTCTCCCGGAGCACCGTCAAAACCATTCTCAAGTGTTGTTCATGCTCTTCCTGAGACTTGGAATAGACTAAAATATCATCAATGAACACTACCACGAAAGTATCAAGGTAGGGTTTGAAAATGCGGTTCATCAAATCCATAAAAACGGCTGGAGCATTCGTTAACCCGAAAGGCATAACAAGGAATTCGAAATGTCCATACCCGGTACGAAAAGCTGTCTTGGAAACATCCTCAGAATGAACTTTCAGTTGATGGTACCCACTTCTCAGATCAAGCTTAGAAAACACTGTCGCACCTTGCAATTGATCAAATAGGTCATCAATATGAGGTAGAGGGTATTTGTTCTTCACCGTCACTTGGTTCAACTGTCGGTAATCAATACAAAGTCTCAACGACCCATCCTTCTTCCTTACAAACAATACTGGAGCTCCCCACGGCGAAACACTCGGTCGAATGAACCCCCGATCAAGCAACTCTTGTAACTGAGCCTTCAACTCTTTCAATGGGGCCATTCTATAAGGTGCCTTAGATATTGGAGTTGTACCCGGAAGTAAATCAATCCCAAACTCTATCTCCCTATTCGGAGGCATCACATATTCGGAAGAGAATACATCTGGAAACTCCTTAACTATAGGAACATTCCCTATTTCCGGAAATACTTTGGTAGTATCTAGGACACAAGCTAAGAATCCCGTACAACCCCGAAGCAATAATTTTTTAGCTTTAACATAGGAAATGACATGAATAGTCCCCAGAGAAGGAATAGCCTCAAACACAAACTTAGGCATATTCGGGACTGAAAAAGTAACAACTTTCTTATGACAATCGACTAAGGCATGGTATTTGCTTAGCCAATCCATACCCAAAATGACATCAAAATCATGCATAGGCAATAATACCAAGTCAGCAGGTAACACACGATCACATATATGCACATCACAAGCACGTAACACCTCATCAGTTACCAAACATTCTCCCATCGGAGTTGACACTTCTAGCACGTAAGGCATAGACTCCACAGAAACAGGCAAATTCAATGCAAAATGCATGGACACATAGGAATGAGATGAGCCAAGGTCTATTAGTGCACGTGCTCTCATACTTGCTATAAAAATAGTACCTTTGATAACATTGGAGGAATCTGCTGCTTGTTGTTGATTCACCGCGAAGACCCGACCTTGAACCATAGGCCTTCCTGAAGAATCCCTCTTTTGACCTTGAGAAGTCCCGGCGCCACTCGAGGATTCTGGCTTCATCGGCTTGGTGCAATCTTTCTGAAAATGTCCCAACTGTCTGCAATTCAAACATTTCCCTAATCTCTTCCAACAAAGCTCCGCTACATGCCCCTCCTTCTGACAGTAAGTACAAACTTTCTTTGGTGCGTTCCCCGGATTAACACCCTGCCTTCGAACCCCAAACTGAACTTGCGGCTGCCCCCTAAACTGAAATGTTGATCCTTGCCCGCCTCGGTTATCTCGACCCTGATGTTGCGGTCTACTTTTCCCTCCTTGCCTCCCCGTACTAACCCCTTCAGTTTTCCTCTTATGCTCTTCAATGTCGTGCTCCACATGATATGCTCTATCCACGGCTTCTTGAAAACTTTGAAACTTATGGGCCACCAACGACGTCCGGATGACTTTCTTCAAACCCAGAACAAACCTCATGGCCTTTCGCTCTTCCGTCGCCACCAAATGAGTACAATACCTTGAAAATTCCATGAATTTAGCCACATACTGCGCCACGGTCATCATGTTCTGCTCCAGATTAAGAAATTCTATTTCTTTCTTGTCTTGATCCACGGTTGGAATAAAGTGCTCCTTGAATTTTCTTACAAAATTCTCCCAAGTATAAGGAATATGGGCCTCGTCCCAACTTGCCTTGAGAGCTCTCCACCATTGTTCAGCCGCACCCGAGAATTTGTCAGCTGCAAACCTGACTTGTTCCTCCTCGGTACATCTCAGCACCTCAAAGATCTTTTCCATAGCCTCAATCCACCTTCCGCCTTTTCCACATTTGGCTCCCCATCATAACCGGTAGATTTCAATTTCAAAAACTGCTCTAATCCCACTCTTGGTACTGCTTGCTCCCCCTGCTGTCTTTGGTCATTCATGGCCTTCATAGCCGCTTCTAACATCCCTTGGAACATATCTCGGGTCTCCTCCCGAACATTTCCCCACCCTAAAGTTCGGGTCGGATCTCCTTCTACTCCTGCCATATCAATTGAGTACCTGCATAATACATTTAACGTTACTCACTCGATCCATTCTACCCTCCTAGGTCATGTATTCACTCTAGACTATCTAAACCTAAGGCTCTGATACCAACTGACGTTACCCAAACCGTGGACCTACTTAGCCTCACGCCGAGACACGTTCTGAAGACACCATTGAAAGGAAATTTTTCGAAATATACTTTCTAAAAGTCATCACTTTAAAACCTGTTTAAAATTTAGAAACTTTTCTAACTTCAACTTAACTCCCTCCACATTCAAACCATTTACAAATCACACACACACTTATTTACAAACCAAGGAACCTAGTTCCCCAAATGAAAAATATTTACAAGCCTTTTAGAAGTTACAAAATAAGGATAACATTAAGTCTAGGAATACTACCTCAAGGTCATACATTTACATAATGTATGCTTACCAACCTTTCTCAACAAAACCAACTTGGCGCCCTCTCAGTGATCAACGTGCCCTAGCCCCTGGCTCGACTCTATCTAAGAAAACAATAAAAGGACGGGGTGAGAAAAATCTCAGCAAATTATTATATATGTAACAAGATGATATGCAACTACATTATGAAGCATATAACAACAAATCATGTATATCACCTTTTCTCACACCAAGAAAGATATATACATACATACATATAGCAATTAAGTGCAATACTATAACACTTAGAAGGATACTGAGCCAAGGTTTCATCCTCAAAAGGATATCTTGATCCAAGCAGCAACAGTTGTTGAAGAAACGGTTCCGGAACCAAACACAGTAACAACAAGCGGGACTATGACACAAAGTCATATCCAATAGTGCAACTAGACTTCCCTTGAGCTAGTTCACTACTCCCAAACCATGGCCAATGGCAGGGCAAAACGGGAACCAGTGTATGCATTATAATGAACTCGGCTCGTGTGCCATTATAATCCCATAACACTGCCCAACAAACAAGTACCAGCTGGACTTTCAAGTATAAGCACAGTAAATAACTACTTGCTTAAACAATCAATGTATGATTCCAAAGTAGGGAACCATACAAATAAAGCATATCAAAATGATAGCACATGATAACAAGTATCAATCAATAGTTGCACTAAGGCTAATTCATCCTTGAACCAATTCAATAAACTTAGGATTCCAAAGTATGGAACCCTAATCAAACACTTCACAAAGGTATTAAACAATGTATAAGGTGTAACACATAAGGACTACATAGTTATTATTTTCATTCAAGGCTGTATCAACAATAGTATAATGATAATAACCAAGTTAGGCTCAATAGTTCCAATCCTACTTTAATAAATCATTGAAATGTCAATACCTCATTTTGTTGTTCATACCTTGGACTTTGATTGTAGTGTTCCATTGGTTGAAATATAAGCGGTAAAATTGAACCTATATAGCTTTGAAATTCATTTCCCAAAACTGGTCAGGGCACGACTCGTGCCCCAGGACACGACTCGTGCCCCAGGACACGACTCGTGCCCCTTTGATACCCCCTCAGATACAGTCGTCCAAGCAGGGCACGACTGGTCACGACTGATGGGCACGACTCGTGCCATAGGGCACGACTCGTGCCCTCTGCAGATTTGCAGAAACAGAGCTGAACATCAGCATTTGAACCAAAACCAATTCAAGTTTTCCTTTGACCAATTTAACAACAGTCCCAAACCAATCTTGAGTCTCATGCAACCCAAAAAGGAATGTAAAATAGTTCCTACATAACCCAAAGCTATTCCTTTTCCTTTACAACACAACCAAAAATATTTCAACTTACTCAAAACCAATTTTGGACCCTTTCAACACCAACTTCATTTCCAAGTTAACCAAAACCCATTTTTCCATTTCAAAACTCAGAAAATAAATTCCAATTTCTCATACAACCTTTAACAACATAACAACATTATTTATAACACTAAATGAACATAATTTCAAGAAAATATAATAACTTACCTGAAAAATAATATGAAAATTTATGAACTTTGATTGGATGGAAATGTGCTCCTTCTTCTCACGAACACCTCGAAGCAAACGGATCTAAGAAGGGATTTTTCTAGAATTAGTTAGGGATTTTTAGGTCAAGAAGGTTAGGGTTTGGAAGGGTACCATGGATGAGCTGAGAAGTTTCTTTTTTGTTAAAATGATAAAGCCTCTTACCCTTTTTGCCATGGATAAACTCTTACTTACACCTAACCCCCTTCGACTAACAAACCCTCCCAGTAACTAAAACCCTTAAAATACACTAATTACACTCAAGCACCTTGAAAATTAATATAATTTACTACTTATTTTGAAAAGTTACTATTTTAACTATCTACTCCTAATATTTTCATTAAGACATTAAATAATGATTTTCATTTTATTCATCTTTTTAAAATATCATATACTCATAAACTACTAATTAACACATAATTTCTACAATTAAAATGTCACCTAATAATATGAAATGCACTTCTATATATGATTAAATATGACTCAAAATAGAACCGAGAATTAGGATCGTGACATGGACTGCTAAGGGAGTCATCCTCACTCATAATCTCTACATTGGGTCGTGGAGTGGAATGTCTATCCCTATAAGACTGGCTAATGGTAGGAACAAATGCTAGAGCTTTGGATTTCTTCGAAGGATGAGGGGGACCATCAGTAGACATGTCTAAACTACAATATAAATGATAGTACAGAAAAATGAATAAATTACAACATAATTAAAAATGTAGTGATTAATCATTTACATTAGAATCTAAGCTACAAATTGTAAACATCATATGTAAACAAAATCATTTAAATTAAGACCAAACTAATCTATTACAATCATTCATTGTCACTAGAATCATTTGTAAACATCATATGCAAAATATCATTTAAATTAAGCCCAAACTAATCTATTACAATCATTCATTGTCACTAGAATCATTTTCCTCTTTACTATCATTCTCAGTATCACTACAAAACTCAATTTCTTCATCACCACTTTCTACTTCATCATCAGACCCAGATGCATACTCTTCTCCTTCCTCATCTTCTTCATCATCACATCCAGGTTAATTCAAATTGACTTCCTATAGTTATGCACGAGTGTATTCGATCATAAATGCTTCTTCCTCGCCATTATCATTTAAGGAAATAATAGGAGGGGTGGGCATTTCTTCTTCCCGATAACAATCATGTAATGATGAATCATTCATCGAACTAGCATGCAACGGTATATCGTAAGTGCTTCTCGCTTTGGTTTTCCAAACGGCCCACCAATCACTAAGATCTCTTCGTCGGCGTGGGTAAGGGGTCATATACACTTGGGAAAGAACAGTTTCCTTTGGTTAGCCATCTTCTTTTTCAGTTGTTTCTTTTTCATCAGTTAAAACCACATCTTCTGAAAAAACCTTTTTAAAAAGGTTAAAATCAGTTTCCTGTGAACTTAACGTAACCAACTATGAACTTAAAATCAGTTAAAACCACATCTTCTGGAAAAAACCTTTTTATTTAACTAGTGGTAATATTCAATTGAATATTTGCTATCGTAAAAATTTATAGTATATTGTAATTTATAAAACCGATGGAACCAGACCAATGGAACCGGTGGTATAATGTAATGGTATGGTCCTGGTCCCAAATTTTTACAGAACCGAAGAATTGGTCTGGTCCTGATTTTCTAAAATTTTGACAAAAATTGCACCAATCCGGACCATGAACTCTCCTAGGCAAAACCCATGTTTTGGTCACTAAAGAAATCATGTTTTTGCAATGTCTTCATTGAAGTTTATTTTTTTCCAATGTCCTCATTCAAGTACACGAATTTTGCAATTTCCTCCCTCAATAAACGGAAACGTCAAATTTTTTTAACGGCGGAGGGACACATGCTATCATGCGACTAACAGCCGTTATAAATTTAACATTTCAATTCAAACACAACCACAGACTATAAAAAAGGCCACATCATTTCATTTTCATTTCTTCAAATTCATATCAAAAACGCCATTTTCTTCTGATGAATTTTCAATGATGAAAAGTTAAATTTATAACGGTTGTTAGTCACTTGATAGCACGTGCCCTCTGCCGTTAAAAATTTGACCTCTCCGTGTTTACGGAGTAAGGAAATTGCAAAAATCATGTAATTTAATGAGTATATTGCAAAAAAATAAAGTTCAATATTAAGGAAATTGCAAAAACTTGGTGAGCAAAATATGGGTTTTGCCTTTGTCGGACCTTGGGACAGTCGGACAGCTACTATAGAATCAGACTGGATTATAACATTTCCACGACCCATGCCCTTAAAGATTTCAAGCGTAACTGGGATGGCGTGGAGCTCGGCTTCAAGAATGGCGTGGAGCTCGGCTTCAAGAATGTTTGCAATGCCATCATCATTGGACCACTTCTTTTATATTCACAACACCAATCAACTTACTATTTTTTTACGTGTCAAAAATTGCAAAGTTTTTATACTATTCCTTTCGGTCATTTTCTTTCCCACTTTACTTTTATATTCACAACACCAATCAACTTACTTTTACTTAATTTTGTGTCAATTTTTTTGGTCTCCATTGGTATATAAATTTAATTAAAAGTTGTCAAATTTATAGGTGTTAAAAAAAATCGATAAAAAAGTGTCAAAAGACGCAAAACTGTATTTTTTTAGTAATTTAGTTATAAAAGATTAAAAAAAATTAAGTTTCAAAAGTAATCAAGGGATAAAATAACTTTATGCCTATAATATGGCTTCTCCATAGCCTTATACTCGCTCCTGACAACTGAAACGTGCTTGTTAAATTCATTTCAAATAATGCAATTTTTGTTTTAAATAATGCAACGTAATATATCTTGGTTACTGACAACTGAAACGTGCTTGTTAAATTCATTTCAAATAATGCAATTTTTGTTTTAAATAATGCAACGTACTATATCTTGTTTACGATTAATGCAATGTACCACAAGCTAATAACTCTTTCACCAAACTTGGTTAACATAAGATCAAACATCACTATTTACCTAACTAGTATATCTACGCCAACCCAAAATTAATGATTAAAGAAATAAAATATCAATCGAGAGCAAATTTTAATTTTTTTTTTTGGTTATTTATTTTGTGACGGACGAAGTATAAACTCTTGAAATAAGAGACTAAACACGG
Organism: Adenophora triphylla var. japonica; assembly: GCA_022495995.1. Classification (NCBI taxonomy): domain Eukaryota; kingdom Viridiplantae; phylum Streptophyta; class Magnoliopsida; order Asterales; family Campanulaceae; genus Adenophora; species Adenophora triphylla. Next base: position 67,093 of record JAFEMH010002382.1, read on the forward strand.
ATCCGAGATCGATGCTGTCGAAAGGCTGCAGTCCATCCTGGTCCGTACAATTTGTTTATTAGGATATGATCGTCTTTTTTTGTCCCGCTCCCACCAACAGCGGAAGCGGAATGGATTTGAAAATGGATGGTCGAATAAATGGGATTTCAACAGCAGGTACCCCCAATCCGACCAAAAACACAAGACATTTTCTCTCTCCCTACTATCTAAAATAAGACAACAAATAATTCTAACCTCAAGAACAATTGTTTCTCATGTTTCAGGAAACAACAAACTGTAAGACACCAAGAAATTTCCTCCCCAGTTACATTACCATGAAAAACCATCATTTACATGTCTTGTGTGTTCTTAACAAAGCTGTAACAATTTACAAAAACAACACCACCTATGTAACATTTTTCTTTCAGAACAAACACCAGCAAACCCAAAAAAAAAAAAAACAATGAACCAACTGGAAAAGTTGAAAACATTGCAATCTCTTCACTTCCTCAAAGCAATCACGCGAAGCAAAAACATTATTAAAGATAATAGTTTATTAAAAAAAAAAAAAACTTCCCGCAAACCATAAAAGTATGAACATCAAATCAAACTATTTGACCCAAACCGAAGTCAATTCAATAGGAACTCTCTCGGACTTGCAAGAAGATCAAAGGGTTTCCCAAGAGCATCTTTTAGGATCGTAATCTGACCTTCCTTGAGTAATACATCTTCGTCTAAGGTTTCTATCTTCTTCTTCAACATCCCGACTTCTGAGTTGAGCAACATAGTATTCTCACTATATTGCTTCACTTCCTCCCACATCATATCTCTCTCTCGAGATACTTTTGGTAATATCCCTTTCACCATACTCAACTCCTTTGTGCATTCTTGTAGCTCATTTTGAAGACGATATATGTTATCATCCTTCTTAATCATCTATTTCAAAAAAAAAAAACACGTTAACATGTTAAATAAAGTTCAAGGGAATCTGACTTGTAAAAGGTAGAGCACAAGATTCTATATATTTCTTTGGTTCATTGTAGATGGACTTCTTGTCCATACTTTTATTTTTGGATCTTCTTTTAATGCAATTCTCTTTTTCTATCAAAAAAAAAAAAGTAAAAGGTAGAGCACACAGTCATGAAACAAACCTCTCAAACACAACCTACGCATTACAGATTCTAGTGATGGTATTTTCCCCACGTAAACAATGGCTAACTATTTACTTTACTAGAGATATATGCATCCAAAATGAGTACCTTTCGAAAAACAAATAAATAAAAAGGTTCCAAAATGAGTGTTCATTTTCTTGTGAAGTTACTGGATTCACATGCGTCAACTACCATGTCCGAATTTGCACTAGCAGAGATTTTTTACTTTATTTTTTGGATAAGAACACTTGCAGAGATATAATGTGATTATTAACAGTATTTGTTGTATACATAAGAAAGTATGATGTTTCAAAATGCTCTTCCAATTTAAAACGCTAATGCTCCCTTTGTCCCAAAAAAGAGACAGATTTGACAAGTCAAAACCCCTCATTTGTCTTCTTGGCATTCTCCTCTAAAACATTCCTTCAAGATACCAACTTCTATTAAAAGTTATAAGAAAATATAGGGAGCTGCCTTAAAATTATACACTAGTTTTAGTACGAGTCTTTGGATTGAGGGGGGGGGGGGCAAGCAGAAAAGGAAAGATTTCATTTTGGGGATGGAAGGAGTACTTTAGAAACTCTTCTTATTACATCTAATATCCTTTTGATCTCAATCAGATTGGACTAACAACTGCTAGTTAATAAATTTTTATTTATTAAATCTAATTTGATAAAAGAACTGAATCTTCAGAAAAGAAAAAACAGAATTTATCCTCAAACTACACAATGGAGAACAACAGAGCGTCACAACGTACTGCTAAATATAACTGTTCTTCCAATATCACAGAATCCAGTAGCAGAATTTTTAGCATATAAAGAATCACAGATAATCAAGAACATAAAAGCATATGCATCAAAATTCATGATCGCAGATATATATACCAGTCATAACCATACCTGAAGTTCAAGATCTTTCATATTGTGATTAGCACATGAGAGAGCATCGAGTGCATTTTGCAATTCATATCTGAGGACATCGTTTCCTCTAACAGCTGCAGCCAACTCAGCCAGAAGTTGCTCTAAATCCAACTCTTTTGAATACAATTTCTCGCGAAGTAGGCTAGTTACTAGAATTTCGGCTTTCAAATCAGACTTTACCGTGTCCTGCATCAGTCAAAAGAAGCTTTAAAAACCCAATTAGAATAAAGGGTTTAATGGTTTTGAGTCAACAACAACACTACCCTAGTGCCGCAAAGGCTCCCACCTACGGTGGGGTAAAGGGGTCGGATGTACGCAGCCTTGCCCCTGTATTAAAGCACAGAGAGGCTGTTTCAAATCAGACTTTACCGTGTCCTGCATGGTTTAATGGTTTTGAGTCAATTAAAGAAAATAAACCTAGCCGATTCAAAATAAATAAATGGAACTATGTCCGTGTGTTTGTCTTTGGGTAGAGATATTTAACGTTCCTGAATGCCCTATATTTTTGGGTTGAGGGTCTCTAGTCCTCTAATGAACAAAAACAACCAAGGCACTGCAATTATCAGGAAGTATCAAAAGCAATACTGAATTGAGATGGAGATGGAGAAAATCACACGTATGTTTCTTTATGTATGGAACAGATGGACTTTTGTGGGAAAAGGGAACCTTCAATCTCTTCTGATCAAAATAGTCTAGCAGTTTTACCACACGTTAAGAGCAGTCTCAAAGATCAATGGTTAATATTCTCACCAAATGAACCCGATGTTTGCTAATATTAACAATTGTTTAGAGATAATATTCAAAGATAAAATGTCTGTAATAAATTAATCATTAACATCAATTTCCCGTAAGATGAAAGGTATATCTTAATGGCCACTAAGGTTACTTGGGTAGCTTGAGTTTGAGAAAATGAGCAACAAAAGATATTTATATTTACAGAACCAAAATTAGTTTGTCAGACATAATTCTAACCATATGTTTTCCGTGTGACTATTTTGTAGTAATATTTTGGTATGTAGTAAGCAGTAACTAAAAGTAAATTAATCCAACCTGACTAAGCAAAATTAGGTTAAAGAAAATATGAGAAGGAGATAGATTACATGCTTCCTTTAATGTTGAACAGACTAAATTTTAGAATGAAAAGTTAAGAAGGAAAGAAAACATTAGCATAATACTTAAGTTCATCCCATGGTTTACTAATTTGGAGTCTTCTCATGGATAAATATAAGGTTATACTTTATAATCAGTTTTCTCGTACTTAATGACGATTACTCACAACATCCTCCATGGATTCCTACATAACAAACCTCTGTACAAGTGGGAATGCAAGATTCTACTTGAAAAATGTAAGGCAATTAGACTGACAAAAATTAGTATTCGCAACATAATTTTAATTAGTTTTCTAAAGTGTCTTTTAGTTAATTTAGCATGTAATGACTATAAGCTAATAATACCAGTGAATGGCCAACATAAACTGAGAAAAAGTAGGTTCACAAGAAAATATAAAACAAGTGAAAGCACAAGTTGACCTCTGAAGTCTGATTTTTGACTGGGGTTGACTCTCCGCCCGTGCTATGCGATTGTAACACGGCATTAGATTTCTCATGCAGCACTTTGGAAACAGTCTGTAAACTTCTCCCAAGGTTTTCAGCTCCCCTCTTCAACCCCTGGAGTTTCATATCAGATTCGACAAAAAATTGACCATCTAAACCGTTCTTTATCGCTTCAATACCCTGCTTACTTTCTGAAGTTTGACCACTTCGTTTTCTAATAGTCTCCAAAAGCTTTGTACAAAGTTCAGTGCTGTCATTAAGCAAAGAAAGACCTTGACTTTTCAAACAATGAACACGGTCAGACACTTCCTGGTCTAGCTTGAAAGTTGAAGACTCACCATTCTTTAAACTTCCTTTTAGCCGTTGTAAAAGATTAATATTCTCGTGACGGAGAGAATCGACTTCAAGCCTACAAGACTCCACTTCTTTCCTTAATGACTGTTCTACCCCTGTCAATCTAACTTGCTCAACTTGTAACTTCACCAACTGGTTATTATCAGAGGTCTCGAAAGAATTTTTATTTTTTAAGTCCTTGCTAAGCCCCTCACGCAACCCGTCAACTGTCTTTTCTTGTTCAGTGCAAGTTCTGAGCATTCGAGCAACAGCTCTGTGAAGTTCCTTGCACTCCTTCTCCTTATCTTCATAATTTCTTCGAAAACACTCTTGATCTTCATCTGCTGCTCTGTACTTTTCTTGTAATTCGGATAAATTTTGTTGCAGATTTTGATTCTCTTTTGTTTTTTCTTCCATTCTTGAATTTAAATCTTGAAGTTGTCGGTCCGAATTTGTCAACCTGCTTTTGCTATCAATTTCTTTCTCGCTAAATGTTGAGATTTCCCTTTGAAGCGAAACATTCTGTTCAGCAAGCTCCCTTACCCTCTCGCGAAGCCTATGTTCTTCTGCTTGGTACTTTTCAAGTTTCAAAGACCACTCGCTTGATCTCCTATCCAACTCTTTCTCCAATGCAGCTTGTAACTCGTGTTTCTCTTTCTCCAGCCTCCGTCTCTGTGATTCTAACTCGGCTCTTGCTAGCTTAACTTCACGATTTACCGAATTTCTCTCATCAATTTGATCTAAATACTCTTCCGATTCGGCATATTCTGAAACTCTATAATCATCATCAGGAAAACAGCTCCGTTCTTCAGATGTTGGGATTTCTCTGGGAACTCCATCTGAAAGTAAAGATGCACATTTTCTTACGGACCCACCATAGATATCTTTGAGTGTAATCGGAATATCCGGGTCAAAATCGTTTGAACTGGCCCTAGGCAAAGCACGGGACTGAGAAAGTCGCTCAACAACATGTTTAGCGAGCTTTCTTGGAGATTCATTCCCAAATCCATTTTCAAACCATTCTCTTGATGAATTATACAAGTGGGATGATTTATTAGTTTCTCTAAATGAATGAGATTTTGGTTTCTTTTTGGGGCCATCTTTTGGTGAAGCTGGTCCAATGTACTGTACTCGTGGAGGCCATTTTCCACCACCATTAGCATTGGAAATATTGCTTCTGCTCTGTACCCCATTCTTTTCCTGCAGCTGTGACTGTTCCCCATCAATATATCGGTCCAAAACTTTACTTGATACATTAGTAGAGCCATTAGAAGAGTTTTCTGATGAATCATTGTCAACTCTACCCTCAAACCTTTTTAGCCCATGTCCATTATACAAAGCAGCATCTTCAAACCATTTTGCCCGGGAATGCCTCTCAGGTGTAAGTGTACGACTACAAGAAAATCACACACACAAAAAAAAGGTAAGCATCACATACTCCCTCCATCCCAGAAAGTTAGTCCCTCATTTTTCATTATTAGTTTGAATGAATTTTGAGCAATAAATTATGTTACTTTTACTTGTCCACATGAGAATCTAAAAATTGTTATTGATAATACTTATAATGGTGTATCAATAACAAGTTTTAGGTTTTCATCGGGTTAATTAAAACTAACCTAAATTATCGCTCAAAGTTGGTTCAAACTAACCACGAAAAAAGAGGGACTAACTTTCCGGGACGGAGGGAGTATGATGATAAATGCAAAATTAACATATGCTTGTACGTGAAAAGTCTCACCGTGATTGGTGATCTGATTGCCTCAGTAAAACATTGCTTCTATTGCTACAAGGGGACCCACTTTGAGTTCTTTGGAGAGCAGCCTCGTGTGCGATCCCGGATGAGTACGAGCGGCTCCTTCTTAGACCTGGACTAGAACCAGAGATCTGGCTTTCAGAAACTAGCATTTTAGCTTTGGACTTATGAGTAGCTTTTTTCTTCAGTTCATCATTTGCAGAATTTTCTGAGTATGCTTGCTTATCTTTGGATGGTGATGGAGCTGAACTATTGTTTCCTTCTGAAGATGCAGATGATTTGAAAAAGAAGAGCTTCTTCATCATGGCAACTTTATCATGGAAATGGTCTGACGAGAAGGGGGAAAACAGATCATGAGAACAAGTGAAGGGAAAATATGTTTAAAGCAAGATCACACCGTCCCATACTTTATAGCATTCAAGAACACGTTGATTAAACACAAAACTCAAATGAATAGGGAATAAATATTACGAGTAAACAGACATCAGAGGAAGATCATAGAGGAAGTACTTCATATATGGAGTATCTCTAACGATAATCAAGTTCAAAACAGGGGGAAGGGAACACTTAGGGTCTAAAATTCATAAAGTTTTTGACACCAAAAGCTTAGTCAAAAGAAAATATTTAGAAATCAATCAAAAACCATATCAAAGGAATTCTATCCCCAACAATCCAATATTGAAAAGCAACTGTTTACTCCATTTCTATCAAATAAAAACTAAAAAGAAAAGAGGTGGCACGCTTATGTTCAAAACTGAAACAAAAAAAGTAGAGAAACTGTGTACAAAAATAGATAGCACTTCTAAAGCTACAGATATACACTTACACCTTCACTCATTCAAGCAAGGGAAATTCTGAGCTGAAAGTTCCTCAGATGACGTGAATCTAAGTTTATAAGTTTATTCAACGATTTAATGAAAGCACTCCATACCTCTTTCCGCAATGAGTTCCTGGACCAAATCTCGACAAAGAAGCGGCAGATGACCCAAAAAGAATTGTATTCAATCCTGCTTGATAGAAATAAAGAAATTGAATATACATTAAACAATGATGAAGTCTTCCAAGTACTAAAATGACAGTGCAACAGTATGATTTTTATAGTAGATTCACAGAACAAACAATTGGATCTCCATAAAACAATTATTAATTCGACGTCCTTTAAGATGAACACATACATATACACATATAAAACAGACTTCAGTAATTCAACTTGGGAAAATTTAATTTTTATTGCAGAATTCATGAAGCATGGAAAAAAAAAAATCAATCTATATGTTTCTAAAATCATAATTAAAAAGCAGTAGTGCCAGAAATTTTTAAACACAATCAAACTAATCCGGTGATTAAAGACAATCATACCCTCAACCTCCTAAATCTTCTGCTCTTCCAAAACCCTAATTCTCAAAAGGATGAACTCAAGCAACAGTTTTCATCAACAACCATAAATCCTAAAATGGCTGGAATAAAGGTTTACACAATAACAACTATAAAATTAAAGCCTAAAAGAGAAATGAGTATAACCAAAAACCAATTAACAATTCTAGTCCCAAATTATTTTCTCACCAAAAACATTTGCACTAAATTTATTTATATAAATACCTTTTTGATTAAAAAATAATAAAGAAAAGAAGAACTAAAAATAGTGTAGCTAGTTATTGTTTTTGCCAGGCAGCGATATGGCCGTTGTACAATGGAAATAAAATAATAATTTTAAAAAAATAAAAAACATACCCGGAATTCAAGAATTTCCAAAAATAACATTAATGGAAAATCTGACAGAAATTAAAGAAATCTCTAAGAAAAAAAAATAGGATTAAAGCTGATTAAATTTCCAACCCAGCCCACAGAGATTTAACCATTAAAAGATTCCAGCGCAGCTCCATTCAAATTTCAAAATTCAAAAATGGGAAGTTCATAACAGTTAAATTTTCTACCAAATATTAAGGAAATTAAATAAAAGATTACATTCATCCACCCACCCAAAATCCCCCCATTTATCACTCTCACACACAACAGTACATAATGATGTGTGTGAAAGAGAGAGAGAGAAGCAAAATGGGTTTCACGGAATTACCTGCCGGCGGCGGTGATGACAAAATCTTGATTGAAATTCGTGAATTTAATGATTCTAGAGAGAGAGAAAATGAGTGTGTGTTTGTGTGTGAGAGAGAAAGTATAACGGACGGAGAAAGAAAAGCCAATTGAGTGAGTCACTGGAAGAGTACGAAGGGTAATTTCGTCCATTAAAAACTTTTTTAAAAATTTGCAATGCCCGGCGGAGAAGGGGGAGCGTAAGCTTTCCGGAGCTAGAATCTGCAGCGAGGAGGCGCATGGGGTTACAGTGGAGCTTACAAAAGAAACATTTTGATTGGCCGTTAGATATGCTTTTGTTTCACAATTGGGGCTTTTTAAGCCGGCCCAGTAATGTAGTTTGGTGGGCCATTTTGGTAGCTTCATTTTTGGCACACTTTACGGAAATTAGTGTAGGATGTTATTTTTCAACTGTCTTTTTATTTTTTACATTTATTTAAAGGACAAATTATTTTAATTAATTTAATTTTTTTGGCCAATCAAAAAGATCAATTGGGAGACATAGGCATGAAGTCATGGAAATGGTCACCCCATCAACAACATCACATATACATGCATACACAAACATACCCTCTCCGTCCCACCCAAAAAGTCACAAAATTTACATTGTACAGGAATAAAAAAATTTCATTTTAGGAGTGTGTCATTTTAAAAGGAACACCCAATTCGAATGGGACGGAGGGAGTAGATAATAATAATATTTGGATATGAAATGCACAATGATAATTTTAAAAAAAAAAAATTGAATGATATTCAATAAAATCGAAGTTCAACTTTCATACTTAAACCGGGATAATTTGAAATGTGATATATTCTGAAATAATGATATATTTACGCTAGGTGATGAAATTTCAAATAATTGCATCGTTTATCTGAAATTTCAATTGAAATGGAGTTATTGCTTTGGTTATCTATGTCTAACTGTATATATAACTGTATACTCCCTCCGTCCCGCTAATATCCGCACTAATACTGTTTGCGCAAGAATTAAGGAATATGATATTTTAATAAAATGTTGTGAGTGTAAAAGTAAAGTAGGAGAGAGAATGAATGGAGGGTGTAATAAATTATAATGGTGTTGTGAGTATTAAAATAATGTAGGAGAGAGAATGAGTGGGGTTAGGTGAATATTTTATTAATATAAAGTTTCCTTTTTGGGAATGTGCGGATATTAGCGGGACGCCCAAAAAGAAAAGTGTGCGGATATTAGCGGGACGGAGGGAGTATATACTAGTATTACCTACTCGTGCGGATCGCACGATAACAGTATAAAAATGACTGTATAAAAATTAAAAAAAGGATGAATTGCCCCCCCCCCACCCACACAACCCCACACCACCCCCTAAAAGAACACATTCTACTCACTTCCATCTTTCTACCTAGCTTAAGACTTTCATCTTAGCCTCTTAGTACAATAGTTGTATCGTCCCGATCCAAATATAGCCAAATAAATACTGAGGTAATGAGGCATTTTCACAAACAGATTATGAGTGAAAACAGAGAAAATAAGAACAACAAAACAACCAACCACATATCATCATAACTGTACAAATGTCATATTCACATAAACATTTGACAATAGTTATTTGACAGCAAAAAGATATTATATTGAATACCAAGCCTGCTATCCCTCTCAAAGACTCCATGAGTAGCAAAAGTTCTACAAAAATATAAACCAACCAAAATAGACATTATCAAGCAAGCAATAGCACAGTACAAAAAAATACTCCCTCCGTCCCAGCGAAAGAGCCATTTATTTCCTTTTTGGGCGTCCCATTTAAAAAGCCACTTTCCCAAAAAGGAAACCTTAAATCACTATTCTCTCCACTCATTCTCTCTCCTACTTTACTTTTACACTCACAACATTATCTTTCTTACATCACCTCCCACTCATTCTCTCTCCTATTTAATTTTTCATACTCACAACATTTAAACTTTTTCTCTTTCCTACATCACATTTCTTATTTTGCGTGTCGGACAAATTTACCGACTCTTTCGCTGGGACGGAGGGAGTATTTGTTAGTAAATTCACCATTTAGCTTAATGCTTAAAATTAATACTCCTTCAGTCTCACTTCAATTGAGTCATGACATCTTTGCATGCTTTTTAAGAATTATTTTTAAAAATGAGTAAAGAATTGAAAGTGGGTAGAAGATTAGAGGAGAGAGAATGTAAAAGTTAAAAATATTTAATAGGAGAGAGAATGAGTGGGAGGAATAGTAAGTTAATGATTGGTTTTTTTGTAAATATGTTAAAATTATAAGGGTATAATGAATGATTTTTTTGTAAATATATAAACATTATGAGGGTATAAATGTCCGAAACACTGTTCACTTCTTTCCATTTATGGAATGGCTCATTTGAAGTGGGACGTTCCAAAAAGAAAAGTGGCTCAATTGAAGTGGGACGGAGGGAGTAATTATTTTTTAACTGTCAACATAGTAAACTTCAATTTTATTAATAAAAATTATTAATTATTTATATTAGTTAGTAGGGGTGTGCAAGAAAACCGAAAAAATCGAAAACTGAACCGAGACCGATGAAAATCGAACCGAAAAGGCCGAAAACCGATGATACCGATTAGTGTTCGGTATTAAATTATAGCAAAACCGATTTTTCCGGTTCGGTACGGTTTTATAATTCCAAAACCGATTATCATATCGAACCGAACCGAAACTAAAATATCATATTATTTTTATATGATTTGTTACATATGTTGAGTATATTGTTAATTTATTATGTTATGTTACGAGCATATATTTTATTTATTTATGCTCAAAAATATATTAATTGTTATTTTTACAGTTGTTAATATAAGTTGTGCAATTAGATTTATGTTTCATTTCAATAATGAAGTATTTATTTTTGGACTATTAATCTTTAAATTGAAGAATTAATCTTGTGTCATTCGAACTTTTGGATTTTGAAAATTGTTTTCCTTCGGAAAAGAAATTTCAAATAGCAGTTTTGAGAAACCCCAATAAGCATAAAACCCTATAACTCTATAAAGACCTTTAAACAATCTAAAAATCGAAAAAACCGAATCGAGCATATATCAAAACCGAAAATCGAAACAACCGAACCGATAAAAACCGATAACTAATGGTATAAGTTTTTAATATACCGAAGTTTTTCGATTCGGTATCGGTTTTACCCCAATACCGAACCGAACCGTATCATGCTCACCCCTACTAATCGGTGTAGGGGAGTTTTTTTTTTTTTTTTCCAACTTTAAATCTAGGTCGCTCTTTGTCTTTTGAGAGATTAAATCTGAGTCACTCTTTGTGTGGCGGTTAGAGAGGTAGTAACCGTTGTAGCAGAGTGAAAAGTTAAAAACAAAATTATTTTTCATATTCAATCCTAGCCACCAGTTATGTTTTCTCAAACTCAATCTTGGCCATCGATTGTGTGGCAGTTAGATGTGAGATCTATTATATTATAGATATATATATTATTTTTTTACATTAATAGTTTTAATGAGGGCAAGAATTATGCTTATAACAAATCAAATAACCATTCAGACATGGATAATGATATTTATATTGAAAACGTGTAGGAAAAAATCATAGTGAAAACGCGTATTCCGTTTGATTGCAACAAATCTTTGTATAAGTTATTGATTGAAACTTATCCAACGAATTACACGTTTTTCACTATGCGTTTTTTCTACGCATTTTTCCTTTGTGTGTCATTGTTTGATATGGATAATTAGTGTTGTAGATTAGGAATCACTTATTTTAACTATTAAATTTTAAAAATGACAATTTTTAGACAAAATCTCAATTAAGTTGATTATTAAATCAAGAGTTGATATTATAAAGAACGCATTTTTTTTTAAGTTTAAGGAAAAATTATTTTTACACTGACACTTAATAATAAATTTATTGATACTTTTCACACTTGCACTTTTTTATACTAACACTGATATTTTTTTACCCTACAGTAACGTTCTTTTATACTGCACTTAATAATACATTCACTGGCAATCTTCACACTAACATTTGTTTACACTAACACTGACACTTTTTAACACTAACACTGATACTTTTTTACACTGGCACTTAATAATGCATGCACTGGCACTCTTTACACTAGCCTGACACTCTTTAAAATGGCACTTTGTTACACTAATACTGGCACTTTTTTACAATAACACTGACACTTAATAATAAATGAACTGGCAATCTTTACACTGACACTTTTTTACACTGTCACTTAATAATAAATGCACTGGCACTCTTTACACTGGCACTTTGTTATTCTAACACTTGCACTAGCGGGAGAATCAAGACACGTTTTTTTTCTAAATTTAATGAAAAATGCGTTTTTATAAGATTTTGGCTTAAATAAATCAAAGGGGATTTTCTTTTTGAATTTCAAATTTGATAGTATATATTCCCTTTTTCCTATAATAATGATGTTTTCATTATTTATTTTTCATAAAAAGATAGTTTCACTTTTAAAATTGTTAGATTAAGATTTTTGAAATGTGATTAAACCGAACATAAATTATTAAAATAGTTAAATAGTTAATTTTGATTATTATTATTATAAAAAGGATGAGCTATAACATTTTGATTTAGAAAGCAAATCATATTTATGAATTGCAAGGACTTGTATTTATGTGTATGCATCATTGCATTGTCTTTACATGTAATGCATGATATGCAATGCTCCCCTCAAAGCTTCATAATGATGACTCACTTATACTCTTATTAATTATTTCCCTTGCATACATTATTTTATATGTTGGGTTGGGTGACATTTAACTTATTCGTGTCTAAATTAAGGGATTAAACAAATAAATTCAAAATTTCTGACACATCCAAGGGGGAGTGACCGCGCCAAGAGGAGGGCGCGACTGCGCCAAGTTACTGGACAAAGAGAGCGACCGCGCAGATCAAAGCGCGCGACCGCGCCAAGTTTCTGCCAAAAGAGAGCGATCGCGCCCTACCATGGGGCGATCGCGCCCCTAGTCCGAAAGAGGTCTATTAGAGACATAAATTGGTTTAGAGTTGAAAACCCTTTAGGGTTAGAAGTAGGGCATATAAATAGAGTATACCCCCAACCATATTTGTAGTTCCTTTTGCTCTTCTGTTTCTCTACATATAGGATTTGCACAGCTATGAATTCTTTGCCAAGAGTTCGTGCATTAGATTACAGATTGTAATCGGTTGATTTTCATAAGATAATAATATTCTCTACCTCTAGACACCCCATTCTGAACCAATAATTACATGATTACACTACTCTTCATCTCTCTTTTGTGTTTTGATGAAAGCATATTAGTTTTGTCATGTCTCGTTAAGTTTCTAACTAACTTCGTTATTTTTAACCTAAGTGACTAACGGAATAACTGAAGAGGACAAAATGGTCATTTGACTAGTTATCCCGCGCGAGACAAGCCCTCTACAGGACTTTCCTTATCTGTTTCAACCTCTTCTCTTGATAAATCTTATCAAATCCGGTTCTCCAATGATATTTGAGTTCTGGAAGCTTCCTTGGGAAGAGTCCCAATCCACTTTTACCTCTTAAAACCTCTATAAATACTTGATGACTTTCAGTATTTCGGATCCCTTCGACGACGATCAATCCCTAAAATTTATTGGTTTCTCTCCTTGAAAGATTCCTGTAAATCACTCATAAACAAATACCCAAATTCGTCCAATCAACCTTGTTGATTAACGAACAAGCCTAAAATCAAGGCGAAGCTCTGCCCAAATCATTTCTCGACCAAGAAAGCTTAGAACCACGTTCTAAACCAAATACTTCCTAAACACAAGGTCAACTCCTATATTTTTACTTTCTCTTCTCAATCTCTCTCTAATTTCTTTTAGAGTAGTGTAACCCCATCAAAAGGGTTAGCCTAGAGTCCTTTCAATCGATGAAGGCGATCTCGAAGCATATAACCCGACATTCCTAATTAAGAAATTAATTAGGATTTTCTTATTTAAATATTGTTTGATTGATAATACTCAGTTGGCAAGACCGATCTCCGGATTGGGTGGAATGGGTGCTCCTCGACCTTCCCATTACATAAATTAACCCCTGAACTCAAATCTTTTCAAAAGGTTTTTCTTATTGTTTTTCTAAATAAATGATAAGTGGCGACTCTGTTCATCAAAACAAATATCAACGCTACAATTTTAGCGACTCTGCTGGGGACAATTAATTAAGAGGGTTAGACTTGCGTTACAATTGAGTATTATCAATCTTTTTAATTTCCTGCAAAAAAAATTGATTTTTCTGAATTTTTTCGAATTTTTCTGTACTGTTTTCGTCAAAAAAAAAAATAACTGTCAGACTTCTTGTCCAGCGCGGGACAGGGTAGTCCCGCGCGAAACTAATATTCGGTTTTAAAAACAAACGATTCTTCCCTGCGTTTAGCGGCGGCAGTATAAAAAAAAAAGGGTTAGGTGTTGACCTTTACCAAAAGTTTGACCAAACACAAAAGGGACTTGGCAGATCGACTTTGCTTTAAGAGTTTTGACTGCATATATATATATATATATATATATATATATATATATATATATATATATATATATATATATATATATATATATATATATATATATATACTCCCTCCGTTCCGGACCTATGTGCTCGGTTTGATTTTTTACGTAAATTAAGGAGAGAGTATTATATTGAAAGTGTTGTGAGTGTGAAATAAAATAGGAGAGAGAATGAGTGGAGGGAATAGTAAATAATAATGGTGTTGTGAGTATTAAAATAATGTAGGAGAGAGAATGAGTGGAGGGAATAGTAAAGATTCATTTCCATTTTAGGAAATGTGCACGTAGGTTTGAGACGCCCAAAATGGAAAGTGTGCACGTAGGTATGGGACGGAGGGAGTATATTTATATATATATACTCCCTCCGTTTCAGGAAATGGTTCATCATTTTTTGTTCGACACGCAAATTAAGAAATTAGGTGGGAAGAAAAAATGTTGTGAGTATAATTTGAAAATAGGAGAGAGAATTAGTGGAGAAAATAGTAAATTTAAAAAATGTTGTGAGTGTAATAGTGAATTATGAGAGAAAATGAGTGGAGGAAATAGTGAGTGAGTATAATAGAATATTAATAAAACATTTCCATTTTTTGAAATGTGAAGCTTCAAACGGGACGCCATTTTGGATAAAAGGTGAAGCATTTTCTGGGACGGAGGGAGTGTATATATATATATATATATATATATATATACTCCCTCCGTCCCAGCTCACTTGACACCTCCCAAAAATAGCCTATTTTTTATATTTTTATATTAGATGGACCCCACCACTCATTCTCTCTCTTCATTTTTCACCACTCAATTTATTCAACCAACACTACTATTTACCCCACTCATTCTCTCTCTTCATTTTCTATCACACATTTTTTTTATTTTATTCTTTTTTCTTAGTTCTTGTGCCCACCTCTTGGGTGTCAAGTGAGGTGGGACGGAGGGAGTATATATATATATATATATATATATATATATATATATATATATATATATATATATATATATATATATATATACACAAAACAAAACAAAAACTTACAGAAAAGTTTAAAAATTCAGAAAAATCAAATAAATTATTATTTCTATTTTGTTTGTACTAACTTTATTTTGCAGGGTAGAATAATTAATTTATACTTGAACTAAGCGTGAGATTGGATTATTTTAATTTTTACCGGTCATTGGTTGACTCGGGATTTGTAATTAATTAATTTAATTATTTCTCTCTCTCTTTATGTGGAACTACGACGACCTGAGTCTTCCTAAATTGGAAGAAATGTAGGCAACCACTTGATACGGCCATTATATGTTTTTCTTTTATTTTCAAAAAAAAAACTCTCTATTTTCTCTATCACCTAAATTGCCTATCACACACGCGCAATCATATTATATATGTCATTGCACTACATACCCTTGATAAATCTGGGACCCACACTAAGGACGGATGACGGTAACCACCTAGTCGCCGGTTTCTCCGAAGTTGGATCATCCCACTCCGCGACTTCAATCCACCTAGATTGTCATATCGCGGGGAGCCTAGCCTTCCAGCTCTGCATCAACCACATATCATGTAAATTTACTTTTTAGGACACTTCGTGATCGGTCGGTTCGATCTTGGAGTCTTTGTAATCCCTTATCAAGATCATTTTTGTGCAATAATCCATGGAAAAGAAATCAATAAATTATCGCTTCGAAATTGTCCCTTCGGAAATTTCCCTATGATTGTCCCTTCGAATTTGCCCCTAAAGAGAAAAATTTATCACCAAAATTATTGCACAAAACTTGATGTTACTTGAGATTACTTCGACCCCTAGGTCCCTAGGTTTGGTTTTTTTTTATGTTAGAAACCCCCAAAACGGATTTTCCGTTCGACCAAAATTATGATTAAAATCAGAAAAAATGTGACTTCCCGTGGTGTTGTCTCGCGCGAGACTGCTTGTCCCGTGTGAGACAAGTGTTCTGTCTTTTCGTGTTTTGGTCAAAACCCTCAAGCCTTCATACATCCTATTCAACCGACTTATTGGGACTCGATCATGGTTTAATACGGTTGCTACACATCTATGTTCTTCGCCAAAGCTCGACACAATGTCTGCTTCTCCTTCTGTCACTGAGGCCGAAGTCAAGGAAGCTAAGGCCGAACTCATCCAAGCCCTGCTTAAGATTGATGAGCAAAATTCTCAAATGGCCGTCCTCATGCAAGAACTCCGCGAGATGAAAGCCGAGAAAGGAAGAAAACAAAAGAATAAAGAGGAATCCTCCTCCGATGAAGAGGAATCCTACTCCAAGAAAAATAGGAAAACCAAAAAGTCAATCAAGAAAGTGGAGGAATCCGATTCATCCTCCTCCGATGATGAGGGATATGTCTCCAAGAGTACTAAAGCCAAGAAGGAGGGTAGTGATGAAACTACTAAACTTGGTAACCACGTTACTAAGAACTACCTCGAGAAGAAACTTGCAACCCTTGACACTTCAAAGGGATCTTTCGTCCCATTTGATCCCGATGCTCTTCAACAATCCATCACCAAGTTTTCTCGCAAGTACAAGACACCCGATATTGCCAAGTTTAATGGCATTCCTTGTCCTCGAGCTCATGTTGAGACCTACACTTGGGCTATGCTTCCAATGGGAGTTGATAACACAATCTTGGCCCAATGCTTTCCTCAAACTTTGGAGGGTGCTGTAAGAGATTGGTACATGTCTCTTCCTATGACTACAAGTCTTGATTGGTCGTCTGCATGTTTAGTCTTCCAAAGGCAGTTGAAGACAACTCCACTTACCGCCCTACTAGGAGGGATCTTGAACAAACCAAACAACATGCAAATGAGTCTTTTGCTGACTTTGCTAGAAGATGGAGACTCAAACTTACTGAAATTGTCAAAAGACCTACTCTCAAAGAGCAAATCCACATCTTCCTCCAATGCCTTCGTGATGAATTTCAAGAGAAGCTCGCCGTTACTTACTTTTCTAGTTTCAATGAACTCCATGAGTCCGGAATTAGCATTGATGACTTCCTAAAAAGCAAAAAGAAGGAAAGTGATATCCGCTACAACAAGCCCACCACAAGTAAGGATGCTTCAGTCAACGCGATTGCATTCAACCGCTCCAACACCGGCAAGTATCCTGCTGTTCCTCCTCCCGAAAAGAAAAAGAGGCACTATGACAAACTTGAAGAAATCACTTAAGAAGAACTCTTTGATGTGCTTGTCAAAAATGAAAAGATCAAACCAAGAGAAGGTGATCCTCCTAGGAATATGGGTCCTCATCATGCTCATCACTTATTCTGCAAGTACCACAACTTCACCGGCTACGACACCAACACTTGCCACCACTTGAAGGACCTCATCAAAAACCTCTTTGACAATAGAGAGATGGAACATCCTAACGTCATCACCAATCCTCTCCCTCATAATACATGAAGAAGATGAAGCTCCACTTACCACTTTGGGGCTACAACTATCCTCTCCCTTTCTCCTTTGATAGAAGTAGATTAGGTTTTAAATTTCCAAGTATGAACTCGAAGAGTCGTTCTGTCTTTCTAAGGACTTCTCATCTCCTCTAGTTTGTGTCATCTAAACTATTTAATTTCTTCGTTAATCAAAGACATTTTCTTTTCCTATACACTTTCTCTAAGGTTGTTCTACCTCATGAGTATCATTTAATTCATGCAAATAATGGACCCTCCATTTCCTAAATCATCGCAAAAATGGAAACTTCTAAACGAGTTTAAGAAGAAGGTTGTCATTAGAAGGCATAAGGGCTAAACATTACCCCTACTGAAAGTCAAAGGTCAACAAACGAAGAAAGTCGAAGATACTGCTGTCAACCTTCATTCCAAGAAGAATGGGGCTACTCAATTCAAAGCTTTGAGAGTACAAAAAAAGGCGCAAAAGAGATGCCCGCTAGATTGAAAACCCGAAAGGGCGGTCTAGGCAAAAATCAGGGTATGTCACTAAGAAAAAAAAATCAAGGACAAAGGGAGATTATTCTTCAACCTTCTTCATCGAACATCATTCGATCCTCTTCAAATCAAATCAACAAGGAGAGACTTCTTCGATCATCTTCAAACCAAGAGAGCAGCTTCGCAAGACTGTTCACAAACTCATCTACCACATTCAAACAACTTGGGGCTTGAGACAGGAAAGAGACTTGGACATAAAGCCATCACGACAATCGACAGATTTGTAGTCATTTGCCTCCTAGAGACACGATTCAAGAGAGAATTAAGAATGAAGATTCACAATAGGCCTAGATGTGTTCACACAAGGTTACTCATTGAAATTCAATCTCGCTGAATAGCAACAGATTCTGCATAAACCTGATTTGGTCCCAACTTGTCAAACACAAGTTCACTCATATAGTTCACCCATCTCAAATATAAATCCATACGAATGTCCCTACACGTCCATATAACATATACTCATCCATAAACTCACCACCAAAATGACCAACCGGTCATTTACACGAACAGACGTGGGCACCACCACATAAGTCCAGTTAAACAACTAAAATCTAAAAAAAAAAATCTATTTGAAATCTTTATGTGCTAACAGGTATAGAAAGGTAACAATCGTTTCGGGTCCATCCGAGACCAGCATGCATATATCCTTGCATTACAGAAGCCGACAGAACCTCTACCTCAACCGACAACTTCAAAGTCTGTGACGGCAGCAAACTTCAAGTTCGTGACCTCGGCAACATCTTCAAAGTCTGTGACGGCAACAAACTTCAAGTCCGTGACCTCGGCAACATCAATAAAGTCTGTGACGGCAGCAACTTCAAAGTCCGTGATCTCGGCAACCACAACAAAGTCTGTGACCTCAGCATCAATAAAGTCTGTGACGGCAGCAACGATAACAAAGTCCGTGACCTCGGCAACAATGGCAACGTCAGTAACCTCAGGCGACGCACCATCAACAACGGATATTTTCAGAATTGGGTCAAATCCTTGATTCCTCGGTATAAATTTATCCATGGTAAGAAAGCACTCAAACAACCTCAGCTACGTCAGTAACCTCGGGCGGCGCACTTCGACAACTTCATCAACAAACAGGTATATTCAGAATTGGGTCAATTCCTTGATTCCTCAGTATGATTTTACCTTTTCAAAAATAAAATCTCCTCGATTTTCAAAAATGATTTTCAAAATACCTAAAGCAGCCTTTTCGTGTTTTGGAGTCGAACTACGTTTTGGTCTGATTCTCCGATAGAGATACGTAGGCAGCCGTGCGGCACGACCATCCCGATGTTCAGAATGATGTCTTTTCTATCGACGACATGACTTCTTCCATAAGTCTTGTCACTGAGGGGCTCTGTAGACACCCCATTATGAACCAATAATTACATGATTACACTACTCTTCATCTCTCTTTTGTGTTTTGATGAAAGCATATTAGTTTCGTCATGTCTCGTTAAGTTTTTAACTAACCTCGTTAGTTTTGGACCTAACTGACTAACGGAATAACTAAAGAGGATAAAATGGTCATTTGACTAGTTGTCCCACGCGAGACATACATGTTTTGCGCGAGACAAGCCCTCTAGAGGATGTGCAGAATCACTTTCCTTCCCCGTTTCAACCTCTTCTCTTGATAAATCTTATCAAATCCGGTTCTCCAATGATATTTGAGTTCTAGAAGCTTTCTTGGGAGGAGTCCCAATCCACTTTTACCTCTTAAAACTCCTATAAATACTTGATGACTTTCAGTATTTCGGATCCCCTCGACGACGGTCAATCCCTAAAATTTACTGATTTCTCTCCTTGAAAGATTCCTGTAAATCACTCATAAATAAACACCCAAATTCGTCCAATCAACCTTGTTGATTAACGAACAAGCTTAAAATCAAGGCGAAACTCTGCCCAAATCATTTCTCGACCAAGAAAGCTTAAAACCACGTTCTAAACCAAATACTCCCTAAACACAAGGTAAACTCCTATATTTTTACTCTTTTCTTCTCAATCTCTCTCTAATTGCTTTTAGAGTAGTGTAACCCCATCAAAAGGGTTAGCCAAGAGTCCCTTCAATCGATGAAGGCGATCTCGAAGCATATAACCCGACATTCCTAATTAAGCAATTAATTAGGATTTTCTTATTTAAATATTGTTTGATTGATAATACTCAGTTGGCAAGACCGATCTCCGGATTGGGTGGAATGGGTGCTCCTCGACCTTCTCATTCCATAAATTAACCCCCGAACCCAAATCTTTTCAAAAGTTTTTTATTATTGTTTTCCTAAATAAATGATAAGTTGCGACTCTGTTCATCAAAAAAATATCAACGCTACACTCGCTCTGCCCGTGGACGTAGCCAAGTTGGTGAACCAAGTATACACTTGTGTTTTGTGATTGTTGCTTGTTTTCTATCTTCTACATATACTCTGTTCTAACAAACTGGTATCAGAGCCAGGTCAGGTTGAGTGAGGTCTTGGGTTGTTCCACTGCAGAAGAAGATGGGATCAGGAATTGAATCACCGGTCGTCAAGTTTAATGGTAAGAATAGTTTTTCTCTTTGGAAAATCAAGATGAAAGCCTTGTTGAGAGATAAGGGCTTGTGGGCTCCAGTGGCTGCTGCAATCGGGGATCGTCAAGATCCAAAGGGCAAAGCAAAAGTCATTCCCACCGGTGCTGTCGCGGCTGCAACAGCAGAAGGTTCGGAGAAAGCGAGAAAGATAGCAGAGAAGGAAGAGGCAGATCTGATCGCGCTAGATGAGAGGGCCCACTCTAAGATCATCAAATGTCTAGATGATGATGTTCTAGCGGATATTACAGATACCAATTCAAGAGGTGCTTTGTGGCTTGCGTTGGAAGATATGTATTTGACACGATCATTGACCAACAAGCTATATCTGAAGCAGAGGCTATATTCTCTCTGAATGCAGGAAGGTATGCCCATTAGGGATCACCTAGATAGATTTACATCTTAATTACTTGAATTGCGTAATATAGATGATAAGGTTGCCGATGAGGATGATGCATTAATGCTTCTTGTTTCTTTACATTTATCACATGAGCACTACGTTGACTCCAGTATCAGTGGTAAGGAGGCTGTGACTCTAGAGGAGGTGAAATCCTCGCTCAATACTAGAGAGTTACGTCGTAAGGCAAGCGGTAATAGTGGTACAAATAATCAAACGGCAGGATTGGCTGCGAAAGTCAGCAGGGGTTCTAGCAGTAAACAGAAGAATAAGAAATCTTTTGCCAAGAAGGGCCCAAAACCTGATGATGTTTGTAATTAATGTAAGGGGAAGGGACATTGAAAGACAGATTGTCATAGGAAGAAGCGAGGCGAGCCTCCAAATCGCAATGAAGCTAATGCTGCTGCAGTTGATACGAGCAGCTCTGATGGAGACTATGCTCTAGTAATAGGAGAATCTGCAAAATAGTCGGATGCATGGATTCTTGGTTCTGGGGCTTCTTATCATATCAGTCCAAGGAGAGAGTGGTTTACAACTTATAAGCAGGTAGATGGAAGTAATATTTATATGGCCAACAGTGTTACTTGTAGGGTGGTTGGTATTGGCTCGATCAAGCTGCGGACTCATGATGGTAAGTTCTGCACTTTGAATGATGTGAGGCATGTTCCACAGATGACGAAGAACTTGATATCTTTTAGTCAGCTCGACAGCAAAGGGTACAGTTTCAAAGGTAAAGGTGGAGTAGTTTATGTCTGCAAAGGTTCTGAAGTAATTCTGAGAGGCCTTAAGCGGGGCTCCTTGTATTTCCTCCAAGGAAGGACGCTTTCTGGGTCAGTATTGGTTGCATCATCTGAAGTGGTCAAGGAGGATATGACAAAGTTATGGCATATTAGGCTTGGGCACATGAGCATTAGAGGGATGTGAGATATTGGCTAATCATGGCCTTTTGTGTGGCTATAAGGTCAAGTACCTTAAGTTCTGCGAGCATTGTGTAATTGGAAAGATGCAACGAAGCAAGTTTCCTAAGGGGGATAATAAAACGAAGGGAAGTCTGGATTACATTCACTCGAATTGTTGGGGACCTTCACGTCAGGAATCATTGAGGGGTCACAGGTATTTCTTGTTAGAATATGTAATACTTTCTCTGCTTGAAAGTACACATTTTACATAGTAAGTTATTGCATGTGAAACTATGTTTTTCATTTTAGAAAAAAATTATAATCTTTTTTTAATCAATGTAACTCACTTTTACACTCACAACACTTTTCACTTACTATTTCCTAACCCACATTATCTCTGCTACCTCGATTTTCATACTCACGATACCTACTCATTTAGGCCTCATTTGTTTTTTGAAATCAGCTCTTATTCAGAGCTTTAGGTCTGACCGAATAAGAGGTAAGGGGATTAAGACTTTTTTTTTTGGCATTCAGATTTGATTGCATTTGAAAGTCCACTTAATTTTAAGTGTTTAAAATATCGCGGAATTGCCTCTGATCCGTGCCATGGACAAAAATATCCCTGTCAAACTTTCATATTGCCAACATTACCCTTGCCATTTCTTCTTCCCTTTTGTCTGTAACCCACTCACCCTCGTGCCATTCACTCCGTCGAGTCTCAACCTAGGATTTTTGCACAAGGTTCTTCGATGGTAAGCTCTCTCGCCATCTTCCACTCCCTCTTCGTCTCCATCTTCTCTCCCACCCTAAATGAAACTGACCCAAACCCACCCCACCAGCAACTTTTGGAAAAGAGGCTCCTCGAACATTGATTTAGGGTTTCAAATCGCCATCAAAATTAACACCCCGTGATAAAGATTGGGGTGAACTTATTAATGAATTTGCACAGTGGTTGGAAATTGCATTTGAATTGGTGGGTTTAGGAACAATTTGCGCATTTAAATTTGTCAAAGTTCTTCTACTGCTCTTAAGGCACATAGCAAAAGAGCAGGTTTGTGTGTGCTTATTGAAGGGGGAGAGAGAGAGAGAGAGAGAAGAAATTGAGGGTGTGTTTGGGAATCAGTTTGGGCGTTGATTTGATTATTTTAATGAATTTGAATTGTTTTAATAAACTCATTTTTCATGTAATTTGCTTCTTTGTATGCATAAAAACTTTTTAAAAAAATTTCATACGTTATTTTATTTTTATTTTTAAGAAGTGATTTGAAAAATAAAAAAGTATTTATATTAAAATGTTAAATATTACACTTATCATTGAAAGTTAAATATTTTCATTTATTATTATGTTTTTAAATTTTAAATTAGTGATTATGAAAAAAAAATAGTAATTATGTTCAAATATTAAATGCTTGAACGTATCATTGATATTCAGCTTATTATTAACAGACAAACAATTATATAGTATTATTCAGAATGCTAAAATAGTAAACATACACATTTCAGAAAATAATTTTAGATGAAAAATCAAACAGCTTGCATAATTCAGAGTTAAGTCTTTAAACATTGTCTCTTGAGTATTCAGTCAATTTAAGAGCTGAAATTAGATTTCAGCACTTAACATTTAAAAAAATAAAAGCCACCTAACACACTTTTTTTTTATTCCCGTATCCATTCAAAGTGTGTAATTTCAAACGGGATGAAAGAAGTATTTTTTTTATTAAAAATTAATAATTATACATATCAATGAATAAAATCAGATCAATTTAACCGTAAACATTGACTTGTAAACAAAGTGTTAATTCTATAATTATTGGTTTGATCTCATTTTTATTTTTTATTTCTTGAAGATAACAATACTATTACTTGCATTTGCATAATATTATACTCCCTCCGTCCCGGTCGATTTAGGATTTTTTGAAATGGCACGGGGATTAAGGAAAAGATAAATGTTGTGAGTGTAATTTAAAAATAGGAGAGAGAATGAGTGGAGGGAATAGTAAATTATAATGGTATTGTGAGTATTAAAATATTGTAGGAGAGAGAATGAGTGGAGAGAATAGTGATTTAAGGTTTTCATTTTGGGCCGTCCTAAGTCGGGTGAGACGCCCAAAATGGCAAAAAGTCCTAAGTCGACCGGGACGGAGGGAGTATAGTTGACTCTTCACAAAAAACGATAGCTTAACTCAAAAATACGCATTGGACAAACTCTAAACATATTAGAGAAAAGTAATTTGCACGACGAGTTACATAAGACAAAGAAATATAATTTCTTGCTTTCGAGTTTAAAAATGAAGAGAAAGAGAAAGAAAGGGAAGGAAATTAAAAAAAAAAAAATCCATTCGTTAGCTTACTTTAGAGATTTTTTAGAAAGGAAGAGGGAAAAAAAAAATGAAAAAAAAAAATCTTTAGAATTTTTTTTCCAAAATCAAAAAAAATTAGAAGGAAAGAAATTGTAAATTTGACAATTTTTTTTACTATCCCACTTTTACCTTCCAAACCACCTAACCTTTAATGCACACATGATTGGTGCCATGTTATTCAACAAATCTCATTATTATCATAGTTGCATTGGTTCTATAATTTATTTTTACTTTTATTTTCGTAAAAATTGGTTTCCAATGAAACATGAATTGAACTTGAACCGTTTAAGTCAAAATTTATTCTTTTTTTTTTTTTAAGCAAATCAATACGATAGAGTCACGTATAACCTTTTTTTATGACGAGTGATTGATATTAATTTGATTTGGGATGATTTTCACACGTCAAATTAATTCTGATCATTCACCTGCCAACAAAAAGAAAAAATTGTGGCCAATTATTAACCACTTGATTGAGTAGAAGAGCAAATGTTGAGATCTGAGTAAATCCAAAATCCAACATGAACCCTAGATAGATTAGCTAAAGGTAGTTCCATTGATTTGTAAATACACTCTTCTTCATGCTTAAAAAGTTGTACAGTACAAAATTGTAAAACATGAAGAAGAAGGTAGGTGTACTTAGAAATCAAGCCGACTACGGCGTCGTATTACCAAACTTTATTAACTATCTTCCGTACCAATCACCTCCGTCATATTTCTATCTCAACACTCAATCCTCCGATCTGATTCTCCCATCTATCCAATGGAAGCCATTCCTAACGGCAACTCCGCCGTCCCTCTGCCGGGACCGGTCGCTGCCACCGGGAACCTACCTACCTCCAAGCTCAGTCAACTGGCCGAGTCCTTAAAACTGGAACACCAGTTCTTAAGAGTCCCTTTCGAGCACTACAAGAAGACGATCCGGGCTAATCACCGCGTCGTCGAAAAGGAGATGGCCGCCGTCATCTCCGGTGTCTCCGATGCCGCTGGCAAGGAAGAATTTTCGCAAGACGATGCCGTCCAGCATCTCAATTCACTCGTATCTAGACTACAAGGTCTCAAACGGAAGGTATTGTTATTGCTTTGTTACCGGGAAAATGAGCTGTAAAATTTCCTCTATTATCTAGTAGATAAAGAGTATCCGTACTTAGGACTCTGAAATTCGGTCTAATTATGTGGGCTTGTTTACAGTAGTGATATGTGAATGAATGCTTATGAAATTCAACTAGGATCTTACTACCTCTGTCTCAAAATGAATAACCGAAAAAAAATTAAATTTGCTCTTGATCAAGAACAAATTTGAAAAAAAAAATTGGTCATTCATTTTGGGAAGCAGGGAGTATATTTTTTAGGATTGAAAAATTTACACTAGTATTTGATATCAGTGGTTGTGAATGCAAATGTGATAGCAACTCAAGCTGCTAGTTATCTATGGTAGAGTTATTTTTAGTGACCATAACCAAATGGTGCCGAAGACTATAGGATGGGGTAACCGAAAGGTCATTCTACTATCTACCAAGGACGTTGGCAAGTTTAGGTCTCATCATCTGTGTGCTGGGGTTTGTTTGTGTACTGGGTACCACAATTTGCTGGATTCCCAAATCAAACATGAAGAACAAGAATCTTGTTGTTTGCAAACTGTCTTTTAGAATTCCAAAAGAAAATATGAGTGGTGCAGGGATTTATCCACACGTTTTCAGAACTCTATTATATGTCTAGGATATAAAGAATATTGTAGTTATGGAAAAGAAAAATGCTAACAAGACTCCCAAGGCACTTGTTAAATTGCAAAAATAGAAAGATTCGGCATTGGGAATCATCCCCACAAAGCATTGGTGTTGATTTCCTTACGCCAAACATTTCCTTTCTTGGATTCTACACAAGTGCCTTTGTGGCACTAGCTAGCACCGTCCATAACAAACTATTATATTCCCAAATGTACAAACCAATTTGATACTTGTTTGCATGCCCTCTCCCCTCCTCAAAAAAGAAGAAGGATATAAAGATCAATAACATCAAATGAGAATGAAAAACTTTATGCAAACGGGACTATACTCCAAAACCATTGTATTCATTTATTTTACCTTACTTTCGGTGGCTAGTTGTTCTAGATAAGGAACTCGTGAACAGGTTACCCTGAATTCTGAATGTCTTACTATTTTGATTGCATATAATGTGGACAATTAGTTGGAAGAGGGAAGTCGAGCAGAGAATTTGCAAGCACAGAGGTGTAGGGCTCGACTTGATCACTTAGAATCTGCTGATGCTGATAATCTATCAGAGTGGAACAACACAAGGCTGAAGCGGGTATTGGTAGATTACATGTTGCGTATGTCATACTATGATACGGCTGTCAAGCTGGCTGAAAGCAGCAATATACAGGTAATGTTTCTTACCTCATGTAGGTTACATACTATGTAATTATAGGTTTGTTGGAGTTTATTGGTTTCTGTTACATTTAATGTTGATATTATTGTTTGTGCATCATTGAACCATTATTCATGTTCTAATATACTGAATTTTGCTCTTGATTATGTTCATGTGATGATTGATGTATACTGAAATTTTCTATCCAACATTATATAAAGTACTTCTCGGTAAAATTTATGGTCGCAGATCCTGCTTTACATATGTAATACTGTTAAAGGCTACTTGTCAGTAGTATGGTTTGATGCTTTAAGGTGGTAATGGTCAAATTCCTAAGCTGGTTTTTGTGCAAGGTCCGAGAAAGAAAATGGGAATAAGTCAATGTATATTTTCCTTAATTTATAAGCATCATGCCTTTTTATGATCTCGAAGCACATTCTGGTTAACTTGTTATTTATATTTCAGGATCTTGTTGATATTGATGTATTTCAAGAAGCAAAAAATGTTATTGATGCTCTTCAAAATAAGGAGGTGGCCCCTGCTCTAGCTTGGTGTGCTGATAATAAGTCTAGGCTGAAGAAGTCTAAGGTATTACCCGTTTTATTCGATAAACTTACTGTTTGTAATGCAGTAGAAAAGTTTGGTGCTGAACCACGGTTATGTTGGATGCCTCATTCTGTTTCTTCATCTATTGAGGATGTGAAATGGTCTGTCTTGCTTGAAGCCACTGGCAGCTGGTGCTCATAAAGCCTAGAATTTATCATACAGTGGTCAGTGAAACTAAGGACCTTGATCAGGTGTTGCATTGATAAAGCATCATAAAGTATAGTCTCATGTCAGAGATGTAAACTGATTTCTATCTTGGCTTTTGAGGTGGGTCGCATCATAAAGCATCAACCCATGGGATTCGAGTGAAGGACATTATGAAACTAGCCACTAGGTGAACCTGAATTAAACAACAGCATGTGAATAAAAGAATGTCTAATTTCTAAGTCTGGTTACAAAAGGTTAAACTGCTTAAACTAATGCCAATCTGAGATACTTGTGTATAAGTTACAAATATGCCTCTCTGAACTAACAAAGCTACAATATCAAATTCTGGATTTACTTTGGAAAGGCTTTATTTTAAACCTCTGATTTTCTCCATCTGGATTCAAACTGTCTTTGGTGCTTCCCATATCTATTTGGACTTTTCAGTGGTTTGGGTGAGTTGGGGGGGGGGGTGGAGTGTGGGGCTTGAGCCACCGTCAGATAAGTATATACTCCCTCCGTCCTTAAAAGAATGTCGAATTTCATTTAGGGGACATTCTGAAAATGTTTATTTTTTGTACAATTAAATGATAAAGATGCATAAACATTCTTGTATTTCACTTTTCAAACATTTAGTTATGCAAGTATAAAGTGACTAGTGAAAAAAATGGTAAAAAACATTTAGGAACAAAATTATTTCTAAAAAGGACATTCATTTTGGGACAAAAATTTCTTGACAATGGACATTCATTTAGGAACAGAGGGAGTACTTTATTTGTGACAAAATAAAGAATGGTAAGTCTAGCCTCTTTGCATCGGTAAGGAAGTTTCACTAATGAGTCGTGCTCATGCATTGGCCATTGGAAGTGATTGTCTAATCTGCTCTGACTAGTGGTTTGAATGGAGTGGCGGTACGTTAGAATTTTACTATTTCCTGTGCTTTGACAAGGAACCATGTTGTGGCAGTTTGAAATCTTGCCACTCCACTCAAATGTGAAAACTTGCTCTTCCGCTATCTGAAACTTGACAAGGATTGTTGTTTCAAAAAAAAAATGCATCACCAGTTGAGCATCACACTTAATTTAATTTCCCCTGTCTTGTGCTTCTGCATTGAGAGAATAATTACGAAAGTCTTCGATATGTGTGCAACCTTGTGAAGATCGTTTTGCCTAATTTACCAAAAAAGGTTATTTTCGCCTAAAAGATGTTACTGCACAATTGTACCATGCCAATGCTTGCAGAACTTTGCGCTTCTAATTGACTTTTCGAGGTTTTGAGTGATATAGGAGCTTTTAACGCTTCATGCTGAAACTTTGTTGTTAAGCATCTATTAACCTACAGTTGTTCTAGAAATTGATTTGCTTCATGATTGCATTTTAGAAAACTCCATTGTTAACTTGCCTGATATTATATTTTATTTCTTCACAGAGCAAATTTGAATTTCAATTAAGACTTCAGGAGTTTATAGAGTTGGTACGCGCTGAAAGCAACATGCGGGCTATTACTTATGCCCGGAAATACCTTGCCCCATGGGGAGCTACCCATATGAAAGAATTGCAAAAAGTCATGGCTACATTGGCATTTAGGAGTAGTACAGAATGTTCGACATACAAGGTGAACACGTATTTTTTGACCTTCATTTATGTTCTAGTAGATCAAACTTCCAAAGTATGCACTTATCTCGATACTTTGCATGAAAATAATGATTTTTATAATGAGACAACTCTATGGCATGTTTACTTCATTGATATTTGAACAGTTCGGAGAGTTTCTTGTCTATATGCATTTCGACATTGAAAGTTTAGGAGAGGAATAGGTAAATGTTATTTATCGAAGTTCTCTTCTGTCAGTGAATGCAGTTTTGTATGTTGTGCCTGTGGTCTTGGGTAAATATCTTTAAGCCTTGTGCTTTGTGAGTGTGAGTGAGAGAAAACCTTGCTTCCATGATTAATGGTGTTTTAGTTTTCCCTAATGATCTTCATTAGGGAAATGTCCTTAACCGAATGTCCATTTTAATAGAATTATTAATTCTCCTTTAACAAACATCGAATTCCAATATATATTTGCAATACCACAAGTCTATAAGGCGTATATCAGTATCAGCAAGGGTGCTTGTGTATATTCATTCTATGATTCAACTATACATTTGCATAAGTCAGTGCCCCCCCTGTATTGTTTTACTTTATTCTGTGGATCTGATTTAGAAAAAAAAATGTTTATTTCACTAAATTGTCTTTGGCTCTTCAGGTAGGTTTTGTTTTCAGCTAGGATAAATGTTTATCGTTCATATAAGGTGATTTAGTTTATTTTTGTCATGTTTCTTTCAGGTTTTATTTGAAGCAAAACAGTGGGACTACCTAATAGACCAATTCAAACAAGAGTTCTGCAGGTTATATGGCATGACTCTGGAGCCTTTGTTGAACATTTATCTCCAAGCAGGCTTGTCTGCCCTGAAAACTCCGTATCCATAACAAGTAAATTATTATTACGAATAATGTGTTATAACTTCCATAAACTATCTCCGTCCCATAAAGATAGTCTCATTTAAATTTTTTGTGGTCAGCGCTATTTAATTTTGACATCAATTTTGTTATCCTAATGAAAGTCTAAAGATTGTTATTGGTAGTATTTTCTATGATGTATCAATAACAAGTTTTAGAATTTTATTGGGATAATTGGTTTTTCCTAAATCATTGGTCAAAGTTGACCTCAGGACGGAGGGAGTATGTTTAATCACAGACCATTATTGGCTTATTGATTTGGGCTATACCTTTTGGGTGACTCTTTGCCAAAGTACTGTCCACTTCTATCTGTCTTTTTGCATTTGCCTTGATGTGTCATAGATTCTGCTTCGAGGGTGATTGCTCAAAAGAAGATCCGTTGTCACAAGAGAGCTTCCGCAAATTAGCATTGTCATTGCCCTTCTCGAAGCAACATCATTCGAAGCTTGTTTGCTACATAACCAAAGAGCTTATGGATACAGAAAACCCACCACTTGTATTACCAAATGGCTACGTTTACAGCACCAAGGTTTGAAATTAATCTGCTTTTGAGTATTTCTCATGTTCTGGTTAACATATGCAATTTCCCATGTGCGGCTTTGAGAACTCCCTCCGTCCCATCTT
Source organism: Adenophora triphylla var. japonica (assembly GCA_022495995.1). Taxonomy (NCBI): domain Eukaryota; kingdom Viridiplantae; phylum Streptophyta; class Magnoliopsida; order Asterales; family Campanulaceae; genus Adenophora; species Adenophora triphylla. Next base: position 97,783 of record JAFEMH010002382.1, read on the forward strand.
AATCTACAAAACGTTCCATTTTAGGTGTCCGTCCCACTCAAATTTACAAAATCTGAAAATGAAACTTTTTAGTACTTTCTAAAAACTAAATGAGATCCACTTGTCATACTCACGACAACTATCCACTTACTATTTCTTATCCCACTTTTTACATTTACTCTTCTATCCCACTATTTATACTCGCAACACTTTAATATTATGTATTTTTCCTTAATTCCCGTGCACTAACCTTAAATTGTAAATTAGGCCGGGACGGACGGAGTATTTCACGAGTCCTTGGTCAAGTTCTGGAAAAAAAATCCACCCCAAAAAATGATTATTCTAACTTTTCCGCGACAATTGCAGGCTCTAGAAGATATGGCCAGCAAGAACAGTGGGATAATTACTTGCCCAAGATCTGGGCTAGTTTGCAACTATTCAGATGTAATTAAAGCTTATGTTTCATAATCATGTATACTCCCTCCGTCCCAGCGAAAGAGCCATTTATTTCCTTTTTGGGCGTCCCATTTAAAAAGCCACTTTCCCAAAAAGGAAACCTTAAATCACTATTCTCTCCACTCATTCTCTCTCCTACTTTACTTTTACACTCACAACATTCTCTTTCTTACATCACCTCCCACTCATTCTCTCTCCTATTCAATTTTTCATACTCACAACATTTAAACTTTTTCTCTTTCCTACATCACATTTCTTATTTTGCGTGCCGGACAAATTTTGTGGCTCTTTCGCCGGGACGGAGGGAGTATATGCGAAGTTCTGTTTGGATAGTCTGTAATTAGTGTTATTTTCTTGACATGAATAAGACACAAAATACAAAGTAATTCTCTCTCTCTCTCTCTCTCTCTCTCTATCTATCTATTAGTGTTATTAGTGTTATTTGTCTTTCTAGCCAAGCTTTTAGCATACAGCGAGAAGTTTTCACATGTTTCAAGAAATGTAATTATTACTACAATTTTATAAAGCTTGTACCCAAATTACCCTTATTAATTGTTTCTCTCATTCATCATTTTACTCGAAAAGTATAATTAATGCAATGGAACAAGTTTCAATGCAGGAGTAGAATTCGTATATAAAGGCGCTTTTAGCTATAAAAAAAATGACAAGTATTTTGAACTTAACTTTAGCTTCCAAATCAACATCTATTTTGAGCTGGACGGAGTATTATCTTATTAGATCAACTATGTTTTCTGGAAACTGGGAGAAACTCACCTACTTTCTTGAGACGGGTTTACCGGATATTAATAGCTCACAGTGGGAGTATTGACGAAGTGAAGGGGGAAGACTCATGATTCCCTACCGAAGACATCATGCATATGGGGAATAAAATAAATGACAATTATTTTTCGATGAAGAAACAAATAAGAATAGATATGGTATGGGCATGCTACTTGTTGATCCGTTAGATATATAGACTCCATTGGCCATCAGTCTATATTTTGGGGCTACTAACAACATTGCGGAATATGAAGCTTGTATAGAGTGGCTTGAAGCATCCTCGGAAAGAAATGTGACCGAATTTAAGTGTTCGGGAGACTCTCAACTAATCATCAACCAAACTATAAAGAAGAGGAGAATACAAGACCCCATGCTACAAAATATAATGCCCAAGAACAACAAATACTGTATATAGCAGATCTTTGTTGCACCATACACAATGTTCACCAGTTTAATACACTCTTAAACAACAACAAACATCAAGTCTTGAAAAAAAAAAAAAACAATTAACAAACAGGACGGACGGCAGGGCACGAAAGAGAACATCAAAACAAATTCTCCCCATAAAACAAGTTTTTATTGAGATTATTATCTCATTCACTGCCCCTAGGAGAACCCTGAATTTCATCATCATCTTCTTCTTCAATGGGACTTCTAGTATCATCTCTTGGGTCGTCTGGGCTAGGGCTGCGACTATGGCCATTTACTTCAGCAGCAGGACTTCTTTCCTTTGGGCTCTCGTTTCCAGCTTCATAATCAGAATCGTTGGATGGTTTTTCATCCCTTGGAGATGGAGTAGCTCTGTCCAATAATGGGCTTCTATCATTGGGTGATGGGCTCCGCTTCCTCCCTTTGGATGGTGGAGGAGATGCTTTGTGCTTCCTAGGGCTTCTAGATCTTCTTTCAGATCGCTCTCTCTTTGCAGGTGACCTAGAGCGACTGGATAAATAAAACAGACATTATCATATACTCTGGCCTTTAGCGAAAAAGTAGAAATTTTCTTGGCCTTACAATATAAGCAAAACTCGCATGTTTCAATGTTGTTAAATACTCCTTTTCCAAATATACCCCTAATTAATTCTCTCAATGACACCAAGACACAGGAGCGGATTATTTGGAGTTTCTTTATGATTTGCCACAGTCCAGATTCAATCTGCCTGAAAATCTAGCCGGCGGAAGCAACAGTCCGACAAGGCTGGCTATGGCAGTGTGATGTTTGATTATTTTATCATAGGGAAAATTTTGGAAATTTATTTATTTTAGCTACACAAATTTAGAAATGAGACTTGCTTTGTGGGACAAACAAAAATGGAAAGTGGGAACTTTTTATCGGATGGAGGGAGTACAATTTAAGCACTGAAACAAGAAAAGCTAATCTTAAATCTTGAGCTAGGAAAGACAATCAGAAAGATTGGACAAATACCTCATTATCCACACCTTCAGGTGCCTTGGACAATGTTCGTGAGAATTTTAACCCAAATCCTGGTATACATTTTAGAATGACAATATATGCAATTTCAAGCTCAGCAATTCATAGGAGAGGCTAACTAACCTGTAACTGCGACTCCTGCTGTAGCTACGACTTCTACCACGCTTAGGTGAAGGTGTTCTTGAGTAACTTCGCCCACGGCTGCTGTCAAAAAAAAAAAAGTCAGAAAGACACATCCTTCAATTTGACTTTAAACACAAAATTGGAAAGCATACATTAGTTTCTTGGGACTGTTCTGACAGTTCCTTTCTATGTGTCCTCTATCCCCACAGCGATAACACTTGTTCTTCCAGTCACCAGCCTTGCAATCGCGTGCCCAATGGCCATCAAGTCCACAATTGAAACAACGCCCTGTTCCTGGTTCAGGGCCTCTACCAAGATAATCACGAGAGCCGCCACCACCACCTGATCTACCACCACCACCTCCGCCTCCACCTCGTGGAGCCTATATTGCAAGTCAAAACACTTTAGCACAATGATTTTCATTATACCACTACCCACCCCTTTTAAACAGAAATATCAATGATAGCTAGAAGAAATTGCACATGTATCAAAGCAATGTAAAGATACACTGCAGTTGTATAAATCATGCTTCACAAACTAAAAGATACCGAGTACAAGTTTACCATACTTTAAATAAATAAAAATTGTTCAGACCTCATAGAATATACACTCAGAAAAATGGAAGTTGCTCTATCGGAGAAAAAAAAACCACTCCGTAGATAACAAAGTATCTATTAATACTAATTAAAGGACCATTGTTACTAATTAAACATTCTAGAAAATGCAGTTGAAAGCACTTTCAAGTGAATAAATTTTGAGTAAAATTTCAAGTGAATAAATTTTGAGTAAAATGATAAACTGATATGGTATCACCTTCCAATGAAACATTATCTTGATATCATATGAACGATGTTTATCCATTCCAAACTCATCCGCTCCAGAGTAGCCAGTTATTTTAGGCTTTATTTCACAGCGAGGGCCGAGGAGGAGATTTAGAAGTGTGATTTTGGAAACTTGTAACACATTAGTGAGTTTTTGGGCCCCACATGTGAAATTGCAAATTACGGAGTACACAAATACACTATGTACTAGACACACGTGTACATGATATCAGGGTTTGTGGAAAACAATTAACTAAACAAATTTGTTGGTAACTTACTTTTGATTACCAAATTAATGCTAGAAAACTAAGTCTTCGTTTACGCTTATACTCCTACCACTTGAACATTTTAACCAGGAAAAAACCCACCAAAAGTGAATGATGATACCCAAAAAAGGAATAGAAATACTAGATAAATATTGTCTGCTACGAAACCAGTAAGAACAATAACATACCCCCTTCGCAAATTCCACCACTATACGGCTTCCATCAACATCACGGCCATTGAGGCTATATCTAGCATCGTCTGCATCTCGAGGGTCACTAAATTCCTATAGACAAAAGTCAAAGCAGAGTGGCAAGAGAATGGAAATATCTTCCCCTGGATGAACAGTGGATTATAATAAGACAGAAAGCAGTAAACACGAGGAAGTGCTTACCACAAATGCAAAGTCACGCTTCATATCAACATCACGTACTCTGCGGAAACGGGTGCCAGAAACAATAAGGCCATCATGAACATAAGTACGGAAGGTTTGCTACTTCGCCCCCTCAAAGATGAACTAAACACCATTTTGAGGTTGTTGCCATTTCCATCACAAAAACACGCAATAACAATATAAAAAGAATCGCCAAAGTCTCCTATAAACTCTGCTTGAATAGCAATCAATTCCACCCAGGGGAACCTCTCACCAAAGACCACCAGGTTGGGCAAAACCCCAGGAACCTTCATAAAGATCATTCAAGTTAAATCACTTTAACATGTTCGCGAGGCAACTTGAATGATAATTGTATTCCAATGTCAAGCACAAAGTAATACTTGCAAAGGCTTGTCAATCCTCTATACACCAAATAAAGGTGAATGCACGTAACAAAATCAGTTTTTTCAACAACTGATGTGGTGGATTTTGTATACATTATTTCCCTAAGTTTCTAGACATTTTATCATTATTTTAATGTAATTTAGACTAGTTTTGATGTAATTTGGAGTGGATTATGAATTGGTGAGTTTGTGGGAATTATTTATAATTGTGAGACACATTTTGAGTGATTTTGTGTCGTCCCTGCAAAAGTTTATTACTGTGGAGGATAAAGTGTTATTATCAGAAGTGCAGGAATCAAACTGCGAGGAGCTGAAGTTCAAGGATCAAATTACAAAGCAGCAGAGTTTGAGGATCAGAAGGAAAAAGGTTGAAAGTTCAGGGACCAAAAGTGGAAACAAAGAATATGGAAAGTATAATGGCACGTGTGTGTGAAGATGTTTTGGAAATCAATTTAATTTTGGCAAAGGGACCAACCAAGTAGCATTAAAGTGGGCAATCCAATTTTCCTAAACCAATGCATTGATTGGTACATGGAATATCACGTGGACCGAGGCTGGAAGGAGGTTTGACCGAGGGAATTAACGGAGTTGACTGGCGTTGGATTGAAGGAAGTTATTATTATTTTTATTATTAATTGGTTTTCTTTTCCTTTTTCTTTTAGGTTTCCTTTTTAATTTAGGTTTAGTATTATTGGTTGGAACAAGTATAAATATTGGTTTCAACTTCATAATTAGGAGTTAGACTTTTTATTATCATTATTCCTTAGAAATTTGAGCAGTTTTTATGGAGAACTAAACTCTTTGCTTCGGATTTGAATCCTAAACCGTTTGTTTAATTCAATTGAGGTATCGATTTCTTTAATTCTGAATTCCTATTCATAGTTTTACTTGTTCTAATTGATAAATCGTTTCTAAGGTTTTGAGATTTGATCACCCTCTTTTTCCTTGTAATTGATTTAATGCTAGTTTAATCTTAAGTCTGTGTCAGATTTGGGTTTTGCACAAGTAGCATCTTTGAGATTTATGCACGTGTCGTGGTGAATTAAAAAGGGGGTAAAACTAGGTTTTGATCTATTTGCAAAAGAATAGTGAAATTCTTGATCTTAATTTCTTAAAGCTTAATCAATCAATATTGTGAATCTAGACTGTGTCAGTTAGGTTTAGGTATTGATTAGGGGAATAGGTGAGTGTGTCACTGCTTATAACTATTAATAAGAAAGAAATAGGGATTGAAATATATTCCGGATCAAGTGAATAGGGAGGAAGGGAAAGAAATTGTGCCGATGATATTGAATTGATAAACGGGGACGAAAACAAATCTGAAGTGCTTCCCGTTAATTGTTTACAACGTAGTTTTTAATTTCTGTTTTAGGAATTTAATTAAAATCAAACAAAATCCCAATCTTGTCAAGTGACAATTGTGCAACCGAATAACCGTTCCTCAGTGGATCGACCCTGGACTTGTCCTAGCTGCAGTTTTTGTAGCCGAGTATAGTCTTGGTATTTAATTTGTAGGCGTGCGACTTTAGCCCTATCAAATTTTGGCGCCGTTGCCGGGGAACGGTTTTTATTTGTTTGCACTCTTATTCTTTTCTTAATCTATTTCTTTTTCTTTTTCTTGTTTCCTGTTAATTGCACTATATTATTATTGTTGTCTGGGGTGTGGAACCTTTTATGGTCCATACCCGTTCTGCTAATCAACTTGCTAGTCCCTTTGTTCCAGAAATTGAAAGATATTTTAGGTACAGGAGAAATTTGCAGCGGAACGAGATGAATAATAATAACGGCGGAGGTGATGACGGTCCGGAGGTTGTGAACAATGGGGGTAATGGACGAGGCAATAACAATCCACCTCCCCCACTTCGGACATTGAGGCAAAGGATTGCTCCGAACTGGAATGAGCAACCACAAGCAGTGCTATTTCCTGATTTGCCGGCTGGGGTTACTTTTGAATTGAAGTCGGGGTTGTTGAATCAGTTGCCCCATTTTAATGGGATACCAGGGGAGAATCTGAATCAACACATTGCCCAGTTTGTGCAGATATGCAAGAGCATGAGGCCGGCTGCATTGCCTCTTGAGCAATTATTACTGAGGGCGTTTTCCTTTACTCTTAAGGATAACGCGAATACGTGGTATTATCACCTGCCACCCAACAGCATTACCTCTTGGCAGGAGTTGAAGGAGGTATTCCTTGATGAGTTCTTCCCTCCAGATCAGATCAATGTCATGAAGAGAGATATCAGCAACATGGAGCAGCGGTCCGATGAATCACTATATGACTATCACAACCGGTTCTACAAGCTCTGCAGAAGCTGTCCGTATCATGGCTTTGATGATGAGCAGCATATTGTGTACTTCTATGGAGGCTTGACTGTGCAGGACAAACGGTGGATAGATTCTGCTTGTGGAGGTAGTATTCTGAACAAAACTACCAGGGATGCAGAGCAGTTGATAGAAGAAATAGCCAAAAGCACAAGGACTCATGGGAGGAGGTCTAGCGTTAGACAAGTCAGTGCTGCGGGATCGAGTGATGTTACAAGCAAGTGGGAGACCGAGTTGGCGGATGTGAAGAGTCTATTGAAGACATTAGTTTTGGGCCAGCAACCTCATCCTTGCGGGATATGTAATGATGTGACCCACCCGACCGATTCTTGTCCTACTCTCCAGACGGATGATGTGGTAGATGTCAATGCTATAGGGTTCAATCAGCAGGGTCAGAGGCAGCCGCAGTTCAATTACAACGCTGCAAATAATGTTCACCCGAACCTTAGGTATGGTCCACCACAGGAACAACAGGGTTTCATGCACTGCTCAATAATCGCCAGGTATCACCGGGTCAACAGCCAGTGGTAACCAATTTAATCAGTATAGAGCACCTGTTGGACAGCAGCAGCAGCAGGGACAGTCTACAGAGGACATGGTCCGGTCACTAGCACAGAGCATGTCTACCATGAATGGAAACTTCCAGCAGTTCCAGCAGGAGACTAAATCGAGCATCAGCAATTTAGAGAGGCAAGTGAGTCAGATTGCAGAGGCTGTGGTAAAATTAGAGGCTAGAGAAGCAGCAAAGACTGTGCAACCCCCAAAGCAGAATGTTAGCGCAATATATGTGAGGCGGAAGAAGAAAGTTGATGGACAGATGGTGCCGATAGAGCCTGAACAAAAGATTGAAAAGAGTATTGAGACAGAGTTGAAGGTGGAGAAGAAGGTGGAAGAGAAAATCCCTGAAGAGAAATATATTCCACCAGTGTTTCCTGTATATGAGCCTGTCCCTCCGTTTCCGTATGCCTTAAGGGAGGATAGAAAGTCGGAGCCTGACAAGGCTATCTTTGACACATTCAAGAGGCTCGAGGTAAATATTCCGTTTCTAGATCTTCTTCAATCAGTTCCGAGGTATGCGAAGTTCTTAAAGGAGTTATGCACTATGAAGAGGAATCAGAAGGAGCGGAGTAAGAAAAAGGCAAAGATCGTGGAGCATGTGTCTGCGGTTTATCAGAAAAAGATGCCAAAAAAATGTAGTGACCCTGGTATGTTTGTAATTCCTATCTCGTTTGGGGAAAGTAATTTTCATAGAGCCATGCTTGACTTGGGGGCTTCAATTAATGTTATGCCATATGCATTATTTGAAGACCTTAAATTGGGCAAATTGGAGGATACTCGAGTGGTTATACAATTGGCAGATAAGTCTAGTGCATACCCTAAGGGAGTGGTTAGAGATGTGGAGGTGAAGGTTGGTGATCTACTGTTCCCGGCGGATTTCTTTATTCTTGATATGGAGACTGATCATGAGGCTTCCATTTTGTTAGGGAGGCCGTTTATGTCTACTTCTCATACTAAGCTTGATGTGTCAAAGGGCTCTTTAACCATGGAGTTTGATGGGAAAGTGGTAAGTTTTAATGTGTTTGGTGATAATACCCTTCCCAATACTGTGCGCAAGGTTTGTGCCATGGATTTGAGTGAGCCAATTATCAAGAATGGGGCAAAGGTAGAAAATGATGATGTTGAGTCTCCAAAAGTGAAGCCGGAGAAAAATAAGAAAGGAGAGCCACCAAGGGAGAAAAAGAAAGTGAAGTCGAAAAAGGGAAAGCTTAAATGGTCTCCAACGGGGAGGCATGTCATTGAACCGAATCATTGTTTAGAGGTAACTCAAAAATATTACTTTCATCCCCCTTACATTGATGAGTCTCGTGTTTGTGGGTCTTCCCGTCCCATTACTTAGTTATTTGGAGTATGCTTTATCTGGGGCTTACCAGCATTTGGTCTAGCTAAAGACGGTAAAGAAGGGCGGCTTACCGGGAGGCAACCCGGAAATTTCGTTGTTTTTATCTTTGTTTTATTTATTTTTACTAATTTATTTTGTTTGGAATTGGTGCTACTAAAGGTATTTTTGTCTGTGGTGTTGTGCAGAAAAGCAGTGGAGCGGAGCAAAACTGTGTCCAGGCATAAAAAAAAAAAAAAAAGCTGTGAAAAAAATAGCCTGGGCACGACTCGTGGACACCTGCACGACTCGTTGCAAGAACCTGCACGAGTGTACAATATTTCACGCCTCGTATCACGAATGGAGTAGGGGGAACGACTCGTACCCTTAGGCACGAGTCATGCTATTCACGGACAAAGCCCAGTTTCAAAAAGGAAACGTATTTTTTTATTTCAAAACCTTATTTCTCCCTACTCCTTCCTCCTCCCTACTTCCTTCTTTATTCCCCTCTCCCCACCGCCATTAAACCCAGCACCCCACCATTAAAACCGTCCGCCTCCTTCTCTCTCTTTCATCTTCTTCTTCCTTCTTTCTTCCTCTCCTCCTCTCCATAAACCGCCACACATTATCCCTTTCCACAGCCAAATTCGGCCATACCCCCCCTACTTTCTCTCTCTAAAAATCCCACCAAATTACCGCCATTAAACCTTGGATTGAACCTACCCACCCCCTTCCCCATAAATTTCGACCCATACTCACCACATTCAACCTCCGATTTCTTGTTTGGTACAAGCAATTTCGAAACCCTAGAATTTCGATTTTTGGGCTTTTGGCATAATCTGAGGAAGCATTACTCGGAGCAATAAGGTGGAGTTGGGATTTGGAAAAGCAGTGCAAGGTAAATTTTCGACATTAATTCGTTGTTGAGCCTTTATTTTCTTGGGGAGCTGTGGAGGATCGGTTGGTGTTGACAGGAGTTTTATTACATTGTGTTGGTGTTGTTGGGTGACTGTGAGTGCATTGGGCCATGTTGTTGGAAAGAATGTGGTTGGGGAATTTTGTTTATGCTACAAAGATTTTAAGGGATATCTCCAAACAAATCTGTCTATCAAAGTTTTCTGCTCCGCAAATTTCAATATCTTGGTTTATTCCAGTCAGTTTGTTTAGATTTCCCAGTACAGGCTTCGGTACTACAGGCATTGATAGCAAGGAATACATTAATAGCATTATGGATGAAACAAATATGTGGCCTTCAAAGGGAGGTTCCAAGCATACTTCCTTTTCAAGGAAGGGTGACGATATGGCAGTATGTCTTCTAATCTCAAGTGTAATCGATCCTGATTTTCAACATGGCTTTCAATCAAATTATTCTGGCGTTAACCTTGTTGGGTGCTGGAGCCTAGCTCTCTTGGCAAGGAACATGGTGCTTCAGGGAAATACTTTGTATCCAAGGGCTGTTGTAGTTGGTGCATCAAATGGGTATGGAATTATGAGTACCTGTGACTAACTTCTGTACATGAGGGAGTTTTCGAAAGGAACCGCAGCAAAGGTTGGATTTTCAGCTTCCTAATATGTTGTAGACATTGACAGATTTTAGTCTCGGTCCTCTTGGCGATGCTGGCATTGATGGTTCTATCTTCCTTCATGATTACGCTTTTGATCTTTATTATGATTTTATTCGTCACACTGAGGACATTGTGAGATTGAAGTGTGGGGGAAGATGTTGATTTATGTTGTAAATTGATATAAAAAAAATAAATAAATAATAATAATAATAAAAGAGAGGCTAAGTGAAAACCCGAGAGGGCACTTAGGCAAAAGGAGAGGGTGTGTTGAAAAAAAAAAATTGATGAAAAAAAAAATGAATGATGAAAAATGAAAAAAAAATAATAATAATAATAAAAAAAATAGAGAGGCTAGGTGAAAACCCGAGAGGGCGCCTAGGCAAAAGGTGAGGAAGTGAAATATTGCATATCCTTTACATCACCGGAGTTGGAGACATAAGGGAGGATTGGAGCGTAGGGTAGGATTGATCATTATTGGCGTAGGAGGTTTGGTTTAGAGACGTTATGCTAGAAAATCCTCGTTCTTTTCAGGAGATATAAGGGGGTGTAGGTGTTTTGTTACGAGGTAAGTCTTTGCTTGGGCATGGACTTAATTTTTTAGGGAGTATGTAGTGTGAGATAAGCGTGGGGAAAATTAGGACATCTTTAGTTCCCCTTGGCTTTTTGATGTGTGGGCCTTAGCTTGGATGTCTCGTTTTTGCATCTTGGGAGTTGGGGTCGAGCTAAGGCCATTGGTACCATTATTATTTTTGGAGTGATAAGGAGCGGAATTCCAGTCTTCGAGTACGTTGATTGAGTTATTTGAGTTTGTTGATTTTTGATTGGTGGTTTAGAGGAGATTAGGGATCATTTTCCTCCCATGCTACGCTGATTAGACCGGTGCTTAGAGTGGGGTTAGGATATTACTCAGGGACGAGTAATGGTCTAAGCGTGGGGAAATTTGATGTGGTGGATTTTGTATACATTATTTCCCTAAGTTTCTAGACATTTTATCATTATTTTAATGTAATTTAGACTAGTTTTGATGTAATTTGGAGTGGACTATGAATTGGTGAGTTTGTGGGAATTATTTGTAATTGTGAGACACATTTTGAGTGATTTTGTGTCGTCCCTGCAAAAGTTTATTACTGTGGAGGATAAAGTGTTATTATCAGAAGTGCAGGAATCAAACTGCGAGGAGCTGAAGTTCAAGGATCAAATTACAAAGCAGCAGAGTTTGAGGATCAGAAGGAAAAAGGTTGAAAGTTCAGGGACCAAAAGTGGAAACAAAGAATATGGAAAGTATAATGGCACGTGTGTGTGAAGATGTTTTGGAAATCAATTTAATTTTGGCAAAGGGACCAACCAAGTAGCATTAAAGTGGGCAATCCAATTTTCCTAAACCAATGCATTGATTGGTACATGGAATATCACGTGGACCGAGGCTGGAAGGAGGTTTGTGAGGGAATTAACTGAGTCGAGATCGGGCGTTGGATTGAAGGAAGTTATTATTATTTTTATTATTAATTGGTTTTCTTTTCCTTTTTCTTTTAGGTTTCCTTTTTAATTTAGGTTTAGTATTATTGGTTGGAACAAGTATAAATATTGGTTTCAACTTCATAATTAGGAGTTAGACTTTTTATTATCATTATTCCTTAGAAATTTGAGCAGTTTTTATGGAGAACTAAACTCTTTGCTTCGGATTTGAATCCTAAACCGTTTGTTTAATTCAATTGAGGTATCGATTTCTTTAATTCTGAATTCCTATTCATAGTTTTACTTGTTCTAATTGATAAATCGTTTCTAAGGTTTTGAGATTTGATCACCCTCTTTTTCCTTGTAATTGATTTAATGCTAGTTTAATCTTAAGTCTGTGTCAGATTTGGGTTTTGCACAAGTAGCATCTTTGAGATTTATGCACGTGTCGTGGTGAATTAAAAAGGGGGTAAAACTAGGTTTTGATCTATTTGCAAAAGAATAGTGAAATTCTTGATCTTAATTTCTTAAAGCTTAATCAATCAATATTGTGAATCTAGGGGATCAAGCATTAGGTTTAGGTATTGATTAGGGGAATAGGTGAGTGTGTCACTGCTTATAACTATTAATAAGAAAGAAATAGGGATTGAAATATATTCCGGATCAAGTGAATAGGGAGGAAGGGAAAGAAATTGTGCCGATGATATTGAATTGATAAACGGGGACGAAAACAAATCTGAAGTGCTTCCCGTTAATTGTTTACAACGTAGTTTTTAATTTCTGTTTTAGGAATTTAATTAAAATCAAACAAAATCCCAATCTTGTCAAGTGACAATTGTGCAACCGAATAACCGTTCCTCAGTGGATCGACCCTGGACTTGTCCTAGCTGCAGTTTTTGTAGCCGAGTATAGTCTTGGTATTTAATTTGTAGGCGTGCGACTTTAGCCCTATCAAATTTTGGCGCCGTTGCCGGGGAACGGTTTTTATTTGTTTGCACTCTTATTCTTTTCTTAATCTATTTCTTTTTCTTTTTCTTGTTTCCTGTTAATTGCACTATATTATTATTGTTGTCTGGGGTGTGGAACCTTTTATGGTCCATACCCGTTCTGCTAATCAACTTGCTAGTCCCTTTGTTCCAGAAATTGAAAGATATTTTAGGTACAGGAGAAATTTGCAGCGGAACGAGATGAATAATAATAACGGCGGAGGTGATGACGGTCCGGAGGTTGTGAACAATGGGGGTAATGGACGAGGCAATAACAATCCACCTCCCCCACTTCGGACATTGAGGCAAAGGATTGCTCCGAACTGGAATGAGCAACCACAAGCAGTGCTATTTCCTGATTTGCCGGCTGGGGTTACTTTTGAATTGAAGTCGGGGTTGTTGAATCGTTGCCCCATTTTAATGGGATACCAGGAGAATCAATCAACACATTGCCCAGCCAGGCAGATATGCAAGAGCACGAGGCCGCCGCATTGCCTCTTCGAGCAATTATTACCGAGGGCGTTTTCCTTTACTCTTAAGGATAACGCGAATACGCGGTATTATCACCGCCACCCAACAAAGATTACCTCTTGGGCAGAGTTGAAGGAGGTATTCCTTGATGAGTTCTTCCCTCCGCATCGATCAATGTCATGAAGAGAGATATCGCAACATGGAGCAATGTCCGATGAATCACTATATGACTATCACAACCGGTTCTACAAGCTCTGCGTGCCGTCCGTATCACGGCTTTGATGATGAGCAAAGATATTGTGTACTTCTATGGAGGCTTGGCTGATGCAGGACAAACGGTGGATAGATTCTGCCATGGAGGTAGTATTCGAACAAAACTACCAGTGGATGCAGAGCGCTTGATAGAAGAAATAGCCAAAAGCACAAGGACTCATGGGAGGAGGTCTGGCGTTAGGCAAGTCGCCGCGGATCGAGTGATGTTACAAGCAAGTGGGAGACCGAGTTGGCGGATGTGAAGAGTCTATTGAAGACATTAGTTTTGGGCCAGCAACCTCATCCTTGCGGGATATGTAATGATGTGACCCACCCGACCGATTCTTGTCCTACTCTCCGTACTGATGATGTGGTAGATGTCAATGCTATAGGTTCAATCAGCCAGGTCGAGGCGCCGCAGCTCAATTACAACGCCGCAAATAATGTTCACCCGAACCTTAGGTATGGTCCACCACAGAACAACAGGTTTCATGCACTGCTCAATAATCGCCAGGGGTATCACCGGGTCAACGCTTCAGGGTAACCAATTTAATCGCATAGAGCACCTGGCTGGACAGCAGCCAGCAGGGACAGCCACATGAAGGACATGGTCCCATGGCCACTAGCACAGAGCATGTCTACCATGAATGGAAACTTCCAAAGTTAGCCCAAATAGAGACTAAATCGAGCATCGCAATTTAGAGAGGCAGCCAGTCGATTACAGAGGTCATGGTAAAATTAGAGGCTAGAGAAGCAGAAAGACCGCGCAACCCCAAAGCGTAATGTTAGCGCAATATATGTGAGGCGGAAGAAGAAAGTTGATGGACGGATGGTGCCGATAGAGCCCGAACAAAAGATTGAAAAGAGTATTGAGACGCAGTTAGTGGTGAGAGAAGAAAGAGAAAAATCCCGAAGAGAAATATATTCCACCAAGTGTTCCTCGTATATGAGCCTGTCCCTCCGTTTCCGTATGCCTTAAGGGAGGATAGAAAGTCTGAGCCCGACAAGGCTATCTTTGACACATTCAAGAGGCTCGAGGTAAATATTCCGTTTCTAGATCTTCTTCAATCATTCCGAGGTATGCGAAGTTCTTAAAGGAGTTATGCACTCATGAAGAGGAATCGAAGGAGCGGAGTAAGAAAAAGGCAAAGATCGTGGAGCATGTATGCGGTTTATCGTAAAAGATGCCAAAAAAATGTAGCGACTCGGTATGTTTGTAATTCCTATCTCGTTTGGGGAAAGTAATTTTCGCTAGAGCCATTACTTGACTTAGGGCTTCAATTAATGTTATGCCATACGCATTATTCAAGACCTTAAATCGGGCAAATTGGAGGATACTGAGTGGTTATACAATCGCGGATAAGTCTAGTGCATACCCTAAGGGAGTGGTTAGAGATGTGGAGGTGAAGGTTGGTGATCTACTGTTCCCGACGGATTTCTTTATTCTTGATATGGAGACTGATCATGAGGCTTCCATTTTGTTAGGGAGGCCGTTTATGTCTACTTCTCATACTAAGCTTGATGTGTCAAAGGGCTCTTTAACCATGGAGTTTGATGGGAAAGTGGTAAGTTTTAATGTGTTTGGTGATAATACCCTTCCCAATACTGTGCGCAAGGTTTGTGCCATGGATTTGAGTGAGCCAATTATCAAGAATGGGGCAAAGGTAGAAAATGATGATGTTGAGTCTCCAAAAGTGAAGACGGAGAAAAATAAGAAAGGAGAGCCACCAAGGGAGAAAAGAAAGTGAAGTCGAAAAGGGAAAGCTTAAATGGTCTCCAACGGGGAGGCATGTCATTGAACCGAATCATTGTTTAGAGGTAACTCAAAAATATTACTTTCATCCCCCTTACATTGATGAGTCTCGTGTTTGTGGGTCTTCCCGTCCCATTACTTAGTTATTTGGAGTATGCTATGCCGGGGGCTTACCCGGCATTTGGTCTAGCTAAAGACGGCAGAAAGAAGTAGCGGCTTACCGAGGCAACCCTGAAATTTCGTTGTTTTTATCTTTGTTTTATTTATTTTTACTAATTTATTTTGTTTGGAATCGTGCTACTAAAGGTATTTTGCTCGTGGCGTGTTGTGCGAAAAACGATGAGCTGAGCAAAATCAGCGTGTCCAGCATAAAAAAAAAAAAAAAAAAGCTGTGAAAAAAATAGCACGGGCACGACTCGTGGACACCCGCACGACTCGCTGCAAGAACCTACACGAGCGTACAATATTTCACGCCGTATCACGAATGGAGTAGGGGAACGACTCGCACCCTTAGGCACGAGTCATGCTATTCACTGACAAAGCCCGCTTTCAAAAAGGAAACGTATTTTTATTTCAAAACCTTATTTCTCCCTACTCCTTCTTCCTCCCTACTTCCTTCTTTATTCCCTCTCCCCACCGCCATTAAACCCAAAGACCCCACCATTAAAACCGTCCGCCTCCTTCTCTCTCTTTTCATCTTCTTCTTCCTTCTTTCTTCCTCTCCCTCCTCTCCATAAACCGCCCCACATTATCCCTTTCCACAAACCAAATTCGGCCATACCCCCTACTTTCTCTCTCTAAAAATCCCACCAAATTACCGCCATTAAACCTCGATTGAACCTACCCACCCCCTTCCCCATAAATTTCGACCCATACTCACCACATTCAACCTCCGATTTCTTGTTTGTACAAGCAATTTCGAAACCCTAGAATTTCGATTTTGGGCTTTCGCATAATCTCGAGGAAGCATTACTCTGAGCAATAAGGTGGAGTCGATTTGGAAAAGCAACAAGCAAGGTAAATTTTCGACATTAATTCGTTGTTGAGCCTTTATTTTCTGGGAGTCATGGAGGATCGGCTGGTGTCGACAGGAGTTTTATTACATCATGTCGGGTGTTGCTGGGCGATCATGAGCGCATTTGGGCCACGTTGTTGGAAAGAATGTGGTTGGGGAATTTTGTTTATGCTACAAAGATTTTAAGGGATATCTCCAAACAAATGCCTGTCAAAGTTTTCGCTCCGCAAATTTCAATATCTTGGTTTATTCCAAATAATTGTTTAGATTTCCCAAGACAGGCTTCTGATTTCACTGTATCGATAGCAAGGAATACATTAATAGCATTATGGATGAAACAAATATGTGGCCTTCAAAGGGAGGTTCCAAGCATACTTCCTTTTCAAGGAAGGGTGACGATATGGCAAGATGTCTTCTAATCTCAAGTGTAATCGATCCCGATTTTCAACACGGCTTTCAATCAAATTATTCGGCGTTAACCTTGTTGCAGCCGGAGCCTAGCTCTCGGCAAGGAACATGGTGCTTCAGGAAATACTTGTATCCAAGGGCCGTCAGAGTCGCATCAAAACGGGTATGGAATTATGAGTACCTGCGACTAACTTGCATACGAGGAGTTTTCGAAAGGAACCGCAAAGAAAGGTCGATTTTCACTTTCCTAATATGTCAGACATTGACAATTTTAGTCTCGGTCCTCTCGCGATGTGGCATCGATGGTTCTATCTTCCTTCATGATTACGCTTTTGATCTTTATTATGATTTTATTCGTCACACCGAGGACATCATGAGATTGAAGTGTGGGGAAGATGTTGATTTATGTTGTAAATTGATATAAAAAAATAAATAAATAATAATAATAATAAAAGAGAGGCTAAGTGAAAACCCGAGAGGGCACTTAGGCAAAAGGAGAGGTGTGGAAAAAAAAAAATTGATGAAAAAAAAAAATGAATGATGAAAAATGAAAAAATAATAATAATAATAAAAAAAAAATAGTAGAGGCTAGGTGAAAACCCGAGAGGGCGCCTAGCAAAAGGTGAGGAAGTGAAATATTGCATATCCTTTACATCATCGGAGTTGGAGACATAAGGGAGGATTGGAGCGTAGGGTAGGATTGATCATTATTGGCGTAGGGGGTTTGGTTTAGAGACGTTATGCTAGAAAATCCTCGTTCTTTTCAGGAGATATAAGGGGTGTAGTGTTTTGTTACGAGGTAAGTCTTTGCTTGCAATGGACTTAATTTTTGTGGAGTATGTAGTGTGAGATAAGCGTGGGGAAAATTAGGACATCTTTAGTTCCCCTCGCTTTTTGATGTGTGGGCCTTAGCTTGGATGTCTCGTTTTTGCATATTCGGGAGTTGGGGTCGAGCTAAGGCCATTGGTACCATTATTATTTTTGGAGTGATAAGGAGCGGAATTCCGCCTTGGAGTACGTTGATTGAGTTATTTTGAGTTTGTTGATTTTTGATTGGTGGTTTAGAGGAGATTAGGATCATTTTCCTCCCATGCTACGCCGATTAGACGGCCAAGGCTAGAGCGGGTTAGATATTACTCGTGACGAGTAATGGTCTAAGCGTGGGAAATTTGATGTGGTGGATTTTGTATACATTATTTCCCTAAGTTTCTAGACATTTTATCATTATTTTAATGTAATTTAGACTAGTTTTGATGTAATTTGGAGTGGACTATGAATTGGTGAGTTTGTGGGAATTATTTGTAATTGTGAGACACATTTTGAGTGATTTTGTGTCGTCCCCGCAAAAGTTTATTAAATGTGGAGGATAAAGCGTTATTATCGAAGGCAGAATCAAACCGCGAGGAGTCAAGTTCAAGGATCAAATTACAAAGCAAGAAGTTTGAGGATCGAAGGAAAAAGGTTGAAAGTTCGTGACCAAAAGTGGAAACAAAGAATATGGAAAGTATAATGGCACGCAGAAGATGTTTTGGAAATCAATTTAATTTTGGCAAAGGACCAACCAAGTAGCATTAAAGTGGGCAATCCAATTTTCCTAAACCAACGATTGACATTGGTACATGGAATATCACGTGGACCGAGGCTGGAAGGAGGTTCGACCGAGGGAATTAACTGAGTTGATCGGCTGATCAAGGAAGTTATTATTTTTATTATTAATTATTTTCTTTTCCTTTTTCTTTTAGGTTTCCTTTTAATTTAGGTTTAGTATTATTGGTTGGAACAAGTATAAATATTGGTTTCAACTTCATAATTAGGAGTTAGACTTTTTATTATCATTATTCCTTAGAAATTTTCAGCTTTTATGGAGAACTAAACTCTTTGCTTCGGATTTGAATCCTAAACCGCTTTGTTTAATTCAATTGAGGTATCGATTTCTTTAATTCGAATTCCTATTCATAGTTTTACTTGTTCTAATTGATAAATCGTTTCTAAGGTTTTGAGATTTGATCACCCTCTTTTCCTTGTAATTGATTTAATGCTAGTTTAATCTTAAGTCTCGTGTCGATTTGGGTTTTGCACAAGTAAAGCATCTGAGATTTATGCACGTGTCGTGGTGAATTAAAAAGGGGGTAAAACTAGGTTTTGATCTATTTGCAAAAGAATAGTGAAATTCTTGATCTTAATTTCTTAAAGCTTAATCAATCAATATTGTGAATCTAGACTGTGTCAGTTAGGTTTAGGTATTGATTAGGGGAATAGGTGAGTGTGTCACTGCTTATAACTATTAATAAGAAAGAAATAGGGATTGAAATATATTCCGGATCAAGTGAATAGGGAGGAAGGGAAAGAAATTGTGCCGATGATATTGAATTGATAAACTGGGACTAAACAAATCTGAAGTGCTTCCCGTTAATTGTTTACAACGTAGTTTTTAATTTCTGTTTTAGGAATTTAATTAAAATCAAACAAAATCCCAATCTTGTCAAGTGACAATTGTGCAACCGAATAACCGTTCCTCAGTGGATCGACCCTGGACTTGTCCTAGCTGCAGTTTTTGTAGCCGAGTATAGTCTTGGTATTTAATTTGTAGGCGTGCGACTTTAGCCCTATCAAATTTTGGCGCCGTTGCCGGGGAACGGTTTTTATTTGTTTGCACTCTTATTCTTTTCTTAATCTATTTCTTTTTCTTTTTCTTGTTTCCTGTTAATTGCACTATATTATTATTGTTGTCTGGGGTGTGGAACCTTTTATGGTCCATACCCGTTCTGCTAATCAACTTGCTAGTCCCTTTGTTCCGTAAATTGAAAGATATTTTAGGTACAGGAGAAATTTGCAAATGAACGAGATGAATAATAATAACGGCGGAAAGCGATAGCGGTCCTGAGGTTGTGAACAATGGGGTAATGGACGAGGCAATAACAATCCACCTCCCCCACTTCGGACATCGAGGCAAAGGATTGCTCCGAACCGGAATGAGCAACCACAAGCAAAGGCTATTTCCCGATTTCTACTTGAAATTTTGGGTTACTTTTGAGTTGAAGTCGGGGTTGTTGAATCGCTGCCCCATTTTAATGGGATACCAGGAGAATCCAATCAACACATTGCCCACTTTGTGCAGATACGCAAGAGCACGAGGCCGGCCGCATTGCTTCGAGCAAGCTATTACCGAGGGCGTTTCCTTTACTCTTAAGGATAACGCGAATACGTGGTATTATCACCGCCACCCAACAAAGCATTACCTCTCGCGTGAGTTGAAGGAGGTATTCCTGATGAGTTCTTCCCTCCGCATCGATCAATGTCATGAAGAGAGATATCAAAGAAACAGCTGGAGCAAATGCGGTCCGACGAATCACTATATGACTATCACAACCGGTTCTACAAGCTCGCGTAAGCCGTCCGTATCATGGCTTTGATGATGAAAGATATTGTGTACTTCTATGGAGGCTGACTGTGCAGACAAACGGTGGATAGATTCTCGCTCATGGAGGTAGTATTCGAACAAAACTACCAGTGGATGCAGAGCGCCAAATGATAGAAGAAATAGCCAAAAGCACAAGGGACTACGCTGGAGGAGGTCTAAGCGTTGGGACAAGTCAGTCTGCAGGATCGAGTGATGTTACAACGAGTGGGAGACCGAGTCAGCGGATGTGAAGAGTCTATCAAGACATTAGTTTTTGGGGTCAAGAACCTCATCCTCGCGGGATATGTAATGATGTGACCCACCCGACCGATTCTTGTCCTACTCTCCGACGGATGATGTGGTAGATGTCAATGCTATAGGGTTCAATCGCCAGGTCGAGGCCACCGCAGCTCAATTACAACGCCGCAAATAATGTTCACCCGAACCTTAGGTATGGTCCACCACAGTGGGAACAACAAGGTTTCATGCACTGCTCAATAATCGCCAGGGTATCACCTGGTCAACGGGCCAGTGGTAACCAATTTAATCAAGATGTAGAGCACTCGTCGGAACAAAGTAAGCAACAGAAGCAGGGACAAGCCACAGAGGACATGGTCCGTCACTGGCCACAGAGCATGCCTACCATGAATGGAAACTTCCAAAAGCTGGGCCCAAATAGAGACTAAATCGAGCATCGCAATTTGTAGAGGCAAGCGAAGTCGATTGCAGAGAGGCCGCGGTAAAATTGTGAGGCTGCAGAGCAAGAAAGACTATGCAACCCCCAAAGCAGAATGTTAGCGCGCAATATATGGAGGGGCTAAGAAGAAAGTCAAGGGACGTATGGTGCCGATAGTAGCCTCGAACAAGATTGAAAAAGAGTATTGAGACAGTTGAGGCGGAGAAGAAGGTGGAAGAGAAAATCCCGAAGAGAAATATATTCCACCCAAAGGTCCTTCGTATACGAGCCCGTCCCTCCGTTTCCGTACGCCTTGCTGTGAGGATAGAAAGCCTGAGCCCGACAAGGCTATCTTTGACACATTCAAGAGGCTCGAGGTAAATATTCCGCTTCTAGAACTTCTTCAATCAGGTCAGAGGTATGCGAAGTTCTTAAAGGAGTTATGCACTATGAAGAGGAATCAGAAGGAGCGGAGTCGAAAAAAGGCAAATCGTGGAGCATGTGTCTGCGGTTTATCAGAAAAAGATGCCAAAAAAATGTAGTGACCCTGGTATGTTTGTAATTCCTATCTCGTTTGGGAAAGTAATTTACATGAGCCGTACGTTGACTTGGGGGCTTCAATTAATGTTATGCCATACGCATTATTTCAAGACCTTAAATTGGGCAAAGTGGAGGATACCTCGAGCGGTTATACGAATGGCAGGATAAGTCTAGCGCATACCCTAAGGAGTGGTTGCGTGCTTGCGAGATGTGGAGGTGAAGGTCAGCGATCTGAATTTCCTACGGATTTCTTTATTCTTGATATGGAGACTGATCATCGTGAGGCTTCCATTTTGTTGGGGAGGCCGTTTATGTCTACTTCTCATACTAAGCTTGATGTGTCAAAGGGCTCTTTAACCATGGAGTTTGATGGGAAAGTGGTAAGTTTTAATGTGTTTGGTGATAATACCCTTCCCAATACTGTGCGCAAGGTTTGTGCCATGGATTTGAGTGAGCCAATTATCAAGAATGGGGCAAAGGTAGAAAATGATGATGTTGAGTCTCCAAAAGTGAAGACGGAGAAAAATAAGAAAGGAGAGCCACCAAGGGAGAAAAAGAAAGTGAAGTCGAAAAAGGGAAAGCTTAAATGGTCTCCAATCTGGGAGGCATGTCATTCAACCGAATCATTGTTTAGAGGTAACTCAAAAATATTACTTTCATCCCCCTTACATTGATGAGTCTCGTGTTTGTGGGTCTTCCGTCCCATTACTTAGTTATTTGGAGTATGCTACTGGGGCTTACCGCATTCGTCTAGCTAAAGACTCGCAGAAAGAAGGATGGCTACCTGGGAGGCAACCCTAAATTTCGTTGTTTTTATCTTTGTTTTATTTATTTTTACTAATTTATTTTGTTTGGAATTGGTGCTACTAAAGGTATTTTTGTCTCAGGTGTTGTGCGTAAAAGCAGCTGAGCTGAGCAAACCGTGTCCAGCATAAAAAAAAAAAAAAAAACCGTGAAAAAATAGCCCGGGCACGACTCGTGACACCCGCACGACTCGTTGCAAGAACCCGCACGAGCGTACAATATTTCACGCCTCGTATCACGAATGGAGTAGGGGAACGACTGCACCTTAGGCACGAGTCATGCCATTCTCACTTTGACAAAGCCCAAGCTTCAAAAGGAAACGTATTTTTTATTTCAAAACCTTATTTCTCCCTACTCCTTCTTCCTCCCTACTTCCTTCTTTATTCCCCTCTCCCCACCGCCATTAAACCCAGCACCCCACCATTAAAACCGTCCGCCTCCTTCTCTCTCTTTCATCTTCTTCTTCCTTCTTTCTTCCTCTCCTCCTCTCCATAAACCGCCCCACATTATCCCTTTCCACAGCCAAATTCGGCCATACCCCCCCTACTTTCTCTCTCTAAAAATCCCACCAAATTACCGCCATTAAACCTTGGATTGAACCTACCCACCCCCTTCCCCATAAATTTCGACCCATACTACTCACACATTCAACCTCCGATTTCTTGTTTGGTACAAGCAATTTCGAAACCCTAGAATTTCGATTTTTGGGCTTTTGGCATAATCTGAGGAAGCATTACTCGGAGCAATAAGGTGGAGTTGGGATTTGGAAAAGCAGTGCAAGGTAAATTTTCGACATTAATTCGTTATTGAGCCTTTATTTTCTTGGGAGTCATGGAGGATCGGTTAGTGTTGACGGAGTTTTATTACATTGTGTTGGTGTTGTTGGGTATTGTGAGTGCATTGGGCCATGTTATGTTGGAAAGAATGTGGTTGGGAATTTTGTTTATGCTACAAAGATTTTAAGGGATATCTCCAAACAAATCTACAATATCAAAGTTTTCGCTCCGCAAATTTCAATATCTTGGTTTATTCCATCGGTTGTTTAGATTTCCCAAGATCAGCTTCTATCACAAATCGATTTGATAGCAAGGAATACATTAATAGCATTATGGATGAAACAAATATGTGGCCTTCAAAGAAATGGAGGTTCAAGCATACTTCCTTTTCAAGGAAGGGTGACGATATGGCAATGTCTTCTAATCTCAAGTGTAATCGATCCCGATTTTCAACATGGCTTTCAATCAAATTATTCGGCGTTAACCTTGCTTGGGTCTTGAGCCTAGGCTCTTGGTGAGCATGGAACATGAGGAAATACTTTGTATCCAAGTGGCATTGTAGTTGGTGCATCAAACGGGTATGGAATTATGAGTACCTCCACTAACTTGCATACGAGGAGTTTTTCGAAAGGAACCGCAGAAAGGTTGGATTTTCGCCTTCCTAATATGTCAGAGACATCGACGCATTTTAGTCTCGGTCCTCTTAGCGTCTTTGCGCATTGATGGTTTCATCTTCCTTCATGATTACGCTTTTGATCTTTATTATGATTTTTATTCGTCACACCGAGGACATTGTGAGATTGAAAGTGTGGGGAAGATGTTGATTTATGTTGTAAATTGATATAAAAAAAAAATAAATAATAATAATAATAAAAGAGAGGCTAAGTGAAAACCGAGAGGGCACTTAGGCAAAAGGAGAGGCGTGTTGAAAAAAAAAATTGATGAAAAAAATGAATGATGAAAAATGAAAAAAATAATAATAATAATAAAAAATAGAGAGGCTAGGTGAAAACCCGAGAGGGCGCCTAGGCAAAAGGTGAGGAAGTGAAATATTGCATATCCTTTACATCACCGGAGTTGGAGACATAAGGGAGGATTGGAGCGTAGGGTAGGATTGATCATTATTGGCGTAGGAGGTTTGGTTTAGAGACGTTATGCTAGAAAATCCTCGTTCTTTCAGAGATATAAGGGGTGTAGGTGTTTTGTTACGAGGTAAGTCTTTGCTGGGCAATGGACTTAATTTTTTGGGGAGTATGTAGTATGAGATAAGCGTGGGGAAAATTAGGACATCTTTAGTTCCCCTTGGCTTTTTGATGTGTGGGCCTTAGCTTGGATGTCTCGTTTTTGCATCTTGGGAGTTGGGGTCGAGCTAAAGCCATTGGTACCATTATTATTTTGGAGTGATAAGGAGCGGAATTCCATTCTCGAGTACGTTGATTGAGTTATTTGAGTTTGTTGATTTTGATTGGTGGTTTAGAGGAGATTAGGGATCATTTTCCTCCCATGCTACGCCGATTAGACCGGTGCTTAGAGTGGGGTTAGGATATTACTCGGGGACGAGTAATGGTCTAAGCGTGGGAAATTTGATGTGGTGGATTTTGTATACATTATTTCCCTAAGTTTCTAGACATTTTATCATTATTTTAATGTAATTTAGACTAGTTTTGATGTAATTTGGAGTGGACTATGAATTGGTGAGTTTGTGGGAATTATTTGTAATTGTGAGACACATTTTGAGTGATTTTTGTGTCGTCCACTGCAAAAGTTTATTACCTTGTGGAGGATAAAGTGTTATTATCGAAGTGCGGGAATCAAACTGCGAGGCTGAAGTTCAAGGATCAAATTACAAAGCGGCAGAAGCCTGAGGATCGAAGGAAAAAGGTTGGAAGTTCAGGACCAAAGTGGAAACAAAGAATATGGAAAGTATAATGGCACATGGGTGTGAAGAGGTTTTGGAAATCAATTTAATTTTTTTACAAAGAGACCAACCAAGTAGCATTAAAGTGGGCAATCAATTTTCCTAAACCAACGCATTGATTGGTACATGGAATATCACGGACCGAGGTCAAGGAGGTTTGTGAGGGAATTAACTGAGTTGGATCGGG
The DNA here is from genome assembly GCA_022495995.1 of Adenophora triphylla var. japonica. NCBI lineage: Eukaryota > Viridiplantae > Streptophyta > Magnoliopsida > Asterales > Campanulaceae > Adenophora > Adenophora triphylla. The sequence continues at coordinate 122,816 of JAFEMH010002382.1, forward strand.
CGCTGATCAAGGAAGTTATTATTATTTTTATTATTAATTGGTTTTCTTTTCCTTTTTCTTTTAGTTTTCCTTTTTAATTTAGGTTTAGTATTATTGGTTGGAACAAGTATAAATATTGGTTTCAACTTCATAATTAGGAGTTAGACTTTTTATTATCATTATTCCTTAGAGATTTGAGCAGTTTTTATGGAGAACTAAACTCTTTGCTTCGGATTTGAATCCTAAACCGTTTGTTTAATTCAATTGAGGTATCGATTTCTTTAATTCTGAATCCCTATTCATAGTTTTACTTGTTCTAATTGATAAATCGTTTCTAGGGTTTTGAGATTTGATCACCCTTTTTTCCCTTGTAATTGATTTAATGCTAGTTTAATCTTAAGTCTGTGTCAGATTTGGGTTTTGCACAAGTAGCATCTTTGAGATTTATGCACGTGTCGTGGTGAATTAAAAAGGGGGTAAAACTAGGTTTTGATCTATTTGCAAAAGAATAGTGAAATTCTTGATCTTAATTTCTTAAAGCTTAATCAATCAATATTGTGAATCTAGACATGTCGATTAGGTTTAGGTATTGATTAGGGGAATAGGTGAGTGTGTCACTGCTTATAACCATTAATAAGAAAGAAATAGGGATTGAAATATATTCCGGATCAAGTGAATAGGGAGGAAGGGAAAGAAATTGTGCCGATGATATTGAATTGATAAACGGGGACGAAAACAAATCTGAAGTGCTTCCCGTTAATTGTTTACAACGTAGTTTTTAATTTCTGTTTTAGGAATTTAATTAAAATCAAACAAAACCCCAATCTTGTCAAGTGACAATTGTGCAACCGAATAACCGTTCTTCAGTGGATCGACCCTGGACTTGTCCTAGCTGCAGTTTTTGTAGCCGAGTATAGTCTTGGTATTTAATTTGTAGGCGTGCGACTTTAGCCCTATCAACAACTTTAACAAGGGGTTTTAAAACGTGTTCCCATATTTCCCATTATGCATGGGAAATGATAATCAAAGACACTCAAGTTAGTGCACTGAAAGGGCAGAGCGGTATATGTCCATAGCCGCTAAACATATAAATCTGTACCCGTATGTCTAAAGATTAAGATTAAGACTGAAGGTCACTAGGAGATGTGACTCGATCTTTCTATGTATTAAAAATAAACGAGATGACACCCGTACAAAGATAAAGCTGACATCCCCTATCACAGTAGGGAAAATTTGTATTTAATTTAATTACCTTCCATATCTGCTAAAGACGTCCTCCAAATCACGAGATCGTGTCCTCGAAGACAAGTGGCCAACATATAGACGCGTGGTGCCATGGCGATCATCATGACGAGGCATATTCCCTGGAACAAACAAAGAGACAGTCAGTGATCCTAAAAAGCTCCATTTAGAGCACTGATACTCTAACAACGAAGGCTGAGAAGAAGGTATATAAACAGACATAAATGTGCTCTTGTTTCATAATGAAAAGCCTAATCCCACCAAAGGCCCCTCCCTTTCAATAGAGTAACCCATCTTTCTCAGTATGGCCAGTTATAATAGCACTTTTCAGTTGATTCACATCTATAGTTTATAGAGTGAACCATCTTTCTCAGTATCGCCACTTATAATAGCACTTTTCAGTTGATTCACCGCTATAGTTTATTAAGTTTAAAACCCACCTGTTGAAGCAACCTTCTCAGACCCAAACATAAAGGTACCTTACAGTTTCTACTTGTTGATGCAGAAATAAATAGAACACAATTCTAATAACAAAAAAGAAAATAAAACAGAAAGAAAGAAAGGGGGGAAGGGAAGGGAAGGGAAGGGAAGGGAAGGGAAGGTAAAGAGAATGATTTTTTTGTGTAATTTGAAGTTATTGAAGGCAAACAAGAACCAAGACGTATGCACCAATTTCATCATGCTTCATAGATTAATTATATATAACTACCCATGTTAGAATTAACAAGTGCATGGCCAAGCTCATACATTATCTCAATCAACACTCAGTGTATACAGCATCCGAGCCATTCTCACAAGCAAGCAGGAGCCAGTTACCATCAATTTCAAATCATATATGCATCCTTCCTAAAAAAAAAAAAAAGAGAGAGATATAAAGGACATTCCAGTGTCTTAAACTGCTTCATAATGTGTGGGAGAGACATGTCCGGAGGTAGTTAAATACAGAATTACTTGAGTTGTTTAAAGACGCTTAAATTGTAACTTTAGAGTCTAAAGTGGGAGTTGGTGTTCACTAGAAGAACAGCAATTAAAACACGGCTTAGTTTTACTCACAGTAAAGAGTACTCTTCATGTCCCAAAACATTCCACTTTCGACTCCAAAAGCAGCTAACGAAGCAATTTATACTAAAAAGATGTTCCTCCACAGTTTCCACTTCACCCTAAGTTAACAGGACCGTGCAACAAGGATCAGATAGGGTGTAGATCAGAGTGATGGGAGCCAAAATTTTAAAATTTGCAACAACTTCAAAGAACCATGTTGTGTAGTGTTAACACGGGTATGTTGAGCGAAATGAAGGCTCCAGGTAATATATAGACTATAACACCATGAATGTGAAAGATATTATATCTCTCTCTTTCATATTTGGAAGTAAGTAACTCGGGAGTCTGATCAGTGCTTCTCACACACTTGGTTGATATCTTCCACCTTTGCCTGCCTTTCTCAATACCTAAGTCCTGGCTTTGATAAAGAACTAATGTGCGCATTGTTGGGATAGAGACCAAACTGGGAGATTTCTCAGAGTAGTATGAGGCGGGCGCCTGGGGGAGGCGAGGCGAGCGCCTCGCGTGCAGTCAATTTGACGTTGGCGATGCTTGTTTTGAGGCGGCCGCATCACTCCAGCTCTGGCGGGCGCATCAAGCTCCGAAGGAAGGCATTTTTTTGGAACAATCCAGGCGGCCGCATGATTTACCTTGAGGCGGGCGCCTCAAGGCCTGACCGTGGGATTTGTTTGACGGGCCTTTTCTTTCTTGGGCTTAAGCTAGGGTTTGGTTATTTATTCCGGGGCACATATAAAAGCAATGTTCCGCCCCTAAACTCATTGTAACACATATTTTACATACATAGTGCAAGATCCTGGCTTGGTAGTGCCCCCAGACGTAGCCAATCAATTTGGTGAACTGGGTTAACAATTTCTTGTGTTCTTTTCTGTTTTTCGTTGATTTCTTGTGCTTGGTTTGTGTACACTAATTATTCTTGTAGGTTTGCTTGGGTGTGGAGGGCCATATTCACAACAACTGGTATCAGAGCTCTTGGTTTAGGATCAAGGGAGTTGTTTCAAGCAATCAAGAATGGGCAAGGACAAACAAGCGGTGGAGAAATTCGATGGGTCTGATTTCGGATATTGGAGGATGCAGATTGAAGATCTCTTGTACAACAAAGATCTCTACAAGCCTCTGAAGGGAGTCAAACCGGAAGACGAAGATCAGGAAGAATGGGAACTCATGGATCGGAAGGCTTTAGGGGTGGTGAGATCTACTTTATCAAAGTGGATCGCGAAGACTACCAAGAAGGCTACAACCACCAAGGAGCTATTGGATTATCTTATCGAGAGATTTGAAACTCCGTCTGCCGCAAATAAGGTTGATTTGATACGCAAGATGGGTAGTCTCAAGATGCAAGAGGGAGGATCCTTGGCTAAACACATTGATGAGTTTATGGATGTCATAGATTCATTGGCTGCGGTGGCGATCAAGTTCGATGACGAGGTTCATGCATGTCTGTTGCTAGCTTCTTTACCGCAAGTTCGAGCGGAACGGTGGCTGCAATCAACGCTTCGGCAGGTAAGAATAAATTGAAGTATGATGATGTTAAAGACTTTCTTTTAGGTGAAGAAAATCGCATGAAGAAGTTGGGGACATCAAGTGCTTCGGGATCGGCTTTGGCTACTACTAGTAGGGAAGCCGGTACTAGCAAACAGGAAGGACCGAATCAAGGGAGAACGTTGTGAGTGGTAAGGTCAAAGCCGTGGAGAACAAAACCAAAGGTTGCAAAGGGTTACATTCGGTGCATATTATTGTAAGGAGTTGGGACACTTTAAGAGGATTGTCCAAATCGTAGGTGGCAATCGGGCGAATGTGGCGGTCGAAGGTGACGATGTCGGGGTTCTCCGAGCGTTAGTAGTGCAAAGGCACTAGAATCACGTGGTGTGCCGGATTCGGGAGCATCATTCCACTCTTGCGGGCATAAGGAAGAGATGGAGAATTATACTTAGGTGATTTCGGGAAGGTCTATCTAGTCGATGGGGAGCCTTTGGAAATCGAGGGAAGGGGATGTCGAGAATAGGAGCATCGGACGGGAAGGTCCCTACATCCGAACGGGGTTCGACACATTCGGGTTTGAAGAAGAACTTACTTTCGGTTGGGCGGTTGGATGATGAGGGTTACAAGGTGACTTTCTACTGCGAGGCTGGGTTATTACCAAGGAGGATTGTGAGATCGCTCGGGGGTAATAAGGAGGGTACTTTGTATTTGGCGAACAACACCAAGGATAGTATTGCGTGGCGGCGGCCAAGGGTGATGCGATTCGTGGCACCGTCGATTGGGTCACATGAGTGAGACAGGATGAAGAGTACTTTGTTCCAAGCGGTCTACTACCGGGTTTGAAGACAATCAACGTGGGGATCTGCGAAGATTGTATGTTTGGCAAACAAGGGAGAAGCAATTTCTCGAGACGACGTAGGGGATCGAGGAAGCAAAGCTGAATTGGTTCACACCGGACTTGTAGGGGGCCATCTCCTTACATCTCTGGTAGTGCGTCATATTACATGACTTTCATTGATGATTCTACAAGGAAGGTCTCGGGGTCTATTTCTTGAAGGGGAAAGATGAGGCTTTCGAGGTGTTCAAGAAGTGGAGGGCTTTGGTGGAGAATCGAAACGGGACTTAAGCTTAAGTGCTTAAGATCGAACAATGGCGGGGAGTATGAGCCATCGAGTTTAGGGAATATCATGTCTTTGCGAATGGTATTCGTATGGAGAAGACTCCAAAGAAGACTCCACAACTTCAACGGGAGTAGCGAGAGAGGATAAACAGGACTTTGAACGAGCGGGCTAGAAGTATGAGATTGAAGTGTGGACTTAGAAGACGTTTCGGGCATATGCAGCTGACACGGCCTTTCTTGATCAATAGGGGACCGTCTGGTTCCATTGGGGAATGGAATTCAGAGAGGAAGCTTGGAGTGGCAAGCAGTAAATCTGTCCTTTCTTCGCGTATTGGGCTGCGTTTCTTATGTTCATATCGACTCTTTGAAAGAACTAAATTAGATGCTAAATACATTAAGTGTACGTTTATTGGGTATGGCGGGGATGACTTCGGGTATAAATTTTGGGATGATAAAAACCATAAGGTTATTCGTAGTCGAGATGTGGTATTCAATGAACAGGTTTTGTACAAGGATAGAAAGGGGCATCGATGACACTAGTTCGGAACCGGAGGTTGTAGAGGTTGATATTCCGTGACTTGGGAAGCGGGACGGTTCATGTTGACCGTAGTCGGGGAGGTCGTGAAGATGAACCACATACTCCCGAGAACCGAATATTCCGCCGCGTAGATCCAACGGTGCGTGGATCACCCTGACAGTATACTCCTTCGAATTATTATTTGTTGTTGACAGATAATGGGAACCGGAATGTTATGCGGAGCGATTCGTAGTATGCTTTGTGACAGAGTGGAAAGGCTGCGATGGATGATGAGATGGTCTCATTGAAGGCTAACAAAACTTGGGAGTCGACTAAACTACCTAAGGGAAGAAGCGCTGCATAACAAATGGGTTTACAGGATCAAGGAGGAAGCGAGACGGTAGCAAGCGTTACAAGGCAAGGCTTGGTTGTTAAAGGGTTTCGGCGAAGTATGGTATTGGCTACACCGGCTGCTCACTCCGGTTGTGAAAGACGCACCACTATCGAAATGGTTACGGGATAGTAGTGGCGGATGACTTGCTTTGCTAGAACGGACGGATGTGAAGACCGCCTTTCTTCACGGGATTTGGAGGAGAGATCTACATGGCACAACCAGAGGGTTACTTGTCTGGGCGGTAATGAGGAGCTAGTTTGCGAGATTGACTAAGAGCTTGTATGGCCTTAAACAAGCTCCTAGCAGTGTACGTGAAGCTTGACGGATTCATGCACGACATTGATTTTATCAGATGTGAGGCGGATCATTGCTGCTTACTTCAAGAACACTGACAACGGGTATATTATCTTGTCATGTTATATGTGACGCGATATGTCGACAATAGCGGGCTCTAGCAGAGAGAGGTAAACAGGTTGTCAAGACCAAATGGCTGTCGAATCCGCTCGGCATCGAAGGATTCGGGAGAGGCAAGGAAAATCTTAGGTATGCTGGATTGACCTAATAGGAAGTCGGGTAGATTGGTTCTTTCGCAAGCGCAGAATATGTTGAGAAAGTCTTGGCAAGATTTTGTATGGAAGGGGCAAAACCAACGGGGACACCATTGGGTTTGCATTTCAAGTTATCCGAGAAAGACTCGCACAGGGACAAGTGAAGAAGCGTGACAAGATGGAGAGAACTCCATATGCTTCAGCGTGGGGAGTCTCACGTGATGCAATGGTGCTGTACAAGGCCGGACATTGCACATGCGCTGGGAGTTGTCACTGTTCACGGGCAATCCAGAAAGCAACATCGGGAAGCGGTTAAGTGGATCCCACGATACTGGAAGAATGCTACCGGTAAGGCTCTATGTTTTTCAAGCAAGGAAGTGGTGTTAGCGGGTTATGTTGATGCGGACTTGGCATCAAGTGATCTTGATAAAAGAAGGAGTACTACGGGCTATGTGTTTACATTGGGTGGTACTGACTATTTCTTGGGCTTCTAAGTTACAAAAGATCGTGGCTCGAGTCGGCTATTAGGAAGCGAGAATATGTGGCGTGACGGAAGCAAGTAAAGAGATGGTTTGGCTCACGGTAACTTCTTGGGTGAACTTGGGAAGACGCGAAGTGGTAATATTCTCTACAAATGACAGTCAGGCGCAATTCAGCTTGGCAAAGAATCCCACATTTCATTCGAGGACAAAACATATTCAATTAAGGTTTCACTATATCGGCATCTCTTGGAGGAGAAGACTTTGTGGCTTGAGAAGATATTGGGATCGGAGAAGGCTCGTTGACATGTTGACAAAGGTTGTGAACCTTGAGAAATTGAAGTCGCGCAAGGCTTCAATTGGGCTTGAAGAATGAGAGAGGAGGATGGCACTACCATGATCGAGGTGAGCACTGGGAGGACACGAGGGTGAGTTGAAGGACGGATACGGGGCTTATATGTGTGGTTGATCTCTGGGTGGGAGATTGTTGGGTTAGAGGATCAATTGGGCTAGACATCATGTGAAAGGGGAAGATTTTTCGTAGCGGAGTTTTACGGGAGCCGAGCGACGCGGCACACTATGTGCGGCGGCCAGCGCTGCTTGTAACTTGAGAATGGTGCTCGGGAGGACATCTTCGAGGGCGGCAGCGGCCCGAGAGGAAGAGCGTGGCGCTCGAGCCACAGTGACAGCGTTTGGTATTGCTCGTCGATGCAGCGCGGCCACTCAGCGGTGGCAGCCGCGCTCACTTGATCGGCAACGGTCGTAGTTTCCTTGTTTGTTTAGGATTTGGACTCTACACTCCACTAGGTCATATATAAACAATGTTCCACTTTGACTCGGTTGTAACACAAATTCTAATTACATAGTGCAAGATCACGGCTTGGTAATTGCCCTGCAGGGCGGTAACCCGATCAATTTTGGTGAATTTGGGTTAACAATTTCTTGTGTTCTTTTACATTTTTCATTGATTTCTTGTGCTTGGTTTGTGTGCGATTATTGTGCTTGTAGGTTTGCCTTAGGTGTGGAGGGCCATATTCACAACGAGGTTGCATCTAGTAAAAATATTGTCAGCAATGAGCTAAGATATCTCCAACTATTTGAGTCAAGAGTTGCTATAAATATTGTTGCTTGACAGAATCAGAACTCACCACCACCTTTGTGTTTATTCTTTACTCAAAAAAAAAAAAAAAAAAAAAAAAAACTCTCTGTGTTTTAAGTCATGGCGGCAGATTTGATTTTGTTAGACGTTTGGAGCAGCCCTTTTGGAACAAGGGTCCGAATCGCCTTGGCAGAGAAAGGCGTAAAATACGAGTACAAGGAAGATGACTTAGGGAACAAGAGCTCACTGCTCCTTAAAATGAACCCTATTTATAAGCAAATCCCAGTTTTGATCCATAATGGGAAGCCTGTAATTGAGTCCATGATCATAGTTGAGTACATTGATGAAGTCTGGAAGAAGTGAATTTCCTTTGTGCCCTCTGATCCCTACAAGCGATCCCATGCAAGGTTCTGGGCTGACTACGTTGACAAGAAGGTACCCTGGCATAGTCATTTGGCCACTCTTTTCTTCTTTAGCATACCTAAGCACAAGTTGTTTGCATATACTCCTTCCTGCCCATAATTCCACTTTTAGCGGTTGATTTAATTGAAATTTGACTAATATTTCTAAGAAAACTTATTATCCAAATGACATTTAAACCTTGCTATTGATAAACTATTATATTAAAAAGTATTACCAGATTTTTTCCTATCCACTTTCATCGACAATTTCATATGTCAATTCGTGTTTAGCCGGTGCCAGATAATATTGGGACTAAGGCTCTGTTGACTTGTTGTTGTTATAATTAATGTTTTGAATGAACCAGATATACAGTATTGGGAAGGCGGTATGCATAAACGAGAATGGAGAAGTGCAAGAAGCAGCAAAGAAGGAGCTGAGAGAGTGTTTCAAGGTGTTGGAGGGGGAGCTCGGAAATAAAGCGATACTTTGGTGGTGAAAATTTGGGCATTGTGGATGTGGCTCTTTATTCCTTTTTCCTGCTATTTTCACTTTCCGTACATAAGACTTAGGAAAACTTGATATGGAGAGCAGAATTTCCTCAAATAGTTGCATGGGTTAAGAGGTGTATGGAGGAAGAGAGTGTTTCCAAATATATGTATAAGTCAATTATAAAGTCTATGAATTGCTTATAGGGTTGAAAATGAAGTATCAAGCTGAGTTAAACTCGAAGAAGAAGACGATGACTTGATTTTGAGGACTACTACGATGATGAAGATGATGGATACATTCCCGCCATTACAAAAACTTAATAAGACGGCCTACTATTCTTAGCTCTTTTTCTTCCAAGTATTTCAAGATTAGATTCATGTTCCGCTTGTAATTTGATGATTATGTTATTCTAATAAAAGGGTGTGCCTCAAAATTAAATATAAAATCTCTGAACAAAAAGTATTCAAATAATTAAAGATATTCGCAATCAAATATAGTATTTAATAAGATCAATCTTTTAGTCATTCTTCTTCTTTCAATTCCATGGCAAATATCTCAAAAAGAAGATGACATTATCTATCCACTAACACCTAATCCGTCGACATGAGCCAATTCCATGGCAAATATCCTAAAGAGATGAAGGGCAGAAATTCAGTACAACAATAACAAGATTCAAATTGTCCTCCATCTTCCACATTCTTCCTTCTCAACCCCTTTACTTCACTCTTTATATATTCCAACTCCCATCTCAATCTCAATCACCACTTCCTCCTCTCTCTCTCTCTCTCTCTCTACTCTCTCTCTCTAGCTAGAATTTTTCTGGGTCTCAATTTGCAGCTATGGCTGGTGAAGGTGAGTAGTATTGTTGGATTTCTGGGCAAGCATGTTCGGGATGAGGGTTAGCAATTTGCACTTGCTCTCAAGGGTGTTGAATATGAGTACAAAGAAGAAGACTTGGGGTCCTTGGGGAACAAGAGCCCACTTCTGTTGCAGGATGAACCCAGTTCACAAGAAAATCCCGGTTCTCATCCACCAAGGCAAGCCAATCTGTGAGTCCTTATCATAGTAGAGTATACATAGATGAGGTTTGGAGAGTGAATAAGGCTCCATTGTTGCCCAAAGACCCTTATCTCAAAAGCTCAAGCTAGGTTCTGGGCTGACTTTGTTGACAAGAAGGTTAATTTGCTCTTCCCTTCATTTCTCACCTTAATATTTATTCTTCGTTTTCGTCCAAAATAGCTGTCGTTTTTTTCTTCCAAAATAAATATATCTCAGTTTAACCTTATATTAGAACTTATTTAATTTAATTAATTGTTCTTATCAAGTGAGATAATATAAAAGAGAGAAATAATTAATAAGGATAAATTTGATAATTCTTTGCTCCTCTACTTTCCAAGATAAATGTAGTATTTTTTATTCCAAAGAACATTCTTTATTTTTATGAAATTTAATGATAAAGATGCATAAATGTTTGCTATCATACACGTATGATCGGCACTATTTCCGGTTTATTCATCCGTGTACCAGTGTCGAAACATTCCCTATTTTAAATGCTCTGTTGACAATGTGACAAGGACTCCACTTGTCTGCGGCAAGAAAGAGTCCGAGCATCATAGTTACTATCTACTTTTAAAAAAATTTACAACTATATTTTAGAACATCGTCAACCACAAAAAATTAATCCCAAATGATTTGGGGTCGACTACCTATAGATTCGTCAATGAAGAGACCAAAATCAGTGGAAAGTACAGAGATGGTAAGGAAAAAAATTTGTAAAAAATCATTTATTGATAAATTTTATAGAAAATAAACATTTATTCTGGGATACTATTTTTACAAAAAAGGCATTAATTCTGTGAAAAGCCAAGAAATAATAATTTTGAGGGAGTAGAATTTTAAAATGTTTCATTGAAAGCAGTTGTATTTGTTTTTTGCAGATATATGCTTCTTCCCGGGAAATATTGAACACAAAGGGAGAGGAGCAGGAGGCAGCTAAGAAGGAATTCATTGAGAACCTCAAGTTGCTGGAAACAGAGCTTGGGGATAAGGCTTATTTTGGTGGTGAGGACTTTGGGTTTGTTGATATTGCACTTGTGACCTTCTACAGTTGGTTTTATGCATTTGAGACCTTTGGAAATTTCAATATTGAGACAGAGTGTCCAAAATTGATTGAATGGGTAAAAAGATGTATGGAGGAGGAGAGTGTTTCCAAGACACTTCCTGACCCTAAAATGGTCTATGATGCTATTTTGGCTTGGCAAAAATCAGCAAGCCAAAAATCAGCATGAGTACGGATTTGGAACTGATGTGGTGGTAGATTTACTGTTTTGCTGCAACGTTTAGCCAAAATTTGATCAAATCTGTTTTTTCTGTAATGAGTGGTAGAGACTATTTGGAATAAATGTAGGACCCTGTGACATCTGTCCAAATAAAAAAAGCCAGACCTAGTTGAGCCCCCACTAACACCACATCAATGCCGAGATCTGGTCAAAGCTTTGACATGGCATCCAAACAAATCTACCGCTTACGTGCAGTTTCTGTATACGGTGGAGTATAATTATATGTTGTCCTTTTCTCAGTTTGAGTCCTCTTTGTTTTGTAGCTCATATTTATTTTGGGAGTTTTCTCGTAACATTGTTGTGTGAAGATGTAATAATGCAGATACTTAGCTGTGTCTGAACCTCTTTAAAAGTTAATATTTTCAAATTGTCTCCCTAAAGCGAGAATACTAAGTTCACTTAGGAGTGGAGCAGGAAGTCAAGTAAATAAATACTACTAGAGGCACAACCACAAGTTATATTACGTCGTACTCTCATAGTTCGAAATACTCGGCAAAAGAAGAAGATTACACATTCTAGATCCATGAATACTCGTGGACACAACTAAGTGTCCCTTATTTCACTCAAAACTACACACAATCCAACTACTAAGATAAGAGAAACACACACTTAACTTTGAGCTCTCAAAAGTATAATACCCATAGCAAATTAAATTGAGAGCCTAAGCAGTTTTGATCCATGTATGCTTTTACTTCGACCGAGTAATAATAGGGGCACAAAGTACTCACAAAATCTTAAGTTGTCAATCATTGATTTGAATATTTAAATTGTGGGCCCAAGTGTTTATGATTTCAACACCAATTAATGATTGATAATTAGAATTTTGTGAGCATTTTGTTGCCCTCCAAACAATTGCTCTTACTCTGACTCCAAACTTCTTTCTCAATGAGCATAACAAAATCATAGACTTTTTGAGACTTCGGGCAAAGTCTTGGAGACACTTTCCTTCTCCAAGCATCTTTTAGCCCAGGCAATCAACTTTGGGCATCTCTGCTCTCTGTACTAAAGTTGCCTAATGGTCTCATAGGCATAAAACCAGCTATAGAATCCAATAAACGCGATGTCTAGAAAGCCGAATGTCTCACCTCCAAAGTAAGGGTTGCTCCTTAAGCTCTCCTTCTAGTAACTCTGAGGCAACCTATATGAATTCCTTCACGGCTTCCTCCTTTCTCTCTCTCCTGTGGTTGTCCATATGCCACGTGAAACCTCGAATAGCTGCATCACATATTACAATAAATATTCCGTTGTTATAAAAAAAGTCATGAAAAGCCCTTAAACATTTTTTTTATTTTTTTTTTTTGTAAATAAAAGCTTAGAACAATTATAGAAGCATTCGAAAAGCTATTTGGTCTCCAACTTGTAAATTATGTCCTGAAAAGATTTTCAGTTAAAATTTCTGCTGAAATGGGACATCATTACTTGTATGATTCTATCTAATTAATTTCTAAATCGAGTAAGTTATGCAGTCTATTTTCTAAATTAGTGAGATCTGACACCAAATTTCTTAATTTTCAAGAAGCTAAATTTTCTTGACAACCAAAACAGAGGCTTAGGGTTTAAAATCCTAAACACTAACACAAGAAAATCCCATACCCAAAAATCCACAACAGAGAATAGTAAAATCTGGAAAAGAAAACTAGAAAGTAGCAAACCTTCTTATCAATAAAATCAGCCCAGAATTTGGCTTGAGCTTTCTGATAAGGGTCAGTAGGCATCAGCAAGGGGGGCTTTTCACTCCACACCTCATCAATGTACTGAACAATGACCAGAGACTCACAAACCGGCTTTCCGTCTGTGGATAAGAACAGGGATCTTCTTGTGAACCGGGTTCATTTCTAGCAAAAGGGGGCTCTTGTTCCTCAGATCCTCTTCCCTGTACTCGTAGCGGATACCCTTTTCGAGCAGGGCAATGCGAGCACGCATACCAAACATGCTAACCCAGGTGTCCAGAAGAATCACTTCTTCACCCATTCTTGGATTTTGATTTAGGCAAAGCTTTGTGTGTGTGTGTGTGTGTTGTGTGGATGTGTTGCCACTGTGTGATGTGTGAGAAATGGTGTAAAATGTTTCTGACCCTGTTTGGCAACTTGCAGGAACTGTGATCTTTAGATTTTGAACTCTGTGGAATCCGCTAATATTTTAAGTTGTATCAGAATCTTACACAAAACAATCTCGACTATATGTGGTCGAATGGAGATTATAGGATGAAGGGTTGAAATATTGAGTTGATCGCAATTTTACACAAAATAAGCTTGACTATTTGGCTAAATAAATGAAGACTATAATGAGTAAAGGGTTGAAGCCAATTTAGTTGTGTGGCAGTCCCTCCCCATAATTTTGGACCATAGGTATTTCATCTCTTTTTTTTATTATTATATTTTATCAAGTGAAATTTAAGCTATTATAATAATGATATTTTAATAAAATTTTATTATTATTGAGAATATTTTTCATTCATCTTAACGGTTAATTAAGACTCCTTTGTTCCTGGCCTAAAAAACACAAAATCAATCTTGCACGCAAATTAATGAAAGCGTCACGCCCTAAAGAAAAAGCTTAAATGCGCGAACACGAAAAATTAAAATATGAGAGAGAGAATTGTTGAAGGAACAGCGATGGAGAGGTACACGTCGTGAGCTGCAAGCAAAGCAGGAGAGAATGAGATGCTGCCGAGAGGATAAAAACTTTCCTTTTGGAGCCTAACTGTCGCTCTATAAACGTGGGGCACCCATTAAAAAATTTGTGCCCTTTTCGGACTAGCTGAAATCATAGTAAATATTATAAAAATTTAATTGTATAAATAAAAGTCTAAAAAACTTTTGTTCCCCTATTCATAAAATAAGATCTATTACAGCATAAGTTATAAAAAAAATTACCAAAATTGTCTCAATAAAGTTTCAATATTTTAACATTTTTAATACTAAAACTCAAAGAATTTTAATTAAACTAGAATATTCTCCATCTTTTTGGACTATATAGGTGCTTTGCTCAGTCGTTAAAGAGAAGGCTAGTTGATACGGTACGTAAGTGTGTTGGTCATACGGCCCAAATGATGGTGCCATTGTGAAGGGTAAGTGGGGGAATGGGAGCTCTCATAAGCTACTTTGTCGGTGCAATTTCCATCCATGTCACTATACGATGCCAGGCCTTCACCTGTCACTGCTTATGTCACAATGATTTATCCATTCTTAGACCATCTATGGTTTTCAATATCATCATTTTTTTCAATACCCTCAAATTTCTAGACATCAGAACCTTCTCTCTAATTAATTATTCAACACCCCCATTCAACTTTTACCCTAATAATAGCTTCAACACCCAGTATTTTTTTATACCCTTAATTACATCTTTCATCACTTTTATTTTATTTTATATTCTTTATTTTATTTTATTTTTTATTCTTTATTTTTCAATATAATTGAGAAATTTATATTTAAAAAAAAAGTGTTTTTTTACGTATCCCAAATCAAATGAAACAAGACTCTATTTATAGAGAAATTTTTTTTATGAATTTTGGTGTAAAATTTTTTTTTTTAAAATTTTTTATATAAGATAATTGCTTTTGAAAATTGTGGATGAAATTTGAAAAAAAAAAGGATCAATCATAAAGTGACAAGTGGCATTTTCAGGAAAAAAGAAATAAAAAAAGGGAAAAATGTAGCTTTCACGCGCCTAGGAAGGAGGTGTATTGCACACACCTTTTTCGAACCAATAGAGACGTGACACATGAAAAAATGGGGCCCTTTTTTTTTTCAACAGCTGTTGAAATTTTTCAACAAAAACCAATTTTTCAACAGTTGAATTTTTTTTCATTTTGCCATTGAAGGTGTTTCAATTGTTGAAAAAAATTCAACACCTTAATCTGAAATGGTCTTACCCATTATTTTTTCCACTCTCTAAGGGCAACTCTCCAATGGGAGGAGTTAGTGGAAGATATCAAAATCAAATTTTGATACCTTTCAAGCACTATTTATAGGATACTATATTTTTATCTCCAATGGAATGAGTTAGTAAAGGTATCAAAATTGATTTTTTTTTTCATATTGTTAATTTTATTTCACATTTAAAATATTTTATTTATTTGAAAAGATATTTTAATAATTAAAATAAATTATTTAAAATAATTATTTAATTTAAATAAAAATCTATTTTCACCCATGTCGTATTTTCATTGAATTTAAAGACATCTTTTTTCATATTGTTAATTTGATTAAATATTTTTAATAATAAAATATAAATAATTTGAAATAATAATTAAATAATTAGCTAAATTGCATATAATGAGATGATAATTGAATTTAAAAAAAAAAATCAAATATCTTATCATTTGCCACGTGACACATTTTCAAAATAAATTTTATTTTCATATTTTTAATTTCATTTCACATTTAAAATATTTTGACTAATTAAATATTTTTAATAATTAAAAATAATAATTTTAAATAATTATTAAATAATTATAACAAATGGAATTAAATAACACATATTAATTAATCCATGTTCTAACACCAAATCTTTCAAAAATCCCAAAACTGCAAGAGATGTCTTTAAATCTTAAAAATTTTAAAGGAATTGGTTACTTAACATTTATTCATAATAAAATACTACGAATTATGTCTTCGGACATATGATAATTGGGCAGGAGAGAAAAAGCGTAAATAAAGGAAAGAGAGCAAATAATAGGTGAGTAACGCATGTCTCATCCAAAAATTGCAAGCCAATCGTGGTATAAGAAAAAATATTTTTTCACACGCTAAAAAAGAGTCAGTTTTATGAAAAAAGTATTTTCCCCTGAGATATGGAAAAAAAAGGGTTTTCCCTAAGTGTTAGATTTAATATTATAAAGTGACAGTTATAGTATTATAATGTGTTAAATATTCAAAATGACACTTATAAATATTCAAAATTTGACACTTTCAAATTGACATTGTTAACACTTGCTAAAAGAGGGTGCCGAAAAATGTCATTGTATTTTTATAAGGTCCGATTATTTACATAAATGTCACCGCACATTAAAAAAAAAAAAAAGAGTTTAACGTATTTACAAAAATGTTACTGCGCTTTTCAAAACACGTTTTTTTTATCTCAGGGAAAACACGTTTTTCTCAATATTTTGTGCTAAAATAAGGATTCATACTTGTAGATTTTTCATGATTTTATTAAATACAAAAAAAAAGAGGCTTAAGGTAAATGAAAACTATGGAAGAAATCAATCTTTTTTATCATGAACGGGTAAAAATATTTCAGATTGTGATTATTGATTATCGATGATTACGTGGAGGTGACGTAAAAAGAGAAAGGGACCCCATAACCCTCATTTTCGCTGTGGGCCCTGGGCGGACATTACCCCTACCTCCTCCCCCAACCCTCATTTTCGCCGGCTCCCAAGGAGCAATGCCCCA
This sequence comes from Adenophora triphylla var. japonica, assembly GCA_022495995.1. Lineage (NCBI taxonomy): Eukaryota > Viridiplantae > Streptophyta > Magnoliopsida > Asterales > Campanulaceae > Adenophora > Adenophora triphylla. Next base: position 139,367 of record JAFEMH010002382.1, read on the forward strand.
CTCCCTCCCCCGAGCCGCCCTCACTGTCCAATGGATAATCAAAGCCAGAAATAAACTTCAAGTTGTCATGCAAGGTCGAGAGATTTCATTTTTGTTTGAGCCGTTATGCATGACAAAATATTCAACATTGTTACGTTGAACGTTTAATTTACAGTATTTCCTCCTTCCCATTTATATAAATAATCCATTTTGATATATCCCCGTCGCAATTCTAAATAAGAAAATATTTTTAATGCAATTTTATCAGCAAATTTGCGTAAAAAGCGAACAACATTGAAATATATGCTTGGAAAGTGTTTCTACAATGGTAACTGATACAACTGCACAAGCAAATCATTGGTTATATTGAGTTTCATGTATTTCTGCTAAGGTTTGTCAGCCAAGCAGAAGCAGACTCGAGGACTTGAAGCTCACCAGTGAGGAGTTCTCGAGCTAGTTGCATCCGTAGTCCAAGATTTTCAGCAACGTATGAAGAATCCAGCGACTGTATGTAAAAGATTGAACAATCAAGCCATGAAATGCATCCGAGTTGCTATTTTTTGTTATCCTATATGCAAACAAATCAGCTGCATTTTTCATAATATTACATGTTCAATCAATGAAAACTCAGTTTTGTTTTTTTTTTTTTTTTTTTTTTTTTTGCCTTGAAAAGTAAGCCACGATAAAATCTCACAAAATTTTGATCACAAATATAGTTGGCAACGATTTTGGGTAGGCTCCATTACTCATCAATCGATTATCAAATCAATGATTACTCGAAACTAATGAGTAAAATCTATACACGCAACATATCTCCTCGAGCATAATTCAATGAATCATCTTGTTAAGACAAGTTTTGAGCCATTTTGGATTTTCAAAATTACCATAAACAAATTTTCCCTCCGTTCCAAAATAAATTTCGCACCTTCACTTTTTTGATCAACTTGACCAAAGATTCATGAAAAATACTATCGGTAACAATTGTTAGAATTTCATGAAAATGATTAGATTTTAGTATATTAAGTTAAAAAGTACAATTAAGTTGACCAAAAAAGTCAAGAAGCGACAGACGGAGGAGGGAGTAGTAGAATAGCAAAATATTACGCCATATTTCACACAAGAAGCATAATTGTGCACCATTTATCCTTGCACTTGTCACACTATAGAATGAAAGTTGAGCATCGTTACCTTTATAGATGCATTCTGTTCATCAATAATTTGATTAATTCTTGACAACAGCAACTGATGTGCTTGGATTTCTCTGGCCCTATTCTTAAAGGGACGCCGAGCTAGCCGACCATCGTTTTGTGCCGCTTCCGTGGCCAAATCATGTAGTTCTGAATCGTAATAATGATTCAAAGATAAAAATTTGTAAAAACAAATATAGAGATAAAAGAAATCTGAATCTTTAAACTTTAAACTTTAAACTACTAACGGAGAGAGGTGTGACTTGGAACCTTGAGGAGTAGTGCAGGACAGAACACGAAAAAATGCACGAAGTGATTGTGGAATTCCTTTCCCTTTCCCACTAGCAGATTGCACTTCCTGTATGAGGATGTTATGGGTGCTTTTACCTTGTTGTCCATAAACCATTATACTACGACCCAAAGTGATTACATTTTTGGAGGGATAGGAGAGCAGGGGTGTGAGGCGGAATTTAAAAGAGGGTGTTCGGTCTTCACTTAAGAAAAAATATACCCCCTCCGTCCCAAAGTGAATGTCCAAAAACTTCATATTTGCTCTGCTCAAGAGTAAATTTGGACATTTTTTGGACATTCATTTTGGGACGGATGGAGTGATATGCTGTAGATTTGGTTTCTTGAATTTCAGGCACTAATCTATATACAAGTACCTACCTTATTGTGAAACGGTTCTTGAACGAGCCGAGACTGTTGCAGCCTTTTACAATCTGAGTAGTATCACTATGCAATAGTTTAGACTTCATTGACTGAAGGTGATCATACTCTGGTATCATGAACTCAAGCTGAACCTGTAAGAAATTAATGTCAATTATATCCAAGGAAATCTATAGTAAATGGAAGCTAGCAATTAACGAAGAATATCAAAATAGTATATGAGAAAATCTTGAGAAAAGACGGATTCGGCGAAGAAAAGAGAAAGCATTGCCACCTAAATTTTATCCTGAAAATATATCATCATCCTGATGAGTTTATGAGTATGAATTAAATGCTCCCTCCGTACCAAAATGAGCGTCGATTTTTCTTTATGATTATAAGAAAAATAGACACTCATTTTGAGGCAGAGGTGGCAATATTGAAGATATCATCTGCATGCTACTTCTCTTTGAACTCAGTACCTGCACCAATGGCAGTAGATGGGATCCAAGTACTTTTGAGAACAAAAATGTCAGCAATCAGCACCTACTTATTATTTGCCAGAATCCAACATGCAAGATAATGAGTCAAGAACCATGTTATATAGATGATGTTATGTCACACGTAGTATCATAATGTACCAAAAAATATACGTAGTATTATAAAACCTTCCCACAAAAAGCACTGTGATTCTCTAAAAACAGTGTGTGATGTCTAATAACCCTCCGTCACTCATCAATTAGCGTACTCATTCTCTTTGCAGATGGGATATCATATCAGGGGGGAGGGGGTTAAGAATATTTCAGAAAGAAACCAAGGTAGATACAGCAAATCATTCTGCCTATGACTGACGGTCTTATCACTTTATTTAGGTTAACTAAAAATTGATACTAACCTGATCATATTTGTTGCAAGGAAGGGTAAACCCAAAGTCCAATAAGAGTGTAGCATTAGAAAATTTCCCATATCTTATGAGAATCTGCACAGATTCAGCAATAACTTGAGATAAGTGATTGTACAGAGCATTATAAAACAAGACTATGACATGTGAAGGATATTTGTGTAGCATTTCATCTATCCATTTATTCTCTTTCCTGCAAATGTTTGTTTTAGCAGAACCCAACAGACCTTGCTGTTACAAATGACACATGAAAAACATTTGAAAGGAAGTTTGAGAAGTGCATATGATGATCTGACTGACAAAAATGAAGAAATGAGCATTATAATGCTTGGTGGTCTCAATTTCAGTTCCTAATGTAACTTTCCTGTATTGCACAAAACGCAAAAAGTTGCTGATGTTGAACTAGAAAGAAAACCAAATCAATTTTGTATAAAGATTAGAGATGATGAGCAGCAAGAAGAAAAGTGATGTTGAATAAGACCTGATCACCAGGAGCATAATTACGATCAGCAACAACCTGCATCAATGAGATATGGAATGTAATTTAGAATCGAATATGAACAAGAAGATACCTACTTAAAAAAAAATAGATGGAAGAAGGCAGAAAGTACATAATCAACCATATTCAGCATATTATGTCAGATAGTCTAGAAGACTGCACAAATGCTGCACAAATGCCCCCTTTGTTTTTTCAAATTTACCTATTTAGTATTAGAAAACTTGAAAAATATTGCTTTTTACACTTAAAAATTATAATGTTTCCCCCTTATACTAAGAAAAAATTACACTATATTAAAAAGTTTGCCCCCTTTAATTGAATTAGGTATTACATTATAATATTTCATGTTCAAAATAATCTTGGACACCTTTAGAAATATTTCTGGCTCCGCCACTGATGCAAACTTCGGGTAAAAACGGAAGGTGTGGAGAACAAAATGAAATTCGTGAAGCAAGGATGAGAAAGCAAGTATAGCAAAATGCAACCAAGTGTTGCAGAGCAAGTAGTCAGTGGACTGAAGTTCACATGAAGGGAAAGTACGTAAACCCAGATGACAATACAGTTGGATTAGGCTTAAAGATTGAACTAGTTTTGGCCTCATAATCTTAGATAAAAGGTTCTGACTCCCAAAACCAGGTAACTTCTCAATGATTAATTGCAATCATAAAGGGAAACAATTTTAACAGCTCAAAGAGAATAAAACTAATCAGTCAACAACAGATTAAGATCAAAAATGTAAACAAGGAGGGCTAAGAAAGACAAGCCGTGTAACTATCTTTGTTCTTTTGGGGAAAGAGATAAGGGCGAATGAACATGCCTTTCGGATACAAGCTACAATCAAATGAGAGACTTTTGGAGCTTTATTTTTAGGTGTGATGCAAATAAAACTCTACCTCTGTAACTTCTTCGTCTTCAAAACACATAACATCTGACTTCGAATCACCATCATGGTTTAGAAAGTCTGCAAAAGGGATCTAGAAAAGCATTTAACAACTGAATTATTAATGTAAGTAGCCAATCGAAATCCACTATGAATGCCTCACAGTATTTTGAGCAAATGTAAATGATTGAAATGGTCAAGTATTAATACCATGGAAACCCCTTTTGTGCTACTCCAAGCTCGAGATGTGACTGAATTGATTAAAAGATTTTGATCAAGTCTAAAGATACTGGACCTAAGCAACAAAAGAAAATTCATATGCAAAAAAGCGTGGCAGATAAAAAGATATGCAGTATAAGAATAGAAACACCTTCTTACCACTAAGTGTTTTAACACATTGATGCACTAAGGCAAATAAGTTTTAGGTTAATGATGACTAGGTTTTTAGTTGCATTGAATTTTGTCATTGCGTATGATTAAGAAAGTTTTTTTCTTCTGTTCTTGCACATTAGTCTTTCACTGATACCCGCATATACTTGGGTACAAAGGTCCATGATAAAATTGCCCTCAAACTAACATTCTGCTCCCCCCCCCCCACAAACAAACACATTAAACCCACTCAAAATCCATGCCGCTGTTGAAAAGTGAAAACTGCCTGTTGAGATTGGCATGCCTGACAGAAGTGATCATCGTTGTTTACTCATGTATGTCAATGTTCACTTAATGGAAACTTTCCACTCTGAGTGATCCCCCAGGCCAGCCAACTCTGGCCTCAACTGTTGTAGTATCCCTTAAAGTACTGATAGACATGAACTCAGTGAGCAGCTAAGATATCTCGAGAATTCCAAATGCTGCATAAATTCGAGAAGATCTAGTATATTTTATTAACCTGATGAATCCTAAAATACAATTGCAACCCTTGATGAATCAGAAAATTTTATAGCAGCCTCGATAAATAATAAACAAAGAAATAAGCACATGTAAATAAGTTCTATACTTGGGATCTATGTGAACATCTTCGATCCAAATCAAGATTGGTAAGTAAATTCAATAGAAGCTACCTAAACCATATGCATGCTTGTAATTATTTAATGTGACATCTTCAAACATCTCAGGGAATTTGTCAAGAACCTGCAATTAAAAATAAATAATAAAAAAAAGATCTTAAGTAAAAGTTGGTCAATAGCTAAACAAATATCATTTTAACAAACAGAAAACAAAATGGTAAGACACGGGTTACAACTTCAAATGCATGTGCACATTTTCAGTAAGCCCTAAATAGCTGTACATTGAAGGTGAGAGTGTGAAACAGGATAACTGTCTCAAGGAGATAGTTTTGCCCTTCATAACACCTAAGCAATGGCCAGAAAATAGACACACTAGAATATGTTTTAAAGTCTATAACCGATTGCAGCGAAGAATGATGAGTATAGTAAAGAATTAACAGACAGCTAAAAGGTAAAACAAGAAGATTGGATGAAGGCTTGGGCTACAAGTACAGAAACTACAAATGAACGAATAACAAAACCAGAGAAGTACTATGAATGGAATGGACAGTTACGAATTTAACTTTCGAACTGCAGTAGAACTGTCAATTACTTACTGGCTTGACCATCAAAAAGTCCTTCTCAATCTCTTCATTGCGTTTGATTGTTTCCTGGTAAAGGGAGCTCTTCTGAATCGCCTTCAGTTCATTGTCACTCCAAAACATCTACAGAGAATCAACACTTACTCCACGTTAAGCAGTCTACAACAGGTTGGTTTGTTAAAAAAGAGAATTTAGAAAAAACCACAAAACTAGATGATATTAAAATGTAGTAACACTTAAGAACAATAAATGACCACTATCTTTCCCCACACCCGAAGATACAAATAAATTAGATAGAAAGAGAGAGGGAGAGAGAGAGGGGGGAAATGAATCCCAATATCAGTAAATAGAGCAACCTTGTAATACAGAATAACATGTCGTACCATTTCTAATTTTGCTGACATTGAGGTCCTGCAGTGTAAAATCTGGATAATTCATTACTTAATGGCAGGATTTAGCATTTCAAACAATGTCGTTGCTTAACTTGTTAGTTTGAAAATCTATATTGGTCATCTCTACTATTTTTATCTAGAAAGGAAATTAAAGGCTTCGCTGATGTTTGCCATGTGTTAACTTTGACCCAAGCATTGGGTATTTTGATTTTTCCCAGGAAAGATAGATGCATATTGGCAACTGGACTTGTCATCATTGTTTCTGCAGAAACTGATCGCAATGGAATTTTGTCACTACTCAGTATGTTTTTCCTTTTTCCTGTTTTGTGCGATGGAATGGAAGTATAGCATTAGTTGGTGCTAAATATATTCAACTGAGCAGCGACTAGAATAATTGCTAGATGCCCAGAATATAACAACGCAAAAATACTGATGAAGTACAAGCTTGTCATAACCATAATTTTTCATTTCCACGTATTCAAAACTGCTAGGTTCACTCAATAATGCATGCTGCATCAGCATTCCCGATATCTCTTTCAGATATCAAGGAATGAAGCACATGATTGTTCCTTAGGAACAACACTAAGCATAAGAGGATCACTAGACAAGCGTATGGATATCACCCCTTATATCAAAATTGAGAGTCAGCATAAGCATGCAGATCAAGAAACTACTCTATATCTCAAATAATAGGCACCGTAGACTTAGTAATCATTATGGAGAAGTGTTAAAAGCATACTTCGTTACTAAGTTTAACTTTTACCTCTGTTGGTAATTTGACGGTAGAGTGCACTATAGCTGGATATTAGAAACTAATCTCAGCGCCAATGTAAGAGCCCACTTCGACTGAGCACATAGTTTAAGGAGAAGGGTCTGCATGTATCAAAATTAAGCTAATTTGGAGTATCTAACCCATTATTGTAGATGAGTAGGTGGTTGAAATTTTCAATTTCGAAAACATGATATATATTTGTGAATTATTGATCATTAATACATTACTTTTTCAGGTTGGAGAACCCCTATTGAGATGTACAAAAACGGTTTTATACCCACTATTATGGAAGAGAAAATGTTTTGTATTTCATAGGTTCCAGTAAGAAGAAATAGAGAATGAGATAATAGACTAAATTTGAACATGTGTAGCCTTCTGGCAAGGGATGTATTGGAATTTACTCAAAAATCACTTGCAGCCAAACACTGAATTTGAGATGGAACCAAAACGAAAAGACCAAGCCTTATTTAAAGACAAGCCTTAACCAGAAATGCCACAAAAAATAGACTACTCCCTCCGTCCCAAAATGAATGTCCAATTGATTTTTTGAATTCGCTCTTGATCAAGATTAAATTTGAACATTTTTTGGACATTCATTTGGGACGGAGGGAGTACTATATTTCAGAAGTCATATGTATACATGAAATACAGAACCAAATGTCAGAGGTGTAAGGATTTACTGTGCTATGCATCTCTGTCACATGTGGAAGACGGCTGATATAAGGAGCCCACTCAGAATCCTGCGCAGAGGGGATAAACAAGTCAACGTTAGCAAAATATTATAATCTGCAATAGCACATAAAAGCCTGTTGGCAATATTTATGATATTTATTGGATTCGTAGTTGAAAAAATATCAATAGCATTAACAAATAAACTGTTAAAAGTTAAAACCATATTGTAGAAATTAATGGTACCTGACCCAGTTTCTGTTGCACTAGAATGACGAGAGCAAGCTTTACAACATTATCTCCTACGAACGAATTCAGTTCAGGCAATAGATTATCTGGTGCCAGTTGCTGCATAAGTTTTTTAGGATTTTAAATACCATATTTTGGATGAATAGCTAGGAGAGCACCTCAACACATTTCAAATTTTAATTGACCAAGGCGTACCGCATGGTAAGGAACCTTCAATATACATTCACCAGCTTGTATTGATTTAGAAGCAAACAACGATCTGCATCCAGGAAATGAGAGAAAAAACAGTATTATCACTCATTGTCTTTTATCTTTTCACATGTTCAATTCTTGCTTGTGAGGCCTTATTTCTGGTACACCAAGAATATGTGGGAGGAAACGTTGGTGTAGACTGTGTAGTTGCATGATTTCTCCATACTGTTGGGATGTGGAGTCAAAACCATGAATAAAGGAATTTGAACCGCGGTCGGAGGAGTTGGTGAGATCAAGAGGAAAAAAATCCGGAGGTGCGTCTGTTGAGCTGGGCGACCGCCCATGGTGGTGGTGGGCGACCGCCCACATGTACAGAAGATTGGGCTCGTGGGAATTTCTTCTTGGGCGACCGCCCATAGGGTGGTGGGCGACCGCCCACGTGTCGGGGATGATATTTCTGCAGCTGATTTGTTTCCTACTTTGATAAGATCTCCTCTTGCATTGGTGATTCCTTTTGATAGTAATATTTGGAGAAGAAAGAAGATTACTTTCTTGAGTAGGAATTCGAGTATTACTAGGATTTGATTTATTGTTCCCTATAAATACATGTGACAGCCTAGAAACAAATTGTAACATCTGAAAATATTGGAGAGAATATTTTGGCTTGGTAGCGCCCCCGGACGTAGTTGTTGTTGCAACGAACCGGGTAAACAATTCTTGTGTGTCCCTTTGTGTGTGATTTATTTTTCGTGTGTGTTGCTCTTATTATTACTCCAAGCTTGGGCCGTTCCGCTGCGTGGATTCACAACACATACGACTAGTAATTGCAGGTCCTAGAGAATTTTACATAAAACTGGAACTTGATACTCCTTGACAAAGGGTAGACAGAGGGTGAACTTGTCTCTTACATACTTTTGTCGCACATGCATACGAAACCCACAGAGCTGACAAGTCTAACCTCAATTTCGCTTACTTAAGCTCGATTGCTTATGTCATGCTTCATGTGGTAGCAGCTCATTTCATCTTTAACTATTTGGACTTTTCCATTATTAGAAAATATATTTTCCACAATAGTCAGGAGAAGCTTGAAGATTCGAATTACGTGTCAATTCAGTCACCAAATAGGTTAATCCCGCCATCCAGTGCCTACCATTGGTCTGTAGAGGAAATTTTCTCCATCCGAACGGCAGTATACGGCAAAGGGAATGTCATGTAATGTAACCTTTAATGTGTTTCCTATGCTATTGCCCTTGGATTGCCATCACCAAAAAGAAGGTTACTGGCAATATGTTACCAGGTGTAAATTGTTTTATAAATGCATCACCCTCTCTCAGAAGCTTCTCCATCCAATTCACCTTCATGTGCATAAGAAAAGTTTTTTGAACATATTAATTGAAATGTGTGAGTGCACCACATCAGTTGCCAGAGGGACCATGTTACTCAGAGATGATGTACATCTGAAATGCACTGAAGGCCCCAAAACAGTAAACATCTCCATTACGAGAGCTTAACATGTATCTCCAGTGTCATTCTCCAACAGCTTTATCTTGGCCACTTTAGCAGTCTACCCTTAGCCTAGAAGAAGTTCTCAACCTGAAAGAATATTAATACCCCTATGTCTCACTAATGTAAGGATGACCAAGGTTTTTTACACATTATTTGCCCCCGAATACATGTTTGAAAATTGAATACTCAGAGCAATTTCATGTCTCAAACAAAAGCCTGAAACATCTGCAGTGACATATCCAAAATGACATAAAAACTTTTTCAAATGCAGCATCGCTTGTTAAGAAGAGGGTGCTAAGCTATCACTAAGTATAGAAAGACAATAAACCTGATTACATTTACTTGAATTTTCATTCTATTTTATTGTCTTTATTTTAAACCTATATTATTCTTGAATTGAGATCCTTAAGAGTGAGCCGTTATACAACAAGGGATCTCAGGAACCGAGCAAGTATAACAAAAGTTCCACGTCCTGCTTACCCTGGTCATGTTGATATCTAAGCATGATATACATTGTGGGTGCCCTCTCTATCACCTTAAGGTTTTAGAGGAGTTGGTTACTTTACATGGTATCAGAGCTCTTGGTTTGGCAAGGTCAAAGGTTCGAATCTTCCCGCTTGCATTTATCCTAAAAAAAAAAATTATAAATGGTACGTAGTGGCCCAATTGCCCCCCTATACTGAAATTCACGTATACAAGTGAGAGGGAGTGTTAATATCTAAGCATGATATACATTGTGTTAAGGATGAAGCTTCAAAAGAGAAACAAACCATTGAGGAAGTCACTGAGGGTGAGGCGCCCGCCCCGTGCCAAGCCAGGCGCCCGCCTCAAGCTAATTCTGATGCGGCCAAAACTTCTGCAAGCCAAGCGTTCGCCTCGCCTAGGCCCATGCGGCCGCCTCTTGGCCCTGCTATCTCAGCTCACGTCTCGGCCTACCATGCGCCCGCCTGGGTCCATTCCAGGCGCCCGCCTCGAAGCTCTGTCTCTCCTACTCAGTTTTGGAAACAAGATGTAGTTTCCTAATTCCTCTTTCCTCCTTATACTAGGAATATATTTTGACAAACATAGATTAGGAAACTATATTTTCCTTGTATAGATTTGATTTTACAAATCCTTGTATAGTTAGTAATTCTCTATTGTAACTATAAATATTACATAATGTGAATAAACAAGCCAAGGGCTTTCAATTCTTACATGGTATCAGAGCAAGAAAGATCCATAGTTTAAACCCCCCCCCTTCTGTTTTTCGGCAACCTCAACCTCTCCTTCCCCATGGCCGGCAGCCCCTCCTCCACCATCCCCAACCCCGCTCAACCCGATCAACCCCTCCTCCTTGTCAATCTATCCTACTGCCGTTCTCTTACTCCTCTAAACTATCTTACGTGGGCTTCCCAAATCACCTCTATTCTCTTTGGCCTCGACCTTCTAAAGTTTGTCGATGGCACCCATCCCAAACCCGAGGACACCGTTACGCGCCCGATCCTGCCGTCGCGGAAACCGACGATGAACCGGCCAAAACCGCCACTACTACATCTATACCCAATCCGGCAGCCATTACATGGTCTCGCCAAGATCGCCTCATCCTTGGGGCTCTCATAGGTACCTTAGACCCTACCGTAGCTCCCCTCGTCCACCAAGCCACCACCTCCCATGAAGTTTGGACCACCCTTAAAACTACATATGCTAACCCCTCCCGTGGCCACATCCTTCAAATAAAAGACAACCTTGCCAATCTCACCAAAAACCAACTCTCCATCTCGGAATACATGAATGCCGTCAAATCCTACACCGACAAACTCGCCATTCTAGGCAAACCCATGGATTCCGAAGACATAACCTATACCATCCTCAAAGGTCTTGACTATGAAACATTCAAACCCGTTATAGACTCTACCCGAGCTCGTGATAATCCCATCTCCTTTGATGCCCTCCATGAAAAGCTCATCCAACATGAACTCACCATTAAACAATCCACCACCAAAAACCCCCTCCCCACCACTGCCTTTGCAGCCCAAGCCCACCCATCACCAAGCCGCACTACCACCTACCGCCCCTCCCACTCCTCGCCATCCCCTTCCCCCCATACACCCTCTCGCCTTCCATTCAAAGGTAAGTGCCAATATTGTCACAACATTGGGCATGTCATCTCCCAATGTCGCAGATTCAAACGTGAACACCCCACCGTAAACATTCCCCCTCGCCCAAACCATAATCAATTCCCTAATCAACAACATCCCCAAGCCCACACTGCTGCCCACAACAACCCATCCACCCCTCCCTCTTGGCTCATAGATAGCGGTGCCACCAATCATATTACCAATGACCTCTCCAACCTAGCCCTACACACACCCTACAATGGCAATGACGACGTTATCATCGGCGATGGTTCTACCCTTCCGATCTCTCACATAGGTTCATTCTCTCTCCCCACATCCTCCTCTCTTCTTAAATTCAATAGTGTATTACATGTCCCTCTCATTACTCGTAATATTCTTTCCGTGTCTCAATTTTGTCGTGACAATAATGCCATCATTGAATTCTCACATTCGTCTTTTCTTATCAAGGACAAAGCCACGAGTCAAACACTCATCCATGGAAACCTTGAGGATGGCGTCTACCTTTGGCACCCTCCGCCCATTCAAGTTCATTCAAGCTCTCTCTCATCGCAGTTGTGGCATCATAGACTAGGACATCCCTCTTCCCCCGTTCTTAGTTTATTACGTAGCAAATTTAGTTTATCTATTTCCTCTACTTTACCTCCTTGTAATTCTTGCTTTATTAATAAAAGTCACAAGCTGCCATTTGCATCTTCAACTCTTGTGTCACATGCTCCCCTTGATCTCATATTTTCGGATGTTTGGACCTCTCCGATTCACTCAATTGACAACTTCAAATACTATGTCATTTTTGTCGACCACTTCACCAAATACATTTGGTTTTATCCCCTCAAACACAAATCTGAAACCCACACCGCCTTCCTCCGCTTCAAAGCTCTAGTCGAAAAATACTTCAAACGTCCCATCATTCAAGTCTACTCCGACAATAGGGGTGAATACATAAAACTACCCACACTCGTCAAAACGGTATCACCCATCTTACTACACCTCCTCACACTGAACACAACGGTACGCCGAACGTCGTCACCGCCACATTGTTGAAACCGGCCTCGCTCTCCTCTCCCACGCCAACCTACCTCTCACCCTTTGACCACTGCTCTCACCACTGCCACATACCTCATAAAACAGATTACCCACTCCCACCCTAAACAATGATTCCCCTACTTCCGCCTTTTCCGATCCCCTCCAAACTACACCAAGCTACGTAGTTTTGGTTGCCTTTGCTATCCACGGCTTCGCCCATACACCACCCACAAACTTGACCCCAAAATCCACCCCCTTGTATCTTCGTCGGTTACTCACCCACGCAGCGCGTATCACCGCTGACCCTACCTCCCATCGTGTCTACACCTCCCGCCATGTCCGCTTTGTTGAAAACACTTTCCCTACAACTCCCTCACCACCTCATCCCCCACTCCTTCCTCTCCTCCTCCCTCCGAATGGCACACACTTTTTCTCCCCATCTTAAACACTACCCCCATCCCAACCCCCCAACCCCAACCCTCCGCCCCACCCCTCCCCAACTCATCCCACTCCCAATCCCACCACTACCGAACCCCTACCCCAACTCAACTCGACACTACACCACCCACTCCCAACCCTCCATCCCCTCCACCTCCTACCCGTACTATCACCACTAGACTTTCCCATGGCATCACCAAACCCCATCCTAAGTATGCCAACCTATCCCTCCTCACATCTCCCACTAGCCTTCCCACCACCACCAAACAAGCCCTATCCATTCCTCATTGGCGCAATGCCGTGATTGAAGAGTTTCGACCAACTAACCGCAATAACGCTTGGTCCTTGGTACCATCCACATCAGCCCATAACATTGTTGGTTGCAAGTGGGTCTTTCGCGTCAAATACAACCCCGACAACACCATTCAGAAAAACAAGGCCCGACTTGTAGCCAAAGGTTTTCACCAACAACCCAATGTCGACTACACCGAAACCTTCACCGTCAAACCAACACTGTTAGACTACTTCTTTCCCTCACACAACCAACCATTGGTCCCTTCGCCAACTTGATATCAACAACGCCTTCCTTCAGCACTCTCTCTGGCTTGTCTTTATGACACAACCCCCCGATTTTGAGGATTCCACCAACCCATCCTTTGTCTGTCGCTTGTCTAAAGCAATCTATGGTCTCAAACAAGCTCCCCGTGCATGGTTTCAAGAACTCAAAACCTACCTTACCACATATGGCTTCCATCCCTCCTTAGCTAATCCCTCACTGTTTATTTTCAACAAATCCCCATCTCCAATTTACCTACTTGTCTATGTTGATGATATCATTATCACCGGCCCTTCCCCCTCACACATTCAGTCCTTCATCTCCACTCTATCCAACCGGTTCTCCCTTAAGGACCTTGGCCCCTTGTCCTACTTCTTGGGTGTTGAAGTCGTTCCTAACCATAACGGGCTCCTCCTCTCTCAAACCAAATACATCCATGACCTTCTCACCCGTCACAAAATGATTGACTGCAAACCACTCCCCACTCCCATGGTAACTTCACCTCCCCTCACACGATCCACTGCCACTCCAGCTGTTGACCCTACTTCCTATCGTGCTATTGTTGGTGGACTCCAGTACTTATCATTCACCCGTCCCGATATTGCCTTCTCGGTCAACAAGCTTGCGCAATTCATGCAAAACCCTCAATCTTCTCATTGGGTTGCATTGAAGCGTCTTCTACGCTACCTTCATGGCACCATACGCACCTTGCCTCGATTTTGCGACGCCTCCTCCCTCTCTTCATGCGCTTCTTCGTGATGCGGATTGGGCCGGAGACAAGGATGATTTTGTATCCACACATCAAGCTTGCTGTCTTATTTGGGCAAAAACCCGGCCGCTGTCCTCCTAAACAACGTGCCCTTGCTAGATCCACCACTGAAGCTGAATTTCGGGCTATCGCCGACACCGCAGCTGAACTTACTTGGGTTGGAAATTTACTAACTGAGCTTGGATTTCCGTCTCCCACTACACCTGTAATTTACTGTGACAACCTTGGTGCCACCACCTATTCTGCGAACCCGGTCTTTCACTCTCGAATGAAACATGTGGCCCTCTCCTTTCACTTTGTTCGTGAGCAAATTCAATCCGGTTCTCTTCGTGTGCAACACATTTCTGGAGCGGATCAACTAGCAGATGTTCTACCCAAACCTCTATCCCGTATACGCTTCCAACAATTATCTCCAAGATTGGTCTTCTCCAAGGATCGTCCATCTTGCGGGGGCGTGTTAAGGATGAAGCTTCAAAAGAGAAACAAACCATTGAGGAAGTCACTGAGGGTGAGGCACCTGCCCCGTGCCAAGCCAGGCGCCCGCCTCAAGCTAATTCTGATGCGGCCAAAACTTCTGCAAGCCAAGCGTTCGCCTCGCCTAGGCCCATGCGGCCGCCTCTTGGCCCTGCTATCTCAGCCCACGTCTCGGCCTACCATGCGCCCGCCTGGGTCCATTCCAGGCGCCCGCCTCGAAGCTCTGTCTCTCCTACTCAGTTTTGGAAACAAGATGTAGTTTCCTAATTCCTCTTTCCTCCTTATACTAGGAATATATTTTGACAAACATAGATTAGGAAACTATATTTTCCTTGTATAGATTTGATTTTACAAATCCTTGTATAGTTAGGAATTCTCTATTGTAACTATAAATATTACATAATGTGAATAAACAAGCCAAGGGCTTTCAATTCTTACACATTGTGGGTGCCCTCTCTATCATCTTAAGGTTTTAGAGGAGTTGGTTACTTTACATAGGTTTTAGAGGAGTTGGTTACTTTACATGTCACAATTAAGATTTCCGCATCTAGAAAAAAAAAATCAGGTTGAAATGAAACATTCTGAGTATGTAAATGTCACCTTATCACCTAAAGGAGGATTCCAACCAAGTGTGCCCTAATGATTTTATAATAATCAGGAAACCAAATCAAACAAATATACCTGCCATGACTGGATTGCCCTATGGAAAGCACGGAAGAAATCTCAACCCCAGCCTTCCGCCGTAACCACAGCAAGTATTCATCACATTCCTCGGCAATGCACTGAAGCAACAGTTCATTCAGTAATTTATTCAAACAGTTGGCGAACACAACTAATCATACACTCTCTATTCACTGACAGAAACTCGTCAAACAAGTTCAATGTACACCCAATTGGGATCATTGTTTCACTCCTCCGTCCAACTCAAAAACCCTTGATTTTCTTTTTGAAATGTTCTACTAAAAGTCAAAAGAGAGACTTGTTTCTAAAATTAAGCCTATCCTCACTTCTCTAAACCAAGCCAGTATTGAAAAAAAAAAATGGATTGAAGTTATTATTTAATTCGAACGGAGGGAATTGAAAATTCTTTAAGGTAGTAAATGAATTTTCAATTTCAAGAAATATACGAGTACGAGATTGAAGGAGGTTGAACTTGATGGAACCTTGTGTGACGAAGATGATGTTGAGAATTTGAGCTTGAGCTTGGTGGGTTTACAGTGGGGGAGAAGGTGGCGCTGACAGCAGCTTATGCATGTGATTCGAACTGGCAGCCGCAGCGCCATCACATTTCAGATAGACCTGTTGTGGCAATCTTTTGATTTTGGCGCTAAACTGGCCATTTAGAGCATAATTAACAAGAGAAAATTACATCCTAATCCCTCATTCTAATTCAAACTACATTCTAAGATAATAAAAAATCGTATTTACCTCCTAATATCATAATTCAAAATCAATTACCATATAATCCCTCTATACCATAAATAAAATTTTTAACCCTCCCAAATTACACCCACATAAAATACACATTTCCTCCTCTCTCTCTCCCTTTCTATACACTCTCTCTCTCTCTCTCTCTCTCTCTCTCTCTCCCAAACCACCTTCAACCACCCATAACTCCGGCCACCCCTCCCCTACTCCGGCGACCACCTCCCCATATTCCGGCGACCGTCTCTTCTACTCAGGCGATCATCTCTATCTCTCACTCCGACCACCACTTCCCTACCTACCTCCGGCCACCCACCATTTGCCGGAGTTAATCCTCCTACCGGGCCGCATCTCTGTCCTCGCTATCGTCTCCTGGCGACTCTTTGTATTTTTCCGTCTGGGATCTACAACTCTAGCAGAGCAAACCTTAACCCCTTTCTTCCTCTCTCTCAAACTGGAACCCATTTTCCACCGTATGCGATTTCAACAGTAACAACCTGCTTTCATCTTCTCCAGATTTGATTTTTTTCAACAGACAGTTTTTTTTTTCGAATCTGTAACAAACTTTGAAATTATTTTTTCTTCAAATCTGATTTTGAAAATGATTATGTATGTGTGTGTGTGTGTTTGATATGGTTTTTGTTCAGATCTTTGAATTTTTTTTTCTTTAGTTTCATGGTGTGCTAAAAAAGGATTAAGATTAATAATTTCAGTTTATCTCACGGCTTCCTTGATCGTCCCTCCTGATCGTCCCTCCTGCTCTTTGGTTTTAGATATATTATGATACGCCCTAAGAATGCACTGTATATATTCCATGAGTTGAGGTAGTAAGAGAAGTTGTATACAAACTTTGATTTTGAATACCAGTCAAGTTTCTGGATTTTAAAACGTGAACCGTGTATTGGACCCTTCGTTCTGGGTTGGATTAGAAAGTGTTTCAGTAAAAGTAGATTTAATTGTAGGATATGAATGAGGTGTTTTGGTAAAGACTTGGTCCAAAATTTAAATGAGTATATATAGATTTTATTTTTTATTTTTTTAAATGAAAAAAAGTGAGTATTTTAATTGACAAATGAATACTTACTAATAAATTTTCAGTTGTTTGGTCCTCGGAGTTGATCGTGTTCTTATTAGTTTAGTTGACAACTGAGAACTTGCTGATAAGTTAAGTTCTCAGTTGTTTGGTCCCCGGAGAGGTCGCCGGAGTTGGTGATCGTCGGAGTTGATCATCTTCTTAGTAGTTTAGTTGACAACTGAGAACTTACTGATAAGTTCTCAGTTGTTTAGTCGCCGGAGTTGATCGCGTTCTTAGTAGTATAGTTGACAACTGAGAACTTACTGATAAGTTCTCAGTTGTTTGGTTGCCGGAGTTGGTGATCGTCGGAGTTGATCGTGTTCTTAGTGGAGACAGCTGAGAACTTACTGATAAGTTAAGTTCTCAGTTGTTTGACCGCCGGATAGATCGCCGGAGTTGATCGTGTTCTTAGTTGTTTAGTTGACAACTGAGAACTTACTGATAAGTTCTCAATTGTTTAGTCATCGAAGTTGGTGGTCGCCGGAGTTAATCGTTTTCTTAGTAGTTTATTTGACAACTGAGAACTTACTGATAAGTTAAGTTCTCAGTTGTTTGGTGGCCGGAGAGGTCGCCGGAGTTGGTAGTCGCCGATCGTGTTCTTAGTATAGTAGTTAGGTTGACAGCTGAGAACTTACTGATAAGTTAAGTTCTCAGTTGTTTGGTCGCCGGAGCGGTCGCTTGAGTTGGTGGTCGCCGAAGTTGATCGTGTTCTTAGTAGTTTAGTTGACAACTGAGAACTTACTGATAGGTTCTCGGTTCTTTGGTCGCCGGAGTTGATCGTGTTATTAGTAGATTAGTTGACAACTGAGAACTTTTTGATAAGTTTTCAATTGTTTGATCGCCGGAGAGGTCGCCGGAGTTGATCGTGTTCTTATTAGTTTAGTTGACAACTGAGAACTTACTGATAAGTTAAGTTCTCATTTGTTTGGTCGCCGGAGAGGTCGCCGGAGTTGGTAGTCGTCGGAGTTAATTGTGTTCTTAGTAGTTTAGTAGACAACTGAGAACTTACTGGTAAGTTAAGTTCTCAGTTGTTTGGTCGCCGGAGAGGTCGCCGGAGTTGGTGGTCGCCGGAGTTAATCGTGTTGTTAGTAGTTTAGTTGACAACTGAGAACTTACTGATAAGTAAGTTCTCAGTTGTTTAGTCGCCGGAGAGGTCGTCGAAGTTGGTGATCGCCAGAGTTAATCGTGTTCTTAGTAGTTTTGTTGACAACTGAGAACTTACTGATAAGTTATGTTCTCAATTGTTTGGTCGCCGGAGAGGTCGCCGGCGCAAAAAAAAAAAAAGTCGCCGGAAAAAGTTGCCGGAGTTGGTCGCCGGAGATAATGGTTGCCGGAAGTGTTGACCGGAGAAGATGGGGAGGGGGTGACCTAAGGTGAGGATGGTTGGAGAGAAATTAAATTGTTAAAGAGTGTGGACTTAGTGAAATGATAGGAGGGTGAACTTATTAAAATGTTGGGAGGGTGTAGTTATTAAGCTAGGGACTAAATGGTTAAGCAAATTATAAATTGTACTAGGAAGTAGTATTGTTTCTTTTGAGGGATTATTTGGTAAATGCCCCAATTAACAACGAAACTTCATCCCCATCCCTCTCTCCTCCACGTCATCCGTTATCAAAAATACAACTTTAAACAATTTTATCTCCATTCATGACAAAAGTCATCAATTTCTCTCTCCTACTTTTTATTAATAAATTGTAGTTTTTTCAATATTCTTATATTTTTATTATTTTTATATGTTAATTGTAATTTTTGTAAAAAAAATAAATCAAAAATATGACACGTGTCGATCAAAGGCTTCATTTTTTTTTCCATTGTGCCATGAAGCTCGGCAACTGGCAACTCAATTTTATTAAAAGTCATTCATGACTTTTAAGTTTGTCATGATTGGGGAGTAAAAGGGTTACACGGAGGATCATGACTTTTGCTAAAGTCATGAGTGGAGATGCCCTTAGGGTGTGCTCCAGAGATTAAAATAGGAGAGTAAGGGAATTTAAAATAGGAGAGAAAGGAAACGAAACGAAAGGAAGTCAAAAAAAAAACTTCCCTTCTTGATGTTGATGTGCTTCCTAGTTTTGTTTGGAGGGAAGTGGGAGGAAAGGGAGGGAAAATTTTTAACATTTAACATTTTTCTTCCTTTCATTTCCTCTCAAAAGTGGAAGGAAGTGGAAGAAAAGAATATTTCATTAACAAATATATTTGAAATACCTACTTTACCCCTTAAATATAATTCTCTCTTTCTTTCATTAAGGGTACAAGTGTTATTTAAAAAAATTCTTCACTTTCCTTCCTAAATTTGAGAGCACTAAAAGAAAATATTGAATTCCCTTTCTTTCTCTTCTTTTCTCTTCTCTCCTCTTCCTTTTCTTTCTCTCCTTCTAAAACTCGAGAGCGGACCCTTAGATTGGGTGAAGTTTGTTATTGGGGAGATTGCAATATATCCTCCTCCAAGTTTAAAAGTCATTGCAAAATGGGTCTTAATAATCCTATTTCTACAATTGGGTGTTCAATGATTTTTTTTTAACAAAAAAGACATATTATTAACGACATAACAAATATTTAGAAGTCAATTATCCACAGAAGGTCGATCCAAACGATGGGGCTCACATTTACAAACGATGCCCTATATATTACATTGGCCAATATATTGTTATTTTGACTTAACAACTGCAAAGACAAATAAATGGTCATACTAAGCACATCATTACTGATGAGCCCGGATCAGCTAGATCGGGCCCAAGCTCGGTCTGGTTCAAAGGCCCAGTATGATGTGACATACCCTAGACCGCCAGAGTCAAGACCGCGGACAGATAGATCCTCACGCTCTTCTTATACCGTCCCAGTCAAGACCGAAGGGATCTAGACCGTCAGCCAGGTGACCGCGGGAGTTGGGACCGTCCCATCCGTGCCCGCGTCGAATATCATTGACCGCGCCCAAGATATTGACTGCGGTCTCACCCCAAATTCCCGGTTGTCTCACCAGACTTTCGGTTAAAGCCAAAGCTTATTGAGCAAGTTTACTTACTGCTCTGACATGCAAGTAGCCGGCTCACACCGCATTGAATGCGGCTCAGTCAGACGCCTACTATCGCCATTAATGCGTCGCGCCAACTCTCCCAAATATACGGCTCTCGTCCCTATCAACGACATCCCCTCTGATAGTGAATCTTCATTCCCTGACAGAGCCAATTCGATTCGGACACGTGTATCTGGTCAAAGACTAAGATGCCCTTTAGGGCTGACCTCATGGTTTACCTCAACAAGCACCTCTCCATCACTTATAAATAGAAGACCTTTGTCCCCTTGAACAGGGTAAGTGCCAAATTGACATTGTAAGTCATTGTCTAAACCCTAAGCATATACACACACACTCTAAGACATTCCAAGGTCTTATTCTCAGGTTATTATATCCTTCTTGATATCTTATCCTCACACCCGAGGGCCTGAGTTGGATTAACATCCGACTTTGACCTTAACGGTGCTTTGCTTTGTTGTGTTCTAGGTACACTCAAAATATATCCTGCCAGATATCCTTCAACCGCTCTGACCCCAAAAGCCGTGGCGTCATCAGTGGTTCCATTGCCAGGAAAAATCACAATTTTCTCGTAAATATTTTTTGTGTCAACACACCCACCGTGTTCTAAACACTCGCTGTAAAAAAACCATTCTTTTTCAGTCTTTTTTCGACAACATGTCAAAAACTCTAGGAAACGCCGGTTATCTGACACTTCCTGAAGATAACCAAGCTTCTCCTTCGAATGTCAATCCTGTGAGACCAAGCACCTCAGCCTTTCTCAGGTTGGGGGCCCGTTCTCAAAGCTTGAATAGCCTCTCCCCTGCTCAAAGGGATCTAAAGAGGCTGACGGATGAAGCCAGGGCCGAAAAGGCCCTCCAAATTACTGGCACAAAAACTCCCCACACTCCTAAAACTCCTATCCCTTCCCCATACACTCCTATCACTCCAGAACTGATCCTCAAAAGAAACGAAGCTCTGGCCGCAAGGTCAAAGTTGGTGGCTGAGGCTATGCTGATAAATGATGCCCAGTTGGAGTTAGTAGAGTTGGAAGCAAATGGGGGAGTGCCCCTCAAAGAAGGTTCCTAACGGTTCTCCTAACGAGTCCCCGCCTACTCGCTTGCTAGTCAAGCTAAGGGGACAAAACGGGTTGAACCAACCTTTGATCGAGGTCAAAAGGATGTGATTGAAATTGATGATAAGGAGCAAGGAGAGGAAGCTCAATCTAATCCTCGACGCGGGCAGTCCAAAGCAAGATCCATGGCTCATGCCAAGGGGGGGTCGTGACTCTGCATAGTAAAAAACCAAGGGTGGATGACCAGAACCCGAAATTTGTTAAATTCATGCATCAGATGTGGGAAACCCACCAGAAAATGGCCATGAAGTGTCGCCGCACTATGGACGCCTTCGCTGACAAAATTGCGCG
This sequence comes from Adenophora triphylla var. japonica, assembly GCA_022495995.1. Classification (NCBI taxonomy): domain Eukaryota; kingdom Viridiplantae; phylum Streptophyta; class Magnoliopsida; order Asterales; family Campanulaceae; genus Adenophora; species Adenophora triphylla. Next base: position 161,142 of record JAFEMH010002382.1, read on the forward strand.
GGCACCCATCCAAAAAGGGAAACCACCCCAGATAGAAACATACGATGGCTCAAAAAATGCCAAGATCCATATGGGGCGGTTTGAAGGGCAGATGGCCCTATTTTCTTTTGATGAAGCGGTAATGTGCAAGGCCTTGGCTACAACATTCACAAGCAAAGCATTATCTTGGATGCTGGCCCTTAAGCCCAAGTCCATCATAACCTACAATCAGTTCAGGCACCTCTTCTTGAACGCATTTGCTAGGGCAGGAGAGCCCGCACGACCCAAGACGGACCTGGTCCGAGTCAAGCAAGCTGTGACGGAGACCACGAAAAGCTACATCTCTCGGTTCAGAAAAGTGAGCGAGCAGATTGTAGATCTAGAAGAGGGTGACATCCGGCTTTGCTTTGAAGGCGGTCTCTCCTCCAGCTTCTTAAAAATGAACTTTGCCTCCAACAGGCCTAAGAGCGTGGAGGAGATGTACGAGCGAGCATCTGCTATTGCCTCGACCGAAGAGTCGAATGAGGCCGCTCCCCGTGAACCAACAAAAGAGAGAATCAGTCAAGTTAAGGAGACAGGCCAAGGATCTGCCCGAGGAAATAACGCAGGAAAAAACCGTAGCCGCGGTACAGACAAGCTCCGAAAAATAACGGATGAAACAATTTTCACTCCCCTCAACGATTCGCGAGCAGCTATTCTGAAAGCAATCGAGATTCCCCCTCCTCCACCAATGGGCTGAAAAGCAAATGAGAGGAGTAGGGCAAAATTATGTGATTACCATAATGACCACGGTCATAATACAGAAAATTGCTTCCAATTGAAAAGAATCATCCAACAGAAGATCAACAACGGGGAGTTGACAAAATGGGTACAGGGCCACAATGCCAATACGGCCAATAATGCCAATAATAACCCACGGGCACGAACACTACGTGGCCCCGAGAGGAAGGAGAGAGACAACGAGGACGACGATGAGTTGGCTAATTATGAGATCAATTTCATTGGAGAAGAAGCTCCATCCAACAAACAGCTCTCCCTCTACATCAGGACCTTGGAAAAAGTCTTCTTGATCCCCCCATAGCTCCGGAAGAAGAGCAAGAAATTGGGTTTAAAAGGAGAGAACTTGTCTCCACCCTTTTTCACTCTACTCAGCCCCTCACCCTCCGCATGAGAATCAACCGAGCAAACATCGGCCGAGTTTTGATTGATACAGGTGCGGCCAGAGACATCCTCTACTATCATACTTTGGTAGGGATGAAGATGACCGAGGCCAACCTGACTCCTTATGCCGGTATGCTCGAGGGGTTCACGAATCACGCGATTAGGGTAAAGGGGACGATGGAGTTTGAAGTAACTATTGGGGAGAAACCCATGCAGAAGACAGCCAAAATCACTTTTATGGTGGTTGATCTTCCATCCCAATACAATGCTATACTCGGCGTGACCGCTCAGGCCGCATTGGGAATAGTTGATTCCATTCCCCACCAAAGGGTTAAATTTAATAATCTGGGTAGAGTTGCTACGATAAAGAACCATCCCGGGAGATTCCTCCGGATGGTGGAGGAAAAAGGAAGGCAGATAAAGGCCAGACTTCCTGCCCACAGAAAGAGGGCAAGGATAAACAAGCAAAGGGAAAAGCCAAAGAAATTGCTCTGGCGCCCGTACTAGTTGGCATGCTTTCTTTCCATTCCACGAAGGTGGTGCTCAAGATGAGCAGAAAGGCGAGGAAGTTGGCCCCCATTGAAGGGGGATATATTTATCGGGGAATTGAGGGAAAAATAGACCTAGAAGTCATATATTCCATGGCCGCGCTACCCGAGGCCAGAGTCAACCTCCCAGCCATTGTGATAGACTCCCTGCACAACCGTGAAATCAGGGACCTCAGGCCTAACGATGATCTCGAGGAAGTGGTAATCAATTTCCACTACCCAAAGCAAACAATTAAGGTCGGGCTGGAAATTCACCCGAAGGTGAGGATCTTGATAGAATTCCTCCGAAAAAACTGTGATGTGTTCGCATGGAGGGTGGAGGACATGCAGGGAATTAGCGAGGACGTGATCCTCCACAAAATAAATGATGACCCCACCTTCAAGAACATACATAAAAAATCTAGGTACTTCTCCTCGGGCAAGGAAATCGCGATAAAGGAAGAGGTTGAAAAGTTGCTTAAGGCGGGGATAATTAAAGAAATCTCTTATCCTAAATGGCTAGCAAACGTATTCATGGTCAAAAAGGCCAATGACAAATGGAGGATGTGTGTTGATTTCACAGATCTCAACAAAGCATGCCCCAAAGATTGTTTCCCTCTTCCTCGCATTGACCGCTTGGTAGATTCGATAGCCGGACACAGAGTCTTGAGCTTCATTGATGCATATTTCGGCTATCATCAAATCAAAATGGCTCCCAAAGATGTCCCCTAAGTAGCCTTCATTGCTGCGGGCAAGACGTACTACTATATAATGATGCCCTTTGGGCTAAAAAATGCAGGAGCCACCTACCAACAAATGGTTAATATTGTCTTTAAAGACCAATTGGGCAGAAACCTTGAGGCCTACATTGATGACATGGTCATAAAGACAAAATAAAACTCCCACGAGCTCGACGTGGAGGAAACTTTCTCTAACTTGCACCGCAACAACATGAAATTAAACCCCTGAAATGTGCATTTGGGGTCAAAGTCAGCAAGTTTCTCGGATTCATGGTCAATCAGCGAGGAATTGAAGCTAATCCTGAAAAAATCCAAGCGCTGTTGGACATGAAGTCTTCTGCCTGCGTAAAAGATGTGCAAAAGCTAAACGGGCGCATCACCGCATTAGGCCGCTTCATCTCGCGGTTTGCAGAGAGATGCCTCCCCTTCTTCAAAACTCTAAAAGGGGGAAGAAAGCTGACGAGTTCGCGTGAAAAGAGGACTGCGGTCAAGCTTTTGAAGAGTTAAAAAGATACCTCGGGCAGCCCCCTCTACTCAGTAGCCCGGTGTCCGGGGAAGAGCTTTTTCTATTTTTAGCAGTTACTGATCTGGCAGTAGCTACTATTCTTGTAAGGGAGGAAAATAGCTCCCAAAAACCAGTTTATTATGTATCTAAGGCATTGTCCGCCGTAGAAGGGCATTATCTTAATATAGAAAAATTAGCGTACGCCTTGCTTGTATCTGCTCGAAAATTAAGAGCTTACTTTTCCGCACATCCTATAACTGTACTCACTGAGTCCCGCTTAGAAAGGTTTTACATAAAACAGAGTCCTCGGGGAGAATGCTAGCTTGGTCTATAGAGCTCACCAAGTTCCAGATCACCTACTCCCCGAGAAGGATAATCAAAGCGCATGCCTTAGCTGATTTTGTAGCAGAAACATCATTTAAACTAGCGGACAGCGACCTGGGAAAGAGAAAGCGAACAGAGTCAAAAGAGGCCCAAGATAGCTCAAACATAGAGATTATACAGCCCAAAGAGCGTCCAGAAGAAGTTTGGACATTATTCGTGGACGGATCTGCGAGCAAGTTAATAAGTGGAGCGGGCATACTCTTGATCGCACCCTATGGGGAGAAATTTAAGAGAGCCTTGAGATTCAAGTTTGAAGCATCAAACAATCAGGCTGAGTATGAAGCAATTATAGCAGGCATGGAATTGGCCAAAGACTTGGGAGTTCAGAACATTGAGATAAGTAGTGACTCTCAGCTCATAGTAAACCAAATCAAGGGGGAGTATGACACGATCAACCCAGTACTAGCTAAGTATTGCGGTCTAGCCAAATCCCTTCTCACTAATTTCATATACTATGAGCTGAACCAAGTGATGAGAGAGGACAACACTGAAGCAGAACTCCTCTCCAGAATCACCGATCAGGAAGTCATAGACTTAGATGCGGACTGCCAAATAGAGTTCGCATAAGCACCTGCTATAGATCAGATTCAGATAAACAATATTGAGGATCAAGAAAGGGACTGGGTAGATGAGATCAGATATTACATCGAGAAACAAACCCTCCCCGAGGATCAAGTAAAGGCTAGGCTCATTCAAAAGGTGTCCGCAAAATACACGATCTTAGATACTGAAATTACCCGGGATTTTGCGCGACACAAAAAGCGGTTGTCTTTCGCGAAGGGTTGATGTCTGAGACCTCGCTTTTCGGGAAGGAAGAGGAGTCGCCACGCGGTTTTGTATTTTGAGCCCAAACGTTGAAAAATGGCTTTAGTGAAAAATGGTGTCATTTTTATTGGTAGCAAAAACTTAGGAAAAAGCTTTGAAAAGGGGTATCATTTTTATTGGTAGCAAAAACGAGTAAAAAGCTTTTTTAGTACCAGAGATTGTTAGGTTCGGAGGTCACGTTACGTTTTGGGAATAGTATTACGAGATCACCTGAAACGCCTCGTATGACGAGTCTTTCTACCTTTCTCGAAAATGTGTGCGTGTGTGTGTGTTTGCATTTTGAAATAGGGGCTTGAATGACAAGCTTAATCTTGGTTTGAATGTCAAACGTTGATTAGGTGATCTTGTTTGAAAAGATGAGCGTTTGAATGACAAACGTCGGTTTTGAGTTTGAAGATGAGTGTTTGGATGCCAAACGTCATTTCGCGCGTTTTGAAAGAGAGTTCGAAGGTCGAACTCCGGTTTTGAACCGGGCATGTCATTGTTAACGATTTTACGGGAAAAACGTATTAAATGATTTTGAGTGTCAAATGGCGGCTTTTAAGTTTGAAGATGAGCGTTTGGATGCCAAACGTCATTTCGCGCGTTTTGAAAGAGAGTTCGAAGGTCAAACTCCGGTTTTGAACCGGGCATTACATTGTTAACGATTTTTACGGGAAAAAACGTATTAAATGATATGCGATCAATGAATCGGGTTGCGACTCGGACTTTGAAAAGTAAATACTATCACGATCTAAATGGGTCAGACTTGTAAATGACAGTATTTAAATGACGATCGCCGGATCAAACGATCTGGAATTGTAAATGACGATCGACGAGCCAAACGACTCGGAATTGTAAAGTACGATCAACGAGCCAAACGGCTCGGAATTGTAAAGTTGCATGAAAGTAAAGGACGTTCGACGGATCAAACAATCCGGAATTTGTAAATGACAGGAATTTAAATGACGATCGACGGATCAAACGATCCGGAATTGGTAAATGACATAAAAGTAAACGGAACGGGGTCGTAACGCCGTTTTAACCCGAGATTACTTCTCTTGCGGGAAGAGAAGAGGATCGCGGACTAAAACGTATCGTTAGACGGAGGCGTCTACATTTCAACAGTGTCGTCCGAAACGGTTATAGCGACTGGCGCGTAAACCGAGATGGAACGAGAGTTTTAAAGAGAGAGGGAGCTACCTATGGCTAGGGTCGGCTCCTTTGGCTCAGGGGACGTATACGGGATACGAAAGTGTGTTTGGAACGGTGTTTTGAGGTGGCGGGGGTGGTCGTATTTGATCGAAATACGGACGGACTGAACCTGAAATCAGGGGGTTTTGTGAATTTTGGATAGGGGTGAAATTTTGTTGTTCTAAATGGCTTTGACAGCCCTTGTATTTATAGGTGAAATTTCAGCATGAGTCCGGACGGACTGAACCTGAAATCAGGGGGTTTTGTGAATTTTGGAAATTGGAGGGACTTGCTGGCAATTTCTGAAAGTCTGCAAAGGAGTCCGGCCGGACTGAGACTGCATACCAGGGGTATTTTTGTCTTTTCACTCTGAATTTGATTGAAAGGTGATGGGGGAGCTGTGGCATGTGAGCCACGTGTCCCATGACTCACCAAGTCCATGGATTTTCGTGCCACTTTCCCCGGTTTTGTCCATTTTTAAAATAACAGTCCGAAAAATGTCCGAAACGCCCCCAGAAAGTATCGGAAAGTGCGTTTTTCAGGGAAAGCCGTACTTTTACGTGCGATGACGTGTGTTGAGTATGCTTCGACGTTGGGATGCACGGGGCAGTCCCGAGACGTCTCGTTGGCTTGGGAATGGGGAGCTTGATGGGTTTTGGTTAACCTGGAGCGAGCCAGTTAACGGATTCCGGTTAACTTCTAACGGATTTTGACGATCCGGATTTGGGTACTTACAGATACAATCTTATACCGGCGATCATACACCAAGCCTTTGCTTAGATGCGTCAAAACTCATATGGTCACCAACTTGCTCTATGAGGTCCATGAAGGAGTTTTTGGCGGTCACCCCGGTGCTCGCACTCTCTCGGACAAGATCAAATTTCAAGGGTTTTATTGGCCTACTATGAGAAAGGATGCTGAAAATTACGTCAGAAAATGTGACAAATGCCAACAATTTGCGGACATTCCTAGACTACCATCAATAGAGCAGACTTTGGTTATACCATCATGGCTGTTTGATACGTGGGGGATTGATCTAATCGGACCGTTCCCAACTGCCCGAGGAAGTATTAAATATGTTGTCGTGGCCGTGGATTATTTTACAAAGTGGACTGAAGCCAAAGCTTTGGCCACCATCTCCGAGGAGAAAGTTATCAATTTCATCCACGATCACGTCAGGTGCAGATTTGGGGTTCCAAGAGCAATAGTCTCGAACAATGGCACTCAGTTCAGTACAAAATTCACCGCTGAATGTGAGAGGATGAAAGTCCAACATCGCCAGTCCGCAGTAGCTTACCCCAAGCAAACGTCCAGGCTGAGGCTGCGAACAAATTAGTCCTATCCGCTCTCAAGAAAAATTTAGAAGGACTAGGAGGACGATGTTTGGATGAGCTCCAAACCGCATTATGAGTTGTCCGTACCACTATCAGAAACTCAACGGGAGAAACCCCTTTTTCGCTCACGTATGGGTCAGAAGCAGTTACCCCTGTAGAAGTAGACTTACCCTCGTACAGAGTCACATACTTCGATGAGTCTCAAAACGAGGCAAACAGAAGATATGACCTGGACAATCTCGAGGAGAGAAGGATGCGGGCAAACGAAAAAATGGTGAACTACAAACAGAAAGCCAAAAAACATCACGATAAAAGAGTAAAGAAGAGAAGTTTCTCAGTTGGAGATTGGGTGCTGAGAAATATTGAGGTACAAGGGACCCAAATTGGTTTTCACAAACTCTCCCCGAAATGGGAAGGTCCGTACGAAGTTACCCAAATAATCAAAGAGGGTACCTACAGAATGCGGACAAAGGAAGGAAAAGACCTCAAGAACGCTTGGAATAGCGATCACCTTAGAAAGTACTACTTTTAAAATCTTTGTATTATGTAAGGTTGATAGAGGCAATGAATATATGAGCATCAAACCAAATTTTTGCACAAAACTGTTATAGAAACTATTAGAAGAAAACTCATGGATTGGAGAGGGTTAAAACCCAAAATTGCGTCAATCCATAGTTATTCCCACCAGCCTCAAAAGCTAAAATGGATGCCCGCAAACGGGTGCCAGTGGGTTCAAGGGCCAACATATGAGCCCCTACCCGCTGATGCGTAAAGATCCATTAAGATCGTACGCCTATATGTGTACAAAGGTCACGTACTCGATCACGGACAAGACTCTCTATCCTGTCCGCGTGAACCACCAGAAATAAGTGGATATAGATGCAAGTGGGGACAAAGGCCAGTGTCCGTACCCACTAAATGCGCGTAGGCCTTAGGTGGCTGATGATCACACGCCTGTATGTATGTATGTACGAAGGCCAACATATGAGCCCGTTACATGATCGCCACAAGACTCCACAGAGTCAAACCACGTGAACCATCATTAAGTGGATACAGATGCCGGTAGGTTAAAGGGCCAATATGCCCCTACCTACTGTTGCGTGTACTATTGCCTCACGGCCACAATCCGCTTGCCCAACGAAAGTAGCTTGCCTTGGCACTTTTAAAATTACTCAACGAATTTGAAAATCTAAATAAGCGTAAGTGGAAGGGAATGATCAAAGAATTTTTAAAAGCCAAATAGACGAAATGGGGTCAAGACCTCAAAATTGTCCAAGGCCATAACAAATGCGATCATAGAGAAAAAGGGCTGACTCTCACAAAAAACTCAACGGGTTTTGAATAAAGAGTTATAAACTCATAAACGGGGTCAGAAGGCCTACTATGCCCATAACCGCGACATTGAGTCAAAAACAATTGTTCCAAGTCGTAAGCTGAAAAAAGAAAAAACAAGAATACAAGCTTGAAGGAAAGCATTGATACAAGTATCAAAGTATTCAAATATTGCCAAAACTTGAAACAGCCTAAAAAAGACAAGCAATTAAGAAAAATATCATTCCAGTCTGCCACCTTGCAGGGTTCTAGAAGGAAAGCGGTTATACTCGTTATGTCGTGCGACATACTTATCCATTTCCATGCAACTATAAATTGGACCCTGCACCTCTCATTTTGGGAGCTCTCTTTGCCCACTTAGCATCACGCTACCAAAATCACTCCAGAAACCCCTCTCTCATCACAATTCTCTCTCTCTCTCTCATCCAAATATCCCTCTCCCTCATACAAATACACTCTCACTCATATACCAATTCAACACACCCTCACATACATACAGGAAGATCGAAGAGTTACTCCAAATCTGAGATTTTGAATCTCATTCCTGCAGCTGAATTGAAGGTCTCTACACCTAATTTGGTGTAGAGATTGAGGATCTACAAGGGTAATGTCCTAATTATCCTTCCCTCTCTCCATTTTCATTATCTATTGGCATTGCCATGCTTAGTCTGCAATATGTTTTAGAACCTGATTGAGTATGCCATGCTTTGATCTATGAACATTATGATTATGCATTTATTCTCGCAATGATGCATGTTCTTGTTTGGTAATCTTGTGCGTTGTGCATTAAAGGCAAAGGTGAGTGTGGATCATTCCATATCCACATTCATCTGAGCATTGATCTCTCTAAGGTCGTAGGGACCTGTTTTCCACCTCTGTTAATCTAAATTTACCATTCATTGTCTCTGTAATCAAAGCCTTGTAAAGCCTCTGCAGATTGGCAAGGTGTGTCACGTGACACACTTGGCCATACCAGGTCCTGTGTCGTGCGACACACCTGGCCTATCTGCAGCTGGTCTATTTCAGTTGTAAGCTGTTCATTCCAATGTAATCGGGATGTACCCCCCCGCACCAAGTGGCTCACAAGTTGTATTCCAGGCTGTTTATCAATAAAAACAAAGCATTAATATGCATTTTATTACATATTTTGTCTCACACAATTTGCACACACTTATGAATGAATTGGATGTTGAACATTGAAAGACTCTTTTACAAGGCGTGTTGGGTGAACTCTCCATTCTTCCCAACATGTAATCTGACCCCCGATCCCACATTTTCTCTTTTCAAAAGGTTTTCAAAGTTTCCTTTAAAACGGCGTGGGGACTCTCATTAAATTTTTCGACGAGCGTACATTCAGGAGGGCAGGGAGAAACAACAGAGGACCCATAAGGGGGATGTCGCACATGCCCAAGCCTCCACTACTCCTTCTATGGCTCCTTCCTCTTCGGGCAGAGGGAGGACCATTTGCTCGATATCCTACGCCGTGCTTCCCAATAAAGCACGCGAACCGGCCTGGGCTTTGAAGGATAAGCTCGAGAAGGTGCCTGAAATCAAGGGGGTAGATCCCTATTATCGTGGGGGATATAACTCCGTGATCGGGCAAGGAGCATTAAATAGGCTCTATGCCCCTGATTTTTATGGGAGCGTAGTCTCCAAGATGAATGTTGTCGCCCTGTCCGGAGATATGGGCTTAATGGCTATTGAGGTAACAATATTTCTGAAGATTTGAACCAATACTTCCCCTGACCGTACTGCTAACTGTTTTCTTTTATGCTTTACAGATGGCCAATAAGCCCATGAGGATGAGGGAGATCAATGACGAGTAGGCCATCCTCTTGTCTGATCAGGCCAAGGCTTATACTGAAAAGTCTAAGTCTTTGGCCAAGGCTGAGGAGAAAGTGAAGACCTTGACGGTCTCTCTGATCGAGAAGGAGGGAGACCTGAAGGCTATCTCGGATCGGATTACTGAGGTCGAGAAAGGTTTGGATAGGGTCAAGGGACAGCGGGATGAGCTCTGCGGGCAGAAGACTGACCTCGAGAAGAGGAATGAGGAGCTGGCAGCCAAACTGGAGGCTGCTAAGAAGACTGTCCAAGACTTGGAGACTGCTGCGGACAAGATGTCCGATGAATTGCTTCCTTTGAGGCAGTTGCAGCTGGAGAAGGATGCCATCTTGGCGGCTGCTCGCAAGGAAGCAGTGGAGGAGTTTAAAAACTTCGAGGAGTGCAGGGAGATGATTCTGGATGAATCTTCTGTCTAGTACGAGCTCGGCTGCTTAACGCAGCTAAGGAACTTTGCTGCTATGGGCAAGTTCTCTGCGGAGCAATTGGCCATAATAGGCTCTTTGATCTCCACAGATGTTCTTTGCCTGCCCCGGCACGCATTGGTCCCTCTGGATGAGAATGAAATAGCTAACTTGGAGCTTACAGCAGCCTCTTCCTTGCCTCCTGTGGCCGCGGTCACCGTTCCAATCCTTATAAATCAATTGGACCGGATGAGGTTTGGAGCGGAAGGCCTATCACTTGAACTCGCTGTTGATAGCCTGTTTCCCAACGGGCTCGCAGTTAGTGATGTATTTCCACCGCGGTCAGCTCCTGCTCCTGCTGACTCCTCTATTACTCCTCCAACTACTGAGGTTTCAACGGTCAATCTTCCTTCTCCTACTCCATAACCGAAGCTACCAAAGAGAAGGCCCCTGATTCCTCCCATCCTTTAGCTTAGGATTTTTATTTTTCTTTTGTAATAGATTTTAGGATTTTGTAAATTGATTTTTCTATTAAGGATACATAACCGTTTTCCTTCTAGAAACATGCAAGGTGGCGAATTCTGGACCCTTCCTGGATAATTCCTTATAGGTCCAAACAGGATTAATACCCCAAAGGTCCTTCTGCATGGAAAAAAGACCGAAAGGTACTTCCTTAGCAAGAAACTTATAAAAAGTTCCCGGAAGCCTCGGAATGGACCGGAAATTTACCAAAACGCTCCCTAGCGCACTTTTATTGAGTAAAAGGCACTTTTATTGGGTCGCGAGTTGGATTGGGGTACTCACAGAGCCCCTCGGCAATGTCACTTATGGAAGAAGTGGGGTTGTCGATAAGAAAGATCCCAATCTTGACGAGCGAAAGATGGGAAAGATAGACCAGAATGGTCGAATGGTTGGACCTGCTGGGGATATGGCAGACGATTGATGTGGTTGGATGGTTGGACCTCTCGAGAAAGGATTCCTATGTATCCCTAAAAGGGAATCAAGCCAGATCGTAGGACAAGAAAGTGAGAACGTGATGCGGTGGGCCACATCCCGAAGAAAGACCGAAGTGGTCTGGATGACTATTAAGGGGAAGTCACTCGAGATTGACTATAGAGGGGAAGTCGCCCATAGATTTGATTGTTAGGGGGGTCACTCGAGACTTTGACTATGTGGTAGTCAATCGAGAATTGACTATGTGGTAGTCAACCGAGATTTGACTATGTGGTAGTCAACCGAGATTTTGACTATGTGGTAGTCAACCGAGATTTGCTTTTGAGAGATATATATAGGAAAATGCCAGGGCAAAATGGTAGTGCAGATAGAGATATGTTTTCATACCTTTGCTGTGCTTACCTGTAGTTGCCGGAAGGACTGAGACTACGACTGATGATGATGATTTGCCATCCAACACGGGCTTTTGATGATGATCCATCGTCCAACACGGGATTTTGATGATGATTCGCCGTCCAACACGGGCTTTTGATGATGATTCGCCGTCCAACACGGGATTTTGATGAGATTCGCCGTCCAACACGGGCTTTTTGATGATGATCCGCCGTCCAACACGGGCTTTTGATGATAATTTACCGTCCAACACGGGCATTTAATGATGATTCGCCGTCCAATACGGGCATTTGATGATGATTCGCCGTCCAACACGGGCTTTTGATGATAATTCGCCATCCAACACGGGATTTTGATGATGATCCACCGTCCAACACAGGATTTTGATGATGATTCTACGTCCAACACAGGATTTTGATGATGATCACCGTCCAACACGGGCTTTTGATGACGCTGAGGCTGATGAGCACTATTGCTTGGAGATTGAGGCAGCTGAAGCTCTTTCAGACGATTCTGATGAATCCGAAGATGATAAAGGCATAAAATGCCACTTGGAGAATTTGAATTTTTTGTCCAGATTTTGATTTGAGGAGCAACTCCCATGATCAAATTATGATCATTTGATTATTGTACCCTGTGGGGGAGAAAACACAACACTCTAGGCACTTTGCAAGGAATTGAAATTAGTTATTGTTAATTTTATGCATTGTTAATCTTGATGCACGAGTCCATCTCAACCGTGGATGAAAAATGGAATGAGAATTTTGCATGGCTCGACGAGCTGATATGTATGTAGCAATATGCTATGATGGATTTATGATGGTGTATGGATTACGAACCCTCTCCCATGCATTTTGAGGAGTGTATGGGTGATGATTGAGGAATGTATGGATGACAAGGTGCAGCCTAGGCAAGTCAGGGATGCTCTCGGGAGTACATATTGCAGCAAGTTGGTTATTGCTGATAAGAACAAGGTGTGCCGCGCATCCGAAATGACAAGCAGTAGAGTAAATGCAGAGAATGCCCTGGCTTCGAAGAGATGACTAGGTGAAGCCCATATTTTGAGGAGGTTACTTGGCGAAGCCCTAGTTGGTAATGCAAAGTAATCCTGAAGTGAAGCCGATAAGGAATGAATCCATCATATATCAAAGTGAAGAACCCAACGTGGACCGAAGTGACTTGGTGAAGCCCTAGCTTGAAGAGATCCAATGCAGCCTTATTGCAGACAAAATCATCATGTGGCCAAAGATGCAACCCATCATTTCAGACCTTAGTCAATCAGTCATTGGAAAAGACTCGGGAATATGTACGTGCAGGGGCACATTTTGAAAAGTTGGAATGAATCCCCATTTTACGTAACACACTCGCTTTGGAGTTTGACTCTTTTGAGAGAGTATAAGCGTCACAAGGTGTGGAAAAGTGTATGGAAGCCCCTACTGACAGAAAGACAGTGCTTGGCTTTATACTCCTAGAATGTAGAAAGAGAAGACTTGCCGAGACATTTGAAAAATTTGTCTTATTCATAATGATCACAAGACTGCTTAAAACCCTTTATTGATGTTCAGGTTATTCAACCACTAAGCTTGATATGAACAAATATTTTGATTAATCACGAGGATAAAACCAACTGATATCAAGAATCAAATTTGGTGAATTGTGAAGAAGATTTGTGTATAGGGATGGCCCTTGATGAGATCGGAATTCCTGGGATTTGAATGTGATTGTGACCGGACCATTTCTGATTGCCTAGGTTCCCCTCATTATAAGGAGCTCAGGTCGTCGTAGTTCGGGCTTATCCCGATTGAAAAGAGAAAGAATGCGAAAATTCAAGATTTTGAGGACCTTTGAGGATTTTGAGGATTTTTTTGAGAATTGGAGAGTTGAAAAACATGTCTCCTTGGAGTGTCAACGAAAGACACGGATGCAAAGCCCCAATGAGGCATCCATGGGAAGTGTCTGTGGAGAAGAATGAAATATGCTCACATGAAGTGCCAAATGAATTGGATTTGCACAATCTCTGATTGATGGTCTTGAACCGAGATAGATTAGGTTTCAACTTAAGCAAGCAATGAAGCATTAATTTGATTTAGATCTCAAAGATATTAGAACGAAACTGCTATCCGGTAGGAACTGTAGCTGGGTTTCAGGGCTTTGATCGGCCATCAGGTGATTTGGAATATTGTTTGCATCATGACCTCTTAAGATGAAAGGTCGGCTGGGCTTTTTGCTGACTGAACCTCTAAAGATGAGAGTTTGGCTTTCAAGGATGTGTTTAGGATCTCTATGGCGAGGATATTGATTGCCTCTAAGAATGAGAGGTCAATTTTTGGCTTTGGCCAAAGGCAAGGGTAATGGTAATGGGAATATCCTCTAAAATGAAGGGATGGTTTGGCAATGGTTTGTGGATGCTGGTGAGAGAAAGTCTAGGCTATCGAGGATCTTTTGAGATTGCGAGGATTTTTTTTATTTTTATTTTTATAATTGGAGGGCCTCTTAATAAGTTGAGGACTTTTGTAGAATTGGGAGGATTCAACATCCTTTTGAGAATTGGAAGGCCTCTTGAGAAGTTGAGGATTATATCCATCCTTCCTTCATGGCTTGAGTATTTTGTGCATCGCCGATTCTCGAAGCTAACTTCTTGGCATTACTTGGACTTCTCTCAGCAAGGAGCAAAGATGATGGCTAAACAGGGTTTCAAAACATGCCAATCTTGAAATGAAAGGGTATTGTTTGGTGAAGGTGAGGTAATGGATTCCCTAGGGTGAAAGGCTTAAACCGTAATCCCTACCGGATGACCTAAACGAAATTAAGTCTTCATTGCTTGCTTAAGCTTAATTGTGAAAGATTCATGCAAATTCATTGAGCAATGAAATAATGTATATGATGAAAGATGTGAGCATATGAGATGCGAGATGGGGAATTGATGAGCCCCAATTTGAGAAAGGTATCAGTTGATTTTCTCACTCCGATTAATTTAAATATTAATCATTCCAATGAATTAGTGATTGAGCAGCACAAGCGATCATTTAGAATAAAACCATTTCAATTAAGTGTAAGGTGGGTGTACAAGTGATGTCTCGAGTCTAGCAAGAAGAGAAGCAAAGACTTTTATTACTGACAGAACAAATAACACAGACATAACAGACTCAAATCCCAAAAGGGACATTCATTAATGACATGACAGACAATCTAGACCCTGCGAAACTGATTGACCGCATCAACTTCGGACGGGAAGCCCCTTGATTTTTCTCACATCACGGCAGAGGGTTGGTGACAACGTTGGGGCGATCCTTCTCAATCTTACCCTCATCAACAAGCTTTTGAATGAGCACCTTTAGAGGGGTGCAATCATTAGTGACATGGTCGGGATACTGATGGTATCGGCAATACTTGCTTGCATCTAGATTGGGATTGGGTTTAACAGGGTTGTAATTATCGAGGGGTTTGATCATCCCAGTCTTAACCAAACCATTAAATGCCTCCTCAGTAGTCATGCCAAGATCATCATACTTTATCTTTTGGCGAGGCTGAAATTTCTCACTGCTTTGACCAGTGCTTCCTCCCTGAAGGTTGTTGACACTATTGTCTTTTGAGACCAGGGAAACTGAATTGACCATCTGGTAACGATAACCACTACCATTACCAGCCTTGACATCTGGGGTAAGATTGAAAAGTCGATTCTCACTACGAGCTCCCATGCCTACCATCTCCCTTAAATCGGGGTACCAACCATTTCCTATAGCTTCACGAAGAACCGGCTTCACACATAAGAGAAAGATGTCTTTTTGATCCTGCAAAGGGATTGGCTCAGAAAGCTCATTCAACTTAGCATTCCATCTCTTGAAGAAATCAATTATCGACTCATCACTCTTTTGGATTGTACCGACCAGATCATCCCTGGTTGTGCGCCACTCAAGGTTTCTGTTGGGCCCTACATTTTTCAGTCAATATGTTTATAACTTATACTTAACAACTTGGTACTAACAACTTGAGTTGTTCCATTTACAACTTGGCTTTCTGCAGGTTGGGACGCAGTAACGTTCTTCCTATTTTATAGGGCACGTGTCACAAGAAGCAAAGATTAAGTCAACAACGTTTCTTCAGCAACGGATCTTATCTTCTCCCTCAAACAATAAATGGCGAATATATCTCTATGTGATCAACCTCTTCCCCGATTTTTTAGGCGCATAATCCTTCTTTGTTAATTAGTTTTATTTTGAGGTATAAAAGGGAGAGATACACTGTATTCGCACACACGTTATTCACTAGCTTAAGCTCCCTTTTTCATACGCTCTTAGCATTGTAATCTCAAGAGAATTCCTAGTAAACTTTCGGTCAAGGCAGGAGCCAAATCCTCCCGGGGTTTTATGCCGGCGAACAAGTTGTTCAAGGGCTTTTCCTAGTCAACAAACATCTTGTGTCCATTTCTATTCAACTTGATAATCATTGTACCTAGATTCATATCACTTTAGTCACTTTTCTTCTCATCTAATTCGCTTGTTGAAATTTGACCAAAACAATTTGGCGCCCTCTGTGGGAAACTTTGATTATTTGTGTAGAAATGGTTAATCCCTCATCCAGCAGTCAGAGTCGGCCGTTTCCTATTTCCAATGCCCAAGGCAACCCTCCTGTGCAGAAGCTGTCAATTTGGAGATAATGTCCAACATGGCGGACATGTTGAAGAAAGTAGGCGATCGGTTGGATGCTCAGGAGCACACGAATACCATGATATTCAATGCCATTGATAGTCTGCGTAAAGGGAAGCAAGCTGAGATTCGAGTATCCACTCCGTTTTCACCTTTACTTCCTAGATCTTTGTTTGGTGCAGGTACAGGACCGAGCCATGTCGGAGATATCCCTATGTCCAACACCTTGCCAGCGGAGAGCACGATTGTGACATCCATTCCAATCGAGCAACCAAGATTCGGCCTACCAGCTAGCCAACCTGCGCTATCATCTTGCTACACTTATGCTACACCCTCAATGGGGCAAACGGGAAGTTTCTTTAACACTTTCGATACTTTCGCACCTCAAGTTAATAATGCTCCTCTTTTCGCAGAGAACCAACTTGTTAAGGAAATGCAAACCATTAAGGAGTTGCTACGAAGCGTGCCTGGAGTCAACTTGCCGTATCACCAAGTCTCTCCAACTAGCTACAATGAGTCTCGTTTTGTGCCAAGGCAATAGCCAGCGGTGGAGATCCCGAAGAAATTCTCAGTCCTCATATGAAGAAGTATGATGGGAGTACCGATCCAGCAGAGCATGTGTTGTCGTATCGTGGAATCAATGGATATCATAAGTATCCCTCCTATGTTTAAAGAAGCATGTTTTGCGGGGGCTTTGGCTCTACTTTGTCGTGACCGGCCTTAAAATGGCTAACAGGCTTCCTCTAAACTCTATTTCATCTTATGCTCAACTTGTCAATATGTTCATTAATCGCTTTCATGCAACAGGCATTTGACAAGTTGACTAGTGATCTTTATAGAATTGTACAACAAATTAACGAAAATCTTAAAGAGTATTTGCACAGTTCAACAAGGAGGCAAAGTGACTATACCCAACTTGGATGTGTCCACCGCTACGGAGGCATTCCGTATAGGCTTGAAGAAGAGCTCATTGTTTTACAACGAGTTGGTGATGACCCCCGCGAAACAACTTGAAGAAATCGTAACTGTGGCCTTGCCTTACATCGATTGGAGGAAGATAGCTTGGCGATGGGAAGTCAACCGGGAGGACTCCTACTCCTCTATTTGAGCCTTCCGACGCACGACCGGATTCCCATCACTATAAGTCCAACAGGCAAACCCCGTTAAAACCGAACCCTCTAGAATTCATGTTGTAGATGATGATCGTGAAGGTGATGATAATGATTATCCACAAATTTCTGAATATTGCTTTTCTGTGGACATTGCAGAATCTTGTGCGCCATGGGAAATCTTGGAGATAAAGCAAGATGGCCCAAGAAGAATGACCAAATAACAACTTGGAAGGACAAGTCCAAGTGGTGCGCATTTCATGAAGATTTTGGGCACACCACCGAGAACCTGTTTCGCCTTGAGGAAGGAGATTGCTCATTTATTGTCCAAGGGTCTTCTCAAGGATTTGTTGGGCAAGAAGAGGGTCGAGTGAATCCAAAGAACCCGATTCGTGGGAGCAGCCTAGACCCGAGAAAGTTGCACCCTCCAGCCACCAAGGTAGTGAATGTTATCTCGGGTGGGTCTCATATTTGCGGCACAACTTACTCGCCGCCAAGCGTCATGCCAAAAGCTCTAAGGAAGATCAATCGTAATTGCCTTCAAGGCGTCGTGACTTCACGTATGGTCATGTTATTTCCTTTGAAGATGAAGATAAGGACAACACGTTGGACCCTCATCATGATGGTCTAGTTGTTCAGGTGCATTGCTAATTGTGTGGTCAAGCGGATTCTCGATCGATGGTGGCAGCTCGGTCAACATCATCTTCACTCATGCTCTTGAAGATACGGGCATCCCTCTCGTCCGAAGTAGTGAAGAATTCATCCGTACCGGTAGGGTTCAAGTGGTGAGGTGAAGCAAACAAATGGAGAGATCAAGTTGCCCATCTACCCGGAGGGTATGAATTCCATGGAGAGGTTTTGTGTGATTGAGTGCTCTTCCTCGTACAATGTTATATTGGGAAGACCTTCGATCCACAACATGAAGGCCGTGCCATCAACTTACCATCAATGCGTCAAGTTTCCAACACCTCGGGGTGTTGCCAAGTTGAAGGGAAACCAAAGCAAGTCTCTAAAGAATGCTACAAGATCAACATGAAAGCAAGCTCGACCCCTCAAGCATAGCAATTAAAGAAAAAGGCCCAGTGACATTCTTGAAGCCGGAGCACGATACAAAAAGCGTTCTTGTTGATGCATCAAATCCTGAGGCCCAAGTGCAAGTTGGGATAGACCTACCGTCCGAAATCGAAGAGGAATTGATCGAGTTCCTGAAAAGCCAGAAATGCTGTTTCGCTTGGAAACATGAAGACATGACAGGGATAAGCAAGGATATTATTACTCACAAGTTGAACATCGATCCGACCATCCGTCCCGTCCGTCAAAAAGAAGGAAGTTTGCCCAGAGCGGAACCGGATCATAAAGGATGAAGTTGAGAGGCTTCAAGTCCAAGATTGTCCGAGAAGTTCAGTACCCAAGGTGGTTGGCTAACGTTGTAGTGGTGGAGAAGAAGAATGGCAAGTGGCGAGTATGCGTGGACTTCACCGACTTGAACAAGGCCTGTCCGAAGGATCCATTCCCTCTCCCTCATATTGATTCTCTAGTTGATGAGACAACTGGCCACGACATCTTGACATTCATGGATGCATCTTTCCGGTATCAACAAATTCAAATGGAGCCTTCTGCACCAAGAAGATACAAAGCATTCATGACTCCAGAAGGTATATATTGTTATATTTCTATGCCCTTTGGTCTTAAAAATGCAGGGGCAACCTATCAAAGGTTAGTGAACAAAATGTTCAAAGACCAACTTGGCAAGACGATGGAGGTCTACATAGACGATATGGTGGTCAAATCCAAGCACATTGAGGATCATGTGGAGCACCTTGCTGAGGCATTCAACATCTTGAAAGCCTTCAACATGAAGCTCAACCCGGCGAAGTGCAACTTCGGTGTTAGAGCAGGTAAATTCTTGGGATATATGGTGACCAAGAGGGGAATCGAAGCAAGTCCCGAACAAATCAAAGCCATTCTCAACTTGGAATCCCCTAAGAACATCAAGGACGTACAAAGGTTAACAGGTAGAGTAGCAGCTTTGAATAGATTTATATCCAAATCGTCTGATAAGTGCAGGTTATTCTACGAAGTATTAAGAAAAAACAAACTTTTTCAATGGACTGACCAACATGAAGCAGCCTTCAAACAACTTAAAGAATACTTGATGACGTCACCCCTACTCGCCAAACCCGAACATGGTGAGCATCTTTATTTATATTTAGCTGTATCTGAAAATGCTGTTAGTGCAGTATTGGTGAAGGAAATCCAAGGTGAACAACATCCTGTTTACTATGTAAGTAAGTCTTTATTAGATGCTGAAACAAGGTACTCTCATCTTGAAAAATTAATATTAGCCTTAACTACTGCTTCTACCAAATTACGTCATTATTTTGAAACACATTCCATAACCGTTAGAACTAATTATCCTATGAGAAATGTGTTGAGAACCCCAGAGTTGTCGGGCAGGTTGGCCAAGTGGTCGGTCAAGTTGAGCACGTATGACATTTCATACGAGCCGAGAACAGCCATCAAATCGCAGGCCCTAGCCGATTTCGTAGCTGACTTCAGTCCAAGTTTGCAGCCTGAGGTAGAACTGGAAGTGCAACAACTTGAAGGTAAAACTATTCCTCGATTTTGGACATTGTTTACAGATGGAGCCTCAAATTCCAAAGGGATTGGCTTGGGAATAGTCCTAAAATCCCCTCAAGGTGATATCATACCTCAAGCTGTATCTTGTGAATTTAGTGCAACAAATAATGAAGCTGAGTATGAAGCCCTAATCATGGGTTTAACTACAGCTTTGAATCTGAATATTACACATTTAAATGTATTTGTTGACTCTCAATTGCTAGCTAACCACTTTAATGGCAGTTATATGGCGAAACATTCCAAGATGACTCTGTACCTCCAACATGTTAAGGCTTTAGCTTCGAAATTTCTATCATTCTCTTTGGAACAGGTCCCTAGAGAAGAGAACACAGAAGGCGTACGCCTTGGCTAACTTGGGTTCAACTTGCAAATCAATGTTGCATTCTAGTATACCAATTATTTATGTTAAGTACCCGACAATAGACCAAGTTGAGGAAATTCAAGTGGTTACGCCACCTACTGGGGCACCAGATGCTAAACCTTCTTGGACCCAACCTGTAATTGAGTTTCTTCAACTTGGAACTATTCCACCTGATGTTAAGAATGTTAGATCTTTTAAGATTCGTACTTCGACTTTCGTTTTGATAGATAATGTGCTGTTTAAGAAGTCTTTTGCAGGACACTACTTGAGATGTGTCGATAATGATCAAGTTGAAGTGGTGCTTAAAGAAATCCATGAAGGAATATGTGGGAACCATTCTGGAGGAAAGGCATTAGCATCCAAGGCCCTCAAGACGGGATACTATTGGCCAACCATGCGTCGAGATGCCATGAGCTACGTACAAAAGTGTGATGCCTGCCAAAGACACAGCAACATCTTGCATCAACCTGCCGAGCCTCTACATCCTATAGTCTCATCTTGGCCTTTCATGCAGTGGGGCATGGATATTGTAGGCAAGTTGCCTAAAGCTCCAGGAGGCAAAGTGTTCATGTTGGCTCTAACCGATTATTTCTCGAAATGGATCGAGGCAGAAGCTTATGTACAAGTAAGAGATAAAGAGGTAATTTCATTTTTAAAGAAAAATATCATTAGCAGGTTTGGTGTACCATCGGAGATTGTATGTGACAACGGGTCACAGTTCATAAGTAAGAAGACCAGGGATTTTTGTACTCGCTGGGGCATCAAGTTAGTCATGTCGACGCCTGTCCACCCTCAAGCCAATGGCCAGGCTGAGTCAAGCAACAAGTTGATCATCAACAACTTGAAAAAGCGTCTAGATCAAAAGAAGGGAAAGTGGGTTGAAGAATTATCACTTGTGCTATGGGCAGATAGAACTACTTCTAAAGGAGCCACAGGTAGAACTCCCTATTCTTTAGTATACGGAGCTGAAGCTGTAATTCCAGTTGAAGCGACGGTCCCCATAGCAAGGTATGGCTTATTAACTCAAGATGAAAATAACCTCTTGCTAACTCAAGATTTAGATACAATTGATGAGATCAGGGATTTAGCCAAGATAAGGATGGCAGCTTATCAGCAGCGAATTGCTAGGTCTTACAACAAGAATGTCAGAGTTAGAAGGTTCCAGGTTGGTGATTTAGTTTTAAGGAAAGTATTTCAAAATACAAGAGAATTGAATGCAGGTAAGCCGGCTCCCAAGTGGGAAGGCCCATATCTCATCGATGCCGAAGCTGGCAAAGGTGCATACTGGTTGTCAACCCCAAGTGGAGACAGAATCCCTAGAAGTTGGAACGCTATCCACTTGAAACTTTATTTCATGTAAGTCTAGTTATTTATAACTAGACTCCTCAGGTACGGTTTAAATTTATGTCGAGTTCAATTACGCATTTCAATTTTTTACTCTTATTAAAACATTACTGACTTGAGCGTCGGAGGGGCGTTAGCTATGCTAACGCCCAACCCTAACATGAATTTGTTTTGCGAGGTGCAACTTGAGCAAACGGAGTAGGCTCAACATGTTGACACGCCAGTACGGCTGATACTTGTTGAGACCTAAGCTGGAACAGGACAAACATGTTGACACGCCAAGCACGGGCCGATACATGTTTGAGCCTGAGGAGGACAAAGGTCAAGCATGTTGACACGCCAGTACGGCTGATACATGTTTGAACCTGAGGAAGAAAATTTCAACATGTTGACACGCCAGTACGGCTGATACATGTTGGAATTCTAGCTGGAGAGGGATAGAACTTGTTGACACGCCAGGACGGCTGATACTTGTTCTATCTCTTCAAACGAATTACCTCTGATCAAAGGTACTTATGGTTAAAAGATATTCATCTTTTCTTACGAATTAAGGTTTTGACACCTTCGCCTGGGCGCACGTTTTCACACTTCTTCAAGTTGTGAACTATTGGTTGTAACATTTTCATGTTACCTATGGTTTATAACATTTACATGTTATCTAAAGAACAAACAAGCATCTCTCAGAGACATAAGATACTTTGCTAAAAAACCATTAAGTGTTTTCCAAAAGATTTTTTGCAAACTAAAGGACAAGTTGGGTAAGCCAACAAGTCCCTAAAAACCTAAAAAGCTTGGAGTACTAGACCAACCTAGTACCCCCAAATAAATTGTCTCGGCTCTTATGAGCCATTACAAACTAAAAAAACCTTGTTTTTTGGGACACTCCCCCCATTTATTGTACCAACAGAGGTACACAAACAAACCAAAAATTGTTTTTTCATCCAAAAATACCCAAAAACTTTAAAATGTTTTTCAAACTTAGTGGCCTGCTGCCGCCGGTGTTGTGTTTTCCCCTTGGTCGTTGGGTGTAACCATAATGGTGTTCAGATCCTTGTTGGCATCATCAACTAGGGCTTCCAAGGCCGCGGAGTTCACTTCTTCTGCATCCGCTGGCTCCCCAATATGGTCCCCCAAAACTTTTCTCTCGTCCTCCAGGTTCCAAGTTATGGCTTGCCCATTTTTATATTCTTCAATCATCTGAATTCGAGCCTCTAACAAAGTCTTGGTGGCATGAAATTTAAAGTTTCCCTCCGCAGCCGCAAGTTCTTTCATGTGAGCCTTGTTCTCACGATGGCTTCCACTTCTTTTTCTAAGCGTTCAAAATCCTTCCTCAAACCTTCCATTTCACCAAATAAGTGCTTGTTTGCTTCCTTCTTCCACTTCTCCACTTCCTTGGCACTTTTTGTGGCCTCCTTCTTCGATTCCTCCCGTAACCTCATGACCGAGCCTAGCCGCCTTGATCTTCAATGCATCAATGTGGGCCACAATAGGGATCATAATTTCCCGCATAAAAGGAAGCATTAATATTCTATCAAACTCCTTGAAAAAACTCAAAGGTCCCTTCATCTTTACCTTCTCAACAGCTACGAACTTTTCTCCTAACTTTCCCATATCCATGTCACCACTTGTATCTGTGGCTTCAAGATCCACTAGCTTTCTCTTCTTCGCATCCCCCTTCTTCTTGGATGCAATCATATCGGAGCTAGCCACAAGACATTGGGGTGGGGGTTTACCGTCTTGCCTTGCTAAACTCTTTGCTCTAGCCGCAGAAGTAGGCCAAAGAAGACTAACGGTGTCCTTAGAGAAGGTGGCTGCAAAAAGGTTGAAAAGTTAGAACGAAACAAAGGAATTAGAACAAGTTGGAGATAGGCAAAGATTTCAGGTATTTAATTAACCTGTAGACATTTGGATGGGCTCAGATAAAGTTTCTTCAAGATTTGTTTCTTGGGCTTCTTCAGGACCAACTTCCTCGTCTTGATCTGTAACAAATTGAACTGGTAGTACCTTAAAAGTTCTCACTAACAGGTCCAAATCATAAATCTTGCTCACATTCTCCTCCGTGTTGTCCTTAAAAGGAAAGAGCACATCCAATTTCGCAACTAAGCCAAAGAGAAAATTGGAGAATTAGTTACATGAGTTATTAAGGAGAATTATTAGAATTAGAAAAATTGCCTATACTACCTTGGGACCTCCATTTGAAGTTGGCACCCTCATCCTTCACCAGGGTGCTCTTCTTGGCGAAAAAGAATTTGTTTTTCCACCCTCTATCGCGTATCAACATTGTCATTTAGAAAGGACATCCTACCAAACTCTAACCCTAAAGCCATACCTCCCTAAACCAAAACTCCTAATTTCATTTGTGAGAGCGAATTCCTCTAAACCTATTTCCAACTCTGTTTCTGCATTTAACCTTACGAGGGTTTGTAGGCTTCTCCAACCTTGGGGCATAAGTTGGGCATAGTTAAGTTTGGTAGCAGCAAAGAACTTGGTGATTAAGATCGGGAAGGGGAATTTCAAACCAATAGTGAAGGGGTATTCGGGGAAACATACCCATTCAGGGGAATAACATTCTGGGGTTAGGTCAAGGTGGGTAAAAAACTCAGTTTCATATGCCATGGCATGATTCTTCTTGATGATTTCTAAATTGGTAGCAGGGATTCTACACTTCTCTTTTTCAGGGTTCTTCAACATGTTTTGGGTGAGAAAACCCGCGGGCAAACCCTCTCCACTCTCGATTAAAGTCACCGCCTTTCTCTTCCCCATTTTTTCAAACTTAAACAGAAAATCAGAGATGGAATTGAAAAGAAAACAAGAAACTCACCGTCAATCTCTACTTGATTTTCCTCTCCAAACCGTCTTCTCTGGTTCCTCTTCTCGAAATCTTTGTGAAAGTTACGTTTTGAAAAAGAGAGTTGGAACAGGAGTCTGTGTATTTATGGAGGTTGAGAGTGGTTGGGACTATAAAACAAATAAACCTTTTTGCCTTGGGAAAACTACTTAACCGTCCCATCGCGTCCCTTTTAAACCGTCGTTCTTTTCTTATTTTGGCAAACTTTTTGAATTCTTTTGTTTCTTTCTATTCTTCATTTTAAAATTCAAAAAGTTTGGGGGCAATTGTTGGGCCCTACATTTTTCAGTCAATATGTTTATAACTTATACTTAACAACTTGGTACTAACAACTTGAGTTGTTCCATTTACAACTTGGCTTTCTGCAGGTTGGGACGCAGTAACGTTCTTTCTATTTTATAGGGCACGTGTCACAAGAAGCAAAGATTAAGTCAACAACGTTTCTTCAGCAATGGATCTTATCTTCTCCCTCAAACAATAAATGGCGAATATATCTCTATGTGATCAACCTCTTCCCCGATTTTTTAGGCGCATAATTCTTCTTTGTTAATTAGTTTTATTTTGAGGTATAAAAGGGAGAGATACACTGTATTCGCACACACGTTCTTCACTAGCTTAAGCTCCCTTTTTCATACGCTCTTAGCATTGTAATCTCAAGAGAATTCCTAGTAAACTTTCGGTCAAGGCAGGAGCCAAATCCTCCCGGGGTTTTATGCCGGCGAACAAATTGTTCAAGGGCTTTCCCTAGTCAACAAACATCTTGTGTCCATTTCTATTCAACTTGATAATCATTGTACCTAGATTCATATCACTTTAGTCACTTTTCTTCTCATCTAATTCGCTTGTTGAAATTTGACCAAAACAGTTTCCACGATACTTTTCAAGAAAGACCTCAGTGATCTGACTCCAAGTAAATCGAGATTCTGGCTGAAGAGTTAGAAACCATGTCAAGGCAGGACCCTTGAGTGTGAGATGAAAGTGCTGAGCCATAAACTCGTGAGTACAACCCATTGCTCCCATAGTCATCACATATGTGTCAACATGAGTTTTCGGACATGCTGTCCCATCAAACTCCATCTTAGGCATTTTGAACTTATGGGGAAGGGCTTTTACCTATCCCGGATCAACCACTTTAAGTCCACTTGATCCTACAGTCAGTTTGTCAATTTGCTGATGCATCATTTTCATCTGCTCCAACAAAATGGCAACTTCTGGAGTTACACTCGAAGTCTGAGGAATGGTGGGAAACACAGTCGAGGAAGGCACAGAGCTGGCCGACTGGAAGGGAGAGTTCCCAAAAGCATGTGTTGTAGTTGGAGGAAAACCAAAGGTATTTGGTACATTCAAGCTACTATCAAATGGGCCGACTGAGCTGGGAAGCTGAGCATTCTGTACTGAAGGACCTTGAAATGAAGTACTAGCGGTCACATACGGAACTAAACCAGGACCAAGAGATGCACCTATCATAGGTTGAGAAAATCCACCCTAAAACTGGGACTGATTAAACTGAGGCTGTAGAAAACCTTCACGATTAAACTGGCTGCCAGAGAACTGATACTGAGAACCATCCTGTACTCGAGGACCCTGGAATTGACCATACTGGAAGTTGCCTTGCTGATGAGAGCTTGGAACCTAAAAACCCTGAGAGCTTTGCTGAAACTGCAATTGATAACCACTTGAAAACTGCAATCCAAACTGGGTTGGAGGCCTAGAAGCATTAGGCACAGGGGAAGATGTCAAGTCATAGAAGCAGGGGCGGATCCAGGGGGGGCAGGTGGGGGCACTCGCCCCCCCAGTGGCGGAAATGCAGTGGAAAATTTTTTTTTTGCCCCCACCATATTTTTGTTATATATGTATATATATAATTAACTTCAAGATTAACACCAGTGAGTGGTGTGGTTCAGCGGTAGAAGGGGTGAAGTTAAAGCCTTTGGTGTTTCCTTTCAAATCCATGTTCGAACCTTGCTACCTACATTTTCAATTAATTTTGTCTTCCATCTTTGCTATTCTTTCTCTTAACAGTTTTGTTTTTCTCTTTCTCCTAATTTCCTCACATTTTTTCAATCTTAATTAATTCGTTAGGTTTTTCTCATTTTTTTTGTTTTTGGTCTTTCTTCCTATTATCCCAAGTTTAATTAGCAAATTTGAATTTCTTTTTTGTACGAGTAATATATTTTAATAAATTGTTTGCGTTAAATACTTCAACATTATTTCAATCGTTCTTTGAATTATTTACTTTTATCATTTTTGTTAACTAAAATACATTGTATTTCATGGATCCGACCCATTTTTTACTTGTCCGACCCGAAAATTTTTTTCGGGGGCGCTGCCCCCGAACCCCCGTGTAATCTTGCCCCCCCCTCGGTCAATTCCTGGCTCCGCCCCTGCATAGAAGCTTGGATATGGTCCACCAAAACTAACTTGAGAGTTCAATGGTAGCTCCTGATTCTGAGAGTGATTGAACTGTGCACCCTGAACATGAGTCTGGATGGCCTGAGACATTGGAGAAGGAGTTCCGCCTTGTGCATTTACGTTCATTCCATGCATTTGATAAGCAGGAGGAGGTGTCACACCATAAGTAGGCTGAAAAGGGAGAGAAACATTGCCGGCCCCTAACTCGGTATCATTAGCCTCAATAATCTCCTCATAAGAACCATCTGTACGACGAATGACGGCAATCCCTCGAACACGCATTGCTTCCACAAATCTAGCATGCGCTTCATCCTCTCTAGCCTTAGCGGCTTGGATGAGCAATTGAGCCTCACGCTCACGATCCAAGGCGGCCTCAAGAGTAACTCTCAATTCCTCCGCGGACAAATCATTCAAACTCGGATGACCCGAAGCAGGTGAACCTCCAGACTGGCTTGCCAACACATCCTCTGCACCAGACATCTCGGATTCTGAATCAGATAAAATCTCCGCAGAAACTGCAACTACCTCAGAGATACGAATCAAACGAGCACCTGGAATCGGAGCACGCACCCAACTTGTCGTAACTGTAGAGGTGATAGGGGTCGATAAGGTGGTAGAGGAAAGAACCTTGAGAAGGTATGGGAGAGGGAAGAATATGAAAGGAGATGGACTCATGCAAGCATTTTATTTGCGTTCAAGTAGAAATCAATATCTTTTAAGTCCTAGGAACGGTTGGAAAAGGATAAACCTTTATTCTCGCAATCTAAACCTCGGGGGAACTTAGGGACACACCATTCAAAATACACCAAATGTATTAATTAAAAATTAATAATAGGCAATAATACCTAAATAAAACCTAAGCATTTATGGGACGGACGAGCAATCCCAATTTCTGGGGAAAATTGGACAGCATGATGGGTATTTCTGAAGAATTTCAAGGAAAAAATTCGGCATGACCTCTCGTCGATGCATGTTGACAAAGCGACATGATCTCTCGTTAGAACATGTCGTGAGAGCGACATGTCCATACGTGAAACCATGTTACATTGGCAACATGCCCATACATGCTAGGTTTTGGAATAGGTATGAAAACCTATGACTAATTTTGAAGCAATTCATTTTAGTATATTTTTGAAAATGTTGTGTCAAAAACCAACCATTTGGTAAGCTTTGAAAAGTGTGGTTCCACCTATGATGCGCTAGGGGAAAAGGATTGATATTAGGCGCTCAAGCGTAGGCGACATACATCACCGTTCGCGATGCCTTCAATCGCACCAAAAGGCTCTAGATCTAGTGATGTAGTGTGCGGATGACTAGATTCCTTTATTTGCGAAAATGATTTTTTTTTTGTTGTTTTTTTTTTTTTGATTTGGAAAGGGGTGAGAAATGGAAAACAACACACACACACACATCAAACCCCACAGAGTATAATGATCAAATGACCATAATTTTGATCATGAGACTGCCTCACAACCTACAATCTGAACAAATCAGCACACTGGCCAACTCTGTCGCACGCCTGGGCAGGTCATTTTCCAAAACCAAAGCCAGAATCAGCCCCAGCCTCCAAGTAATGCCATGGCTCAACACCAAACCTCAAAACAATAGAAAAAGATGCAGGGAGGAAAGGGAAAACAACAAAGCACACAAAAATGCAAGTATCACAAAATGTCACAAACAAAGCACACACAAATGAATGAGAAATATGTTGAACATGAACGAAAGCTTGACCCACTCAAGTTTCAACTCCCCAGCGGAGTCGCCACTGAATGTACGCTCGCCGAAAAATTTAATGAGAGTCGCCACGCCGTTTTAAAGAAAACTTTGAAAACCTTTTGAAAAGAGAAAATGTGGGTTCGGGGGTCAGATTACGTGTTGGAAAGAATCGAGAGTTCACCCAATACGCCTCGTAAACGAGTCTTTCAATGTTCAACATCCAATTCATTCATAAGTGTGTGCAAATTGTGTGAGACAAAATATGTAATAAAATGCATATTAATGCTTTGTTTTTATTGATAAACAGCCTGGAATGCAACTTGTGAGCCACTTGGTGTGGGGGGCCACATCCCGATTACATTGGAATGAACAACTTACAACTGAAATAGACCAGCTGCAGATAGGCCAGGTGTGTCGCACGACACAGGACCTGGTATGGCCAAGTGTGTCGCGTGACACACCTTGCCAATCTGCAGAGGCTTTACAAGGCTTTGATTACAGAGACAATGAATGGAAAATTTAGATTAACAGAGGTGGAAAACAGGTCCCTACGACCTTAGAGAGATCAATGCTCAGATGAATGTGGATATGGAATGATCCACACTCACCTTTGCCTATAATGCACAACGCATAACATTACCAAACAAGAGCATGCATCATTGCGAGAATAAATGCATAATCATAATGTTCATAGATCAAAGCATGGCATACTCAATCAGGTTCTAAAACATATTGCAGACTAAGCATGGTAATGTCAATAGATAATGACAATGGATAGAGGGAAGGATAATTAGGACATTACCCTTGTAGATCCTCAATCTCTACACCAAATTAGGTGTAGAGACCTTCAATTCAGCTGCAGGAATGAGATTCGAAATCTCAGATTTGGAGTAACTCTTGGATCTTCCTGTATGTATGTGAGGGTGTGTTGAAATGGTATATGAGTGAGAGTGTATTGGTATAAGGGAGAGGGATATTTAGATGAGAGAGGGGTTTCTGGAGTGATTTTGACAGCGTGACGCTAAGTGGGCGAAGAGAGCTCCCAATATGAGAGGTGCAGGGTCCAATTTATAGCTACATCGAAATGGGTAAGTATGTCGCACGACATAACGAGTATAACCGCTTTCCTTCTAGAACCCTGCAAGGTGGCAGACTGGAATGATCGACATGGCTAAGGATACATAACCGTTTTCCTTCTGGAAACATGCAAGGTGGCGAATTCTGGACCCTTCCTGGATAATTCCTTATATGTCCAAACAGGATTAATACCATAAAGGTCCTTCTGCATGGAAAAAAAACCGAAAGGTACTTCCTTAGCAAGAAACTTATAAAAAGTTCCCGGAAGCCTCGGAATGGACCGAAAATTTACCAAAACACTCCCTAGCGCACTTTTATTGAGTAAAAGGCACTTTTGTTGGGTCGCGAGTCAGAGGCAGACCTCTTCTTTGACGAATCAATGTGTCCAGAGGGAATGGTGTGGCTAACCAGGCTGGTGCCGTAGGCATTATATGGTGGAGGCCCCCTGGGGGAGGAGGCAGAGATAGATCCTTCGTTTAAGGGATCCCCTTGGTTGCGGCCAGAGGAGCGCCAGACAACCTGTCAACTACGGGCGGAGTTGCGCCCTTAGGTAAAACTTTTCCTATGGCAGCCTGCCTGGCTGCTGCTTCCTTCTCTTCTTGAGCTAGTTTCCTAGCCTTTAGTTGTTGGGGTTAGGTTTACCCATCTTCGAGATATTCAACTGGATCTACTCTGAAAGAAAAAAAAGTTGATTAGACAGCAGATCAAAAAATCAGAAGCAATTAAAGGCAGTTATCAAAGGCAGAATAGAGACCGATCCACTCCGGAGGTTCGCATTCCGTGCCCATCATGCAAGTTTTGCAATCGGCCTCAAAATCGTAAAATTCGTGAACCCTCCAGTCGGGATTACGAAGATGGGGCCCAATGGTCACCCTAGGGGCATAATAGAGACTCTCCCTCGGAGGGGCCACCCCGGTATAAATCATCAGCAGCTCATTATTTATGATCGCGCTCACGTCAAAAATAGGTTGCTCCTTCTCGGTCACGAACTGGGCTAGGAATTGGGCTAGAGCAATCTGAAGGTCCTCGAAGGCAACTGGGTCAGGATAAGAGCCGACAGCCACCCTAACAGGAATAGGATTGGAAGGCTTTGAAAAGGACCACCCGAACCTAGACTCTACGACCAAGATGTTCCTCTGATTCCATTGGTCAAATTTGTTGGTAAGGGCAGAGAAGGTGCGGGCAGAGTTGTCCTTCGCCTTCAGACCAAGGTTTACATTGGTTATCTGATTCTGGTAAAAGGCATATAACCCGTTGAGGGTGGGTTCAAAGCCAAAAAGCCTGCACATGGCTATGAAGGAGACTAGGGCTCTAACGGCATTTGGGGTCAGGTGCATAGGGAGGTGTAAGTACCCAAATCCGGATCATCAAAATCCGTCAGAAAGTTAATCGAAATCCGTTAACTGGCCCGCTCCAGGTTAACCGGAACTCGTTAAACTCCCCGTTGCCATGCTAGCGAGACGTCCCGGGACTGACCCGTGCATCCCAACGTCGAAGCATACTTGACACGTGTCATCGCACGTAAAAGTACGGCTTTCCCTGAAAAACGCACTTTCCGGCACTTTTCGGTGGCATTTCGGACATTTTCCGGACTGTTATTTAAAAAACGGACAAAACCGGGACCCGGAAACGAACTCCCACACATTTGGTGACTCACAGGGACACTTGGCACGCATGCCACCTCCCTCTAGTCACCCTTCAATCAAATTCAAAGTGAAAAGACTAAAATACCCCTGGTATTACAGTCAAAGTCCGGCCGGACTCCCTCTGCAGTCTTCAGAAATTGACAGCAAGTCCCTCAAAATTCCAAAATACCACAAAACCCCCTGGATTTCAGTCTAAGTCCGGTCGGACTCCTACTGAAATTTCACCTATAAATAGAAGTTGCTGTCAAAGCCAAAAAAGAGAACAAATTTTACTCCAAAAACTCACAAACCCCACGGCCCAACTGAGTTTCACCCCTCCCGAGCCCCCATTTCGTCTTGATTCACGTGAAACTTCCGTATTTCGATCAAATACGCCCCTCACCACTCCGAAACACCGTTCCAAACCAATTTCCGTATCCCGTATACACCTCTCGAGCCAAAGAAGTCGACCCTAGCCATAGGTACAACTCCCTCTCTCTGATCTCTCGTTTCATCTCGGTTTACGCGCCAGTCGCTATAACCATTTCGAACCACGTTATTGAAATGTAGACGCCTCCGTCTAACGGGGTCCGATACGTTTTAGCCCCTCGATCCTCTTCTCTTCCCGTAAGAGAAGTAATCACGGGTTAAAACGGCGTTCCGACCCCGTTCCGTTTACTTTTTATGTCATTTACTATTCCGGATCGATCGATCCGTCGATCGTCATTTACTTTCTGTCATTTACAATTCCGAACCGTTTGATCCGTTGAACGTCCTTTACATTTCATGCAACTTTACAACTCCGAGCCGTTTTGGCTCGTCGATCGTCATTTACAATTCCGAGCCATTTTGGCTCGTTGATCGTCATTTATGATTCCGGATCGTTCAATTCCGTTGATACCGCATTTAAATACTGTCATTTACAAGTCCGACCCGTTTGGATAGTGATAGTATTTACTTTTCAAAGTCCGAGTCCCAACCCGATTCGTTGATCGCAAATCATTTAATACGTTTTTTTCCCATAAAAATCGTTAACAATGTAATGCCCGGTTCAAAACCGGAGTTCGTCCTTCGAACTCTCTTTCAAAACGCGTGAAATGACGTTTAGCATCCAAACGCTCATCTTCAAACTAAAAGCCGCCATTTGACACTCAAAATCATTTAATACGCTTTTTCCCGTAAAAATCGTTAACAATGACTCGCCCGGTTCAAAACCGGAGTTCGACCTTCGAACTCCATTTCAAACTCAAAATCGACGTTTGCCACGCAAACGCTCTTTTCAAACTCAAAATCGACGTTTGCCACGCAAACGCTCTTTTTAAACTCAAAATCGACGTTTGCCACGCAAACGTTCATTTCAAACTCAAAACCGACGTTTGTCATTCAAACGCTCGTCTTTTCAAACAAAGTCACCTAATCAACGTTTGACATTCAAACCAAGATTAAGCTTGTCATTCAAGCCCCCATTTCAAAACACACACACACACACACATGATTTTCGAGAAAGGTAGAAAGACTCGTCATACGAGGCATTTCGGGTGATCTCGTAATACTCTTCCCGAAACGTAACGTGACCTCCGAACATAACAATCTCTGATACTCAAAGCTTTTTACTCATTTTTGCTACCAATAAAAATGACCCCCGTTTTCAAAGCCTTTTCCTAAGTTTTTGCTACCAATAAAAATGACACCTTTTCACTAAAGCCGTTTCTCAACATTTTGGGCTCAAAATACAAAAACCGCGTGGCGACTCCTCATTTTCCTTCCCATGAAGCGAGGTCTCAGACACCAATACCCCGCGAAAGACAACCGCCTTCGCTCGCGCGAATCCGGGTAATTTCAGGAGGCAGCGTTTAAATTGAGAAACTGGTTGATAAAGGGGTCAAGAGGGAGCCTCAGTCCGTTCTCAAACTAGACCCCGTAGAATATACATTCTCCATTGTCCTCACGGACATCTGCCACCATGTCAGGCCTAAGTTTATCCTTCTCCTTTATCTCCCTATGTTGAAGGCCGCGGACACGAAATTGTTTGGGGACAACATTATAAGTGGTATATATTTCTGACTCCCAGTCAGTAGGGGCCACCTCCTTGCCTTTCCTCTTCTTGCCACGGCCTGAATTTGCCTCAACCGCATGACTCTTGCCGCAGGCAGCGACATCCTCCTCAGAATCTTCCCCAAAGGCATCAACGATCCTCGTTGCCTTATGGGCCATACCCGCTGCCACTCGGTCTTCCTCTTCACGATCATCCTCCACCGTATCTGCGCTCTGAGAGCCAAAGAGACTGGTAGATGACCCATTGGAAGGTTCCACCTCAGCTTCATCCTCTCCGCCTCCGGCTACCTCCATATCATCACCATCATCCGAAGAGCTCCCCAGGTCCACTACGGGCACAAAAGGGGCCTCGTCTGGACTTCCGGGTAAACAGTATTTAAGGGTTCCACATCTAAGGGTGTACTCCAATCTTCTGCGCCCAGGCAGGAATCCTTGTTCATTTGGTCGAGGTCCATGAGGGCAACTTTCTCCCAGTCTATTATCACTGGGGGATTGGGAATCGCTCTCCTCACCAGTTCAACGGCGTTCAAAGCCTGGTCTCTCTCTCGGGGAAACCTGTACAGAACCCCCATCACAAAATTTCATAAACGATTGGTATCCCCCAACACTACCATATCACCTTTCACAATCAATTTAGTCTTGGCCTCCCACAACCGGGGTGGGACAAAAGGCCCCCATTAATATTTCTCACAAAAATACTGGAAACACTCCATGGACAGCCTAACCCAAGCGTGGGCCACCTTCCTATAGATCCCCCCTGACTGTTTACAAACAACAAAGAGATTCGGAGTGGTTCCATCTCCTAACTCTACAGGACGAACTGGACCAAACTTACGGGTCGTCATCAAGTCCCAAGAAACAGAAAGAGATAAAGAGGAAACTAAAAACAAAATTACTTACGAAGAGGGATTCGTAGGAAGAAAATGCTAAGTCCGAAGGCAACAATATTTCTCTCTCTAAACAATTTCAGGGCGTGAAGATGATAAAAGGGTTTTGAGGGATGAAGGGTTTATATTTTTAGGCCTACCAATACGAGTCGACCCGTATTTATTAGTCCACAAACCATCTCCCTCGAACCAAGAACAGGCACCAACGTTTGAAAATTCGAAAATTCGTCAGTCGACATTTATGGTGCCTCTTGGATGATTGACACGTACCCTTCGTACCTGTCACACGCTGTCTCTTCACCTGCCAAGGGGCACACCAAATTAACCGGGAGGCAGAGCCATAAAGCTTCTACAAGCTTCCCCACGTGCCTCTCACATGTGCCTATTTACACGAGAGGCAAAGCAAAACCAGTGAAAACCACCAACACTGGTGCTCGCCTA
This sequence comes from Adenophora triphylla var. japonica, assembly GCA_022495995.1. Taxonomy (NCBI): domain Eukaryota; kingdom Viridiplantae; phylum Streptophyta; class Magnoliopsida; order Asterales; family Campanulaceae; genus Adenophora; species Adenophora triphylla. The sequence goes on from JAFEMH010002382.1 coordinate 195,853, forward strand.
AGGCGCGATCTAGCAAAACCGAGCTTAACTAGTAGCTCCTCACTCAGACCATAAACAATCATTCACTTGGAGCTAGAAGCTACTGATGAGCCCAGACCAGCTAGTCCGGGCCCAAGCTCGGTCTTGTCCAAATGCCTAGTATGATATAGCATACCCTAGACCGCCAGAGTCAAGACCACAGACAGATAGACCCTCAAGGTCAAGACCGCGCTCTTCTCATACCGTCCCAGTCAAGACTGAAGGGATCTAGATCGTTAGACAAGTGACCACGGGAGTTGTGACCGGCCCATCCGTGCCCGCATCGAATATCATTGACCGCGCTCAAGATGTTGACTGCGGTCTCACCCCAAACTCCTGGTTGTCTCACCAGACTCCTGGTTAAATCCAAAGCTTATTGAGCAAGTTTACTTACTGGCTCTAACATGTAAATAGCTAGCTGATAGGTCTAAAGTCGCACGCCTACAAATTAAATACCAAGACTATACTTGGCTACAAAAACTGCAGCTAGGACAAGTCCAGGGTCGATCCACTGAAGAACGGTTATCTGATTGCACAATTGTCATTTTACAAGATTGGGGGTTTGTTTGATTTTTAATTAAATTCCTAAAACAGAAATTAAGAAAACTAAATTGTAAAACAATTAACGGAAAGCACTTCAGATTTGTTTCCGTCCCCGTTTATCAATTCAATATCATCGATATAATTTCTTTCCCTTCCTCCCTATTCACTTGATCCGAAATATATTTCAATTCCTATTTCTTTCCTATTAATGGTTATAAGCAGTGACACACTCACCTATTCCCCTAATCAATACCTAAACCTAACTGACACAGTCTAGATTCACAATATTGATTGATAAAGCTTTAAGAAATTAAGATCAAGAATTTCACTATTCTTTTTCAAATAGATCAAAACCTAGTTTTACTCCTTTTTTAATTTACCACGACACGTGCATAAATCTCAAAGATGCTACTTGTGAAAAATCCTAATCTGACACAGACTTAAGATTAAACTAGCATTAAATCAATTACAAGGGAAAAGAGGGTGATCAAATCTCAAAACCCTAGAAACGATTTAGCAATTAAAACAAGTAAAACTATGAATAGGAATTCAGAAATAAAGAAATCGATACCTCAATTGAATTAAACAAACGGTTCCGGATTCAAATCCGAAGCAAAGATTTAGTTCTCCATAAAAATTGTTGAAATCTCTAAGAAAAAATAATAAAAAGTCTCCCTAAAACAAATGACAAAAGAAGTATATATACTCCTCCGTCCTAAAAAACCTAAAAACTAAATCTTAAAGAAAAAGGAAAAAGGAATTAAAAACACCATAAAATTCCTCCGGCCCGATCAAAAATAATTAATAAAAGAAATAATAAAAGAGAAAGGAAAAAGGAAATTAATTAACATTAAAACTCTTCCTTTTTCAACCACACACCCTCGGTCAACGAAAATCTCCCTCGGTCAATGCAGTGACACACGCCTTAGCTTCCAAATTCACTTCACTTTTTGATTTCACAATTTCTTCTTCCACTTTGGTCCTCCAACTTTTCACTTTGCCCCTTCATCCTTTAGTTGACTTGGCTTGACTTGAATATTGACTTTCTAATTAGCCTCTCCAAAATAACATTGTCTTATATTACATAAAAATACTAAACATAATATTTCCTATTACATTGTTTCCTCACTAATACAAAACTAGTTTTACTCCCGTGCGATGCACGGACAGTTACTAACGAATAACTGATCAAAATTCAAACGAATACAAAAAAAAATAGAGATGTTTGTAGACATTGTAAAAAAATTATTTGAAAAATATATTGTCAGTAAAAATATAAGATTGAAGGTCACTAAAATAAATATAGTAACTGAGTAAATTTCTAATTCCTCGCTAACTCCAGGTCTAAAACAGATGCGCGAGGGGGAAAGTGATTTCCCTATCTCCTCTAAACCTCCAAATCAATGATATCAACAAAACAAATTCGAAAAATAAATCCGCTCCTTATCACTCCAACAATAACAATGGTGCCAATGGCCTTAGCTCGACCCCAACTCCAAATATGCAAAAACGGGACATCCAAGCTAAGACCCACACATCAAAAAGCTAGGGGGAACTACAATGTCCTAATCTTCCCCCACGCTATCCTCACACTGCTACTCCCTCAAAAATAAAGTCAATGCCCAAGCAAAGACTTACCTCGTGAAATACACCAACACCCCCTTATATCACCAAGAAGAACGAGGATTTTCTAGCCTAACGTCTCTAAACCAAACCTCCTACGCCAATAATGATCAATCCTACCCTACGCTCCAATTCTGGTGATATAAAGAATAAAAAGTGTTTCACTCACTCACCTTTTTCCTAGGTGTCGTTTCCGGTTTTCACCTAGACTCTCATTTTTTTTTCATGTTTTTTTTTTTTTTTTTCAAAACACACCCTCTCCTTTTGCCTAAGTGCCCTCTCGAATTTTCACTTAGCCTCTTTTTTTTTTTTTTCAAAGGACGAAAACAGATATATACAACAACATGTAGGTACCCCACCCCCTCAATAAACAATGCATAGTCCCATATGCATCAATACGAAACAAATAAGGGATAGGGTTACCTTTCGGGACTACTGCGACGATGGAAATCAATCTGGCCCCCATGACGGTCCTTGGCCAGAGTTGCACCCAAATTGTTGTTACTCCGCTATGTAGATCGGAAAGATTCACATGAGATGAGCTCCAATCACAAGTTTTACTGCTTGATCCACATTTTTTTTTAATTTTTTTTTTTTATACAAGAAAGCAAACATATTACTTCCTTGTACTTGTACGAAGAGGCAGTAACCAAAAGAGTCTTCACATGTGGCACTGCTAAGACCATAAGTGCCAAGACCATAAGTCCTTCCTCCACTTCAACAACCCAATATTGCAATCCAATCCATAAAAAAAAAAAAAAATCCCACCTCTAGAACAATGGAATCGGTTCATATTTGTGGGTACCCAACATTTCGTCCAACAAAAATCCCATTTCCTATGTTCTAGATCACAACAATCTTGCAAACACAATATGTTGCTTCATTAAAGCAATCCTTCCAAACCCACTTGCAAAAGTAGCCTGCGTCGAAGTGAGTGACGGAATCGCCGGAAAATTCAACGGACTCGCCGGAATCTTCAAAGGTTTAAGATGAAATCGCCCGGATTCGAACACAAATTGGTGAGCTGAAAGCTTGGATTGTGGTGAAAGATGCTTGTGAAGGATGGTGGGTGAGATATAGGAAGGAAGGGGTTGAAACTCGCCGGAAAGAATGGGGGTTTTGGCCGGAATTTAGAGCGTTTAGAGAGAGAAGAGAGAAACAGCGGCTAGCTTTGTTTGGGGGCTTCGCCGGAATTTATGGGGAGGGTAGATAGATGAGATAGAACCTGGTGGTGGGTGGTGTTTTAATGGTGTAGATAGTAGAGAGAGGGAGAGAGAGGTAAGGAAGAAGAAGGAGTTTGGAAGCAAAGGAAAAATTAAAAAAAATTCAAAACTCAAGTTTTCCTTTTCCCTGTACGTATTTTGATTTTTTTATTTTTTTTTTAAGTTGAAATGAGGCGTACGCCTCATACTGAATTGAGCGCCCGCATGAAAGGCCGAGACTTGGCTGGCCAACAAAAGAAATGAGGCGGCCGCATGTCCTTTGTGAGGCTGGCGCCTCAAGCCCATCCTTCGTCTTCGAAAATATTTTTTTTTTTTTCAGGCCTCTATAATTTTTTTTTTTTTTTTAAGTTATAGGCCACAGGACATTTTGCTTCCTTCTCCATACTTTTTCCTGCACAACACCACACACAAAAATACCTTAGTAGCACCAATTCTACACATAAAAAAAATATATATATAAAAAGACATAAAAACAAATAAATTTTTGGGTTGCCTTCCGATAAGCGCATTTGGTTAAGGTCGTTAGCCCGACCGGATTTCCACTTCAATGGGGATTCGAGGTGACCACCTTGTTTTTGATCTTAACTTTTCTTCCCTTGGCCCACCTCGCACATTTCCGAGTACAAATACCCACAATTTTCCACACATCTGCACCATTCTTGATTAAATCGGGTGAATTCCAAAACAAATTTGTGGCCTTTTTCTTGGCCTTTATCTTCTTTTTCTTTTTCTTGGGGACCTCCCAAGAAATTTTTATGCTCTTTTTCATATAAATCGCGGACACATGCTCCAAGATCTTCACCTTTTTCTGACTCCCTTCCTTCTGATTTCTCTCTAGTCTCTTGACTGTGTCAATGATAGCCTTGTCAGGCTCCGATTTTCTATCCTCCTTCAATTCACAAGGAAACAGAGGGATAGGCTCATAAATAGGAGACAAAAGTGGAATATACTTCTCTTCAGAAATTTTCTCTTTCACCTTCTCCTCCACCTCCAACTCTGACTCAATTCTCTTCTCAATTTTCTGTTCAGGCTCTATGGACACCATCTGCCCGTCCACTTTATTCTTCCTCCTCACATAAACTGCACAAACAGATGGCTTATGATTTGGTGGACCCTCAATCTCCATTCTATCCACCAATAAATTTTTCCTTCTCTTCCTGAAAGTCTTTTCTATTTCTGAATCACGAAGCTCAAGAAGATTATTAGTTGAACGGGTATGGACCATACAATGATCCACACCACGAAGGGACAAGGGTAAAACTTAACGAAAAGGAACAATAAAAAGAAATAGATTAAGAAAAACAATAAGAGTGCAAACAAATAAAACCGTTCCCCGGCAACGGCGCCAAAATTTGATAGGTCTAAAGTCGCACGCCTACAAATTAAATACCAAGACTATACTTGGCTACAAAAACTGCAGCTAGGACAAGTCCAGGGTCGATCCACTGAAGAACGGTTATCTGATTGCACAATTGTCACTTGACAAGATTGGGGGTTTGTTTGATTTTTAATTAAATTCCTAAAACAGAAATTAAGAAAACTAAATTGTAAAACAATTAACGGAAAGCACTTCAGATTTGTTTCCGTCCCCGTTTATCAATTCAATATCATCGATATAATTTCTTTCCCTTCCTCCCTATTCACTTGATCCGGAATATATTTCAATTCCTATTTCTTTCCTATTAATGGTTATAAGCAGTGACACACTCACCTATTCCCCTAATCAATACCTAAACCTAACTGACACAGTCTAGATTCACAATATTGATTGATAAAGCTTTAAGAAATTAAGATCAAGAATTTCACTATTCTTTTTCAAATAGATCAAAACCTAGTTTTACTCCCTTTTTAATTTACCACGACACGTGCATAAATCTCAAAGATGCTACTTGTGAAAAATCCTAATCTGACACAGACTTAAGATTAAACTAGCATTAAATCAATTACAAGGGAAAAGAGGGTGATCAAATCTCAAAACCCTAGAAACGATTTAGCAATTAAAACAAGTAAAACTATGAATAGGAATTCAGAAATAAAGAAATCGATACCTCAATTGAATTAAACAAACGGTTCCGGATTCAAATCCGAAGCAAAGAGTTTAGTTCTCCATAAAAATTGTTGAAATCTCTAAGGAAAAATAATAAAAAGTCTCCCTAAAACAATTGACAAAAGAAGTATATATACTCCTCCGTCCTAAAAAACCTAAAAACTAAATCTTAAAAGAAAAAGGAAAAAGGAATTAAAAACACCATAAAATTCCTCCGGCCCCAGTCAAATCTAATTAATAAAAGAAATAATAAAAGAGAAAGGAAAAAGGAAATTAATTAACATTAAAACTCTTCCTTTTTCAACCACACACCCTCGGTCAACGAAAATCTCCCTCGGTCAATGCAGTGACACACGCCTTAGCTTCCAAATTCACTTCACTTTTTGATTTCACAATTTCTTCTTCCACTTTGGTCCTCCAACTTTTCACTTTGCCCCTTCATCCTTTAGTTGACTTGGCTTGACTTGAATATTGACTTTCTAATTAGCCTCTCCAAAATAACATTGTCTTATATTACATAAAAATACTAAACATAATATTTCCTATTACATTGTTTCCTCACTAATACAAAATGGGTTAATTGCAATTTAGGGCCTGAAGTCTTGTATGAGGTCCCCAAAAGGGGCCTGACTTTTTTTTTTTGGCGATTTAGGGCCTATACTTACAATTTCTTATCAAATAAGGGCTTATTGACGATTTCCGTTAACACTTAACGTCAATAAGCCCTTATTTGATAAAATTATATATAACTTCAATATTTTATTTAAAAAAGGGTTCTAAATTGCAATTTGCCCTTTAAAAAATTAACACAATAATCTATTTTTTATATATATATGTTTAATGGGCATAGATAAATTTGGGGCCCTTCAAAATTTGGGGTCCTGTGCAAAGGAACCTAATGTTCCATGTCTGAGCCGGCCCTGAAAGTCACCACCCCACCAACATATACCCGCCACCAGATTTAACACATCACCAAAATCAATCAAAACAGCAAGAAATGTGATTTCGATTTTGACCAAGATTTTGATAGCTACCGACGAGGAGTTTGTTTCGCCCGATTTTATCTATGCCCATTAAATATAACATATTATTGTGTTATATATATATATATAACATATTATTGTGTTAATTTTTTAAAGGGCAAATTGCAATTTAGAACCCTTTTTTAAATAAAATATTGAAGTTACATATAATTTTATGTTAATTTTCTAAATATTAAGGGTCCCATATTCTCATTTCACACAGGGCCTCTGTACTTAATGAGACGGGCCGGTGACTTTATGTTGATGGTGGTGAAGGGTGAGGTGTTGTTGTACATTAAATTCAAGGATAAAAATTGGGCATAATAATATTGTGCATTTAATTCATGTACCATATTTTTTTCATTTATATTAAAAAAAGGGAAAATAATACAATAATTTTAGTTGGGATGTTTGAAGATTAACAAAAAACTGTAAACTGCGATGAACAATAGTGTTTAACAAAAAAATTATTATATTTAGTTAAATTAGGTAAAAAATAATTTACATATGCCTTTTTAAATATAGTTAAATTGGGATGTTAAATTTCTTTTAATAATTATTATTGAGTAAAAATATTTTTATTTATTTTATTGAATTTAATATTTCTTTTAAGGGATTTAATGAAAATTTAAAAAAGGTAGAAAGTTAAATTTATGGGTTAATTACAATTTAGGGCCTGAAGTCTTGTATGAGGTTCCCAAATGGGGCCTGACTTTTTTTTTTAGCGATTTAGGGCCTATACTTACAATTTCTTATCAAATAAGGGCTTATTGACGTTAAGTGTTAACGGAAATCGTCAATAAGCCCTTATTTGATAAGAAATTATGAAGTATAAACCTAAATCGCCAAAAAAGAGTCGAGCCCCTTTGAGACCTCATACAAGACTTCAGGCCCTAAATTGTAATTAACCCAATACAAAATATAGCAACTTAACTAATATAAATACAAAATATAATCAAATTGCTATAAAATGTCTATAAAAATCGAGGAATTATCAAGGCTAAAACCAACATATCACTAGCTCACTCCCATCGCATTGAATGCGGCTCAGTCAGGCACCTACTATCACCATTAATGTGTCGCGCCAACTCTCCCAAATACACGGCTTCCGTCCCTATCAACGACATCCCCTCTGACATTGAATCTTCCTTCTCTGTCTGACAGAGTCAATCCGATGCGGACACATGTATTTGGTAAAATACTAAGATGCCCTTTAGGGCTGACCTCATGGCTTACCTCAACAAGCACCTCTCCATCACCTATAAATAGAAGACCTTTGTCCCCTTGGTTAGGGTAAGTGTCAAATTGATATTGTAAGTCATTGTCTAAACCCTAAGCACATACACACACACTCTAAGACATTTCAAGGTCTTATTCTCAGGTTATTAAATCTTTCTTGATATCTTATCCTCACACCCGAGGGCCTGAGTTGGATTAACATCCGACTTTGACCTTAACGGTGCTTTGCTTTGTTGTGTTCTAGGTACACTCAAAATATATCCTGCCAGATATCCTTCAACCGCTCTGACCCCAAAAGACGTGGAGTCATCAATTGCAACACATGATCTTGACAAAATCTGATTTTTTTTTTAAGATGTCACCCTTTGTAACGATGGACCGCATGAACTACATGATGAATATTGAGTCTCTATCCCTCTTTTGCTCCTCTAAGTCAGATTCAGTCTTTTCGATGATCACAAAAGCAACAAAAATAATACACGTAGCCCTCAACAAATAAGAGAAATCACAATCCCTTAACAAAGGGTGAAAATCACATGCTCTCATGTATGGAGAGAAAAAAACAAAATACATTGATGAACATTATTTAAAAACTAGATTTAGAAAAAAATAGATATGTAAAAATCTGATTTCACACTTATTGATTGCAGAATGGCAATTAATAAATGTGAAATCGGATTAAATGAATCAATAAAACGTGAGCAAGAAAAGATGATCAGGGAATGTGAACTTTTCGGAAGAAGGAAGAACAACGAAAATGACTGATTGGTTTGAAAAACAACAATCACTGCAGAGAGAAGCTATTGACAGTTTCTCTTGTTGGGTGTTTAGTTGATTCAAATACTATCGCTTAGTCCACTTCAAACAGTTTTCTTAATTCCCAAATTTTCCATCCAACATACAACTTCCAACTGTGCCAATGCTTCACATTCTCCCGCTTTGAATTTCCTAACTGTTACCCCGAGTACGAGTTGCGATCATTTCTCCAAGTTCATGTTGGATCACCATTCCTAATATGGTTTTACAAGTGTCGTCCCAAAATTGCAATGCCAAAATTGATCCGAAGGTGGGTGTTGTTTTGGTCAAATTTCAACAAGTATATTTCGAAGGAAAGAAAAATGACTAAAGTGATAAGAATCTAGGTACAATGATTATCACGTTGAATGGGAACAGACACAAGATGTTTGTTGACTAGGGAAAGCCCTTGAACAACTTGTTCGCCGGCATAAAACCCCGGGAGGATTTGGTACCTGCCTTGACCGTAAGTTTACTATGTGTTTTTGATGATTACAATGCTAAGAGCGTATTCAAAGGGAGCATAGGCTAAAGTGAACGTGTGTGAAAATACAGTGTGTGTTTCCCCTTTTATACCTCAAATAAAACTAATTAACAAAGAGAAAAGATGGGCCTTAAAACTCGGGATTAAGGCTGATCTTGTGGAGATATATCCGCAATTGTTTGTTGAGGGAGGAGATAATGATCAGTTGTGGAGGAAATGCCTTTGAACCAGTATTCGCTTCTTTTGACACATTCCCTAAAAAATAGGATCAACGTAACAAAGAGCTCAACCTGCAAATAACCAAGATGTAAATAGGACAACTCAAGTTGTTAGTACCAAGTTGTTATATGCAAGTTGTAAACATGTTGACTGAAAATGTAGGGCCCAACAATTGCCCCCAAACTTTTTGAATTTTAAAATGTAGAATATAAAGAGACAAAAAATTTCAAAAAGTTTGCCAAATATGGAAGAAAAGAACGACGGTTTCTTAAATGAGAAAAAGGGACGCGATGGGACGGTTTTTAAGTAGTTTCCCAAGGCAAAAAGGTATGAGTCCCAACCACCTTCAATCTCCTTAAATAAATAGATTCCTGTTCCAACTCTCCCTTTCACCAAATCAAAAACGTAGCTTTCACAGAGGTTTCTAGAGGAAGAACCAGGGAAGACGGTCGGAGAGGAAAATCAAGTAGAGATTTACGGTGAGTTTATTGCTTTCCTTTCAATTCCACCTTTGATTTTTTGCTTAAGCTTGTAAAATGGGGAAGAAAAAGACGGTGGCTTTAATCGAGAGTGGTGAGGGTTTGCCCGCGGGTTTTCTAACCCAAAACATGTTGAAGACCCCAGACAAAGAAAAGTGTACAATCCCTGCTACCAATTTAGAGATCATCAAAAAGAATCACGCCATGGCATTCGAAACTGCACACCCTGACCTAACCCCAGAATGCTACTCTCCCGAATGGGTATGCTTTCCTGAATACCCTTTTACTATTGGTTTGAAATTCCCTTTCCCAACTTTAATCACCAAGTTTTTCGTTTCCACAAAACTTAACTATGCCCAACTTATGCCACAAGGTTGGAGAAGCCTTCAAACCCTAGTAAGGTTGAACGCGGAAACAGAGTTGGAAATTGGTTTAGAAGAATTTGCTTTCACAACTGAGATTAGGAGTTTTGGTTTAGGGAGATATGGGTTTAGGGTTAGGTCTGGGAGGATGTCTTTCTTGAATGACAACATTGATCCCGGTGATAGAGGGTGGAAGAATAAGTTCTTTTTTGCAAAGAAGAATACCCTGGTGTCGGATGAGGGTGCCAACTTCAAATGGAGGTCTCAAGGTAGTAGAGACAATTTTTCTTATTCTAATGATGCTCCTTAATAGTCCACTAACTAATTCCTTGAATCTCCTTTGGCTTAGTTGCGAAACTGGATGTGCTCTTTGCTTATAAGGACAATACAGAAGAGAATGTGAACAGGATTTATGAGTTGGATTTGTTAGTGAGGACTTTTAAAGCCTTGCCGGTCAATTTGTTGCATATCCAGAAGGAGAAGTTGATCCTGAAGAAACCCGAGAAACAAACCCTGAAGAAGCCTTATCTGAGCCTATCCAGATGTCTACAGGTTAATCAAACTCCTTAAGTCTTTGCCTATCTCCAACTTGTTCTAATTCATTTGCTTTGTTCTAACTCTACACCCTTTGTTGCAGCCACTCGCTCCAAGGATACTGTTAGTGCTGCTGACCTGCTAGCTGCGGCTAGAGCAAAAAGCTTGGCAAAGAAAGACAGTAAACCCCCCACCCCCGTGTCTATTGTGGCTAGCTCAAATGTGACTGCATCCAAGTTGAAGGGGGATGCGAAGAAGAGGAAGTTGGTGGAAGTTGAGGCCACGAACACAAATGGTGACATGGATATGGTGAAGTTAGGAGAGAGGGTTAGATAAAATGGAGAATCCTTTTACCAAAGAGTTTGATAAAATATTAATGCTTTCTTTTAAGCAGAAATTATGATCCCTATTTTGGCCCATATTGATGCACTGAAGATCAAAGCGGTGAGGGGTAGTTATGAAGCTGCAGAGTCAAAGAAGGAGGCCACAAAAAGAGCAAAGGAAGTAGAAAAATTGAAGAAGGAAGCGAACAAGCATGCTGGTGAAGTGGAAAATTTGAAGAAGGATTTTGAGCGTTTGGGAAAAGAAGTGGAGGATGTCCGTGCTGAGAACAAGGCCCACATGAAAGAGCTTGAAGTTGCAGAAGGGAACTTCACGTTTAATGCTACCAAGACTTTGCTAGAGGCCCAAATTCAAATGATGGAGGAATATCAGAATGGACAAGCCGCAACTTGGAACTTGGAGGAGGAAAGAAGAGTTTTAAAGGACCATATGGGGGAGCCAGGGGATGCAGAAGAAGTGAACTTCGCGGCTCTTGAAGCCTTGATTGATGATACTGACAAAGCCCTGAGTACCATAGTGGTAGCTCAAAATGATCAAGGGGAGAATACAACACCGGCGGCAGCAGGCCAAGTTTAAAAACAGTTTAAAACTTTGTTGGGTATTTTGGATGAACAAAAAACAATTTTTTGCTTTTATTTGTCGTACCTCTGTTGGTACGCACAACAAATGGGGGGAGTGTCCCCAAAACAAGGTTTTTATTTTGTAATGGCTCATAAGAGCCGAGACAATCTATTTGGGAGTACTAGGTTGGTCTAGTACTCCACGCTTTTCTTAGGTTTTTAAGGGATTTGGTTGGCTTACCCAACTTGTCCCCTAGCTGCAAAAATCTTTTTGAAAACATTTTAAGGTTTTTATGAAAGTGTTTTAAGCCTTTAGGAAATACTTGTTTGTTTTTTAGATAACATGTTGATGCTATAAGCCTTAGGTAACATGATAATGTTACAACCAGTAGTTCACAACTTGGACAAGTGTGAAAACGTGCGCCCAGGCGAAGGTGTCAAAACCTTAATTCGTAAGAAAAGATGAATATCTTTTAACCATATGTAATTTGTACCTTTGATAGAGGTAACCGTTTGAAGAGATAGAACAAGTATCAGCCGTCCTGGCGTGTCAACAAGTTCCATCCCTCTCCAGCTAAAGTTTCAACATGTATCAGCCGTACTGGCGTGTCAACATGTTGAACTTTTCTTCCTCAGGCTCAAACATGTATCAGCCGTCCTGGCGTGTCAACATGTTTGTCCTGTTCCAGCTTATGTCCCAACAAGTATCAGCCGTACTGGCGTGTCAACATGTTGAGCCTACTTCGTTTGCTCAAGTTGCACCTCGCAAAACAGATTTATGTTAGGGTTGGGCGTTAGCGTAGCTAACTCCCCTCCGATGCTTAAGTTAGTAAGGATTCTCAACAAAAATCAACAACTTGAAATATACGAATGAACTTGACAACTTAAAATAAATCGTACCTGAGAAGTCTAGTTGCAAATAACTGGACTTACATGAAATAAAGTTTTAAGTGGATGGCGTTCCAACTTCTAGGGATTCTGTCTCCACTTGGGGTTGACAACCAATATGCACCTTTGCCGGCTTCGGCATCGATGAGATATGGTCCTTCCCACTTGGGGGCTAACTTACACCGCATTCAATTCTCTTGTATTTTGAAATACTTTTCTTAAAACTAAGTCACCAACCTGGAATCTCCTGACTCTGACGTTCTTGTTGTAAAATCTTGCAATTCGTTGTTGATAAGCCGCCATCCTTATCTTGGCTAAATCCCTGATCTCATCAATTGTATCTAAATCTTGAGTTAGCAAGAGATTATTTTCATCTTGAGTTAATAAGCCATACCTTGTTGTTGGGATTGTTACTTCAAGCTTTGGAATTACGACTTCCGCTCCATATACCCAATGAATATGGAGTTCTACTGTGGCTCCTTTTTGTAGTAGTCCTATCGCCCAAAGTACAAGTGGTAACTCTTGACCCACTTTCCCTTCTTTTGATCTAGACGCTTCTTCAAGTTGTTGATGATCAACTTGTTGCTGATTCGGCTTGACCATTGGCTTGAGGGTGGACGAGGTGTAGACATGATCAACTTGATTCCCCAGCGAGTACAAAAATCCCTGGTCTTTCTACTTATAAATTGTGACCCGTTGTCACATATAATCTCGATGGCACACCAAACCTTCTAATTATATTTTTCTTCGAAATGAGATTACCTCCTTATCTCTTACATGTACATAAGCTTACGCCGATCCACTTTGAGAAATAATCGGTTAATGCCAACATGAACACTTTGCCTCAGGAGCCTTAGGCAACTTGCCTACAATGTCCATGCCCCACTGCATGAAAGGCCAAGATGAGACTATAGAATGTAGAGGCTCGACGGGTTGATGCAAGATGTTCTTTGTGTCTTTGGCGGGCATCACACTTTTGTACATAGCTCATAGCATCTTGACGCATGGTTGGCCAATAGTATCCCGTCTTGAGGGCCTTCGACGCCTTGGTGCTTTCCCACCGAATGGTTCCCACAAATTCCTTCGTGGATTTCCTTGAGTACTAGCTCAACTTGCTCGTTATCGACACATCTCAAATAATGTCCTGCAAAAGACCTCTTGAATAGCACATTATCTATCAAAACAAAAGTTGAAGTACGAATCTTAAAAGATCTAACATTCTTAACATCTGGTGGAATAGTTCCAAGTTGAAGGAACTCAATTACAGGTTGGGTCCAAGAAGGTTTAGCATCTTGTGCCCCGGTAGGTTGAGTAACCACTTGAGTTTCTTCAACTTGGTCTATTAGGGTACTTAACATAAATGATGGGGATAGTGGTATGCAACATTGATTTACAAGTGGAACCCCAAGTTGGCCAAGGCGTACGCCACGAGTTTTCCTCTCTAGGGACTGTTCCAAAGAGAATGATAGGAATTTCGAAGCTAAAGCCTTAACATGTTGGAGATACTGAGAGTCATCTTGGAATGCTTTGCCCCATAAGCGCCACTAAAATGGTTAGCTAGCAATTGAGAGTCAACAAAGACATTTATATGTGTAACACTTAAACTTAAAGCTGTGGTTAAACCCATGATTAAAGCTTCATACTCAGCTTCATTATTTGTTGCACTGAATTCACAAGCTACAGCTTGGGGTATGATATCACCTTGAGGGGATTTTAGGACTATTCCCAAGCCAGTTCCTTTGGAATTTGAAGCTCCATCTGTACACAGTGTCCAAAATCTAGGATTAGTTTTACCTTCAAGTTGTTGTATTTCCGGTTCCACCTCGGGTTGTAAAGCTGGGAGGTAGTCGGCTACGAAATCGGCTAGGGCACGAGATTTGATGGGCTGTTCTTGGCTCATACGAAATATCGTAAGTGCTCAACTTGACCGACCACTTGGCCAATGCCCGAGCATCTCTGGAGTTCTCAACACATTCCTTACGGGATAATTAGTTCTAACGGTTATAGAATGTGTTTCGAAATAATGACGCAATTTTGTAGCGGCGGTAGTTAAGGCTAATATTAATTTTTCAAGATGAGAATACCTTGTTTCGGCGTCAATAGAGACTTACTTACATAGTATACGGGATCTTTGTTCACCTTGGATTTCCTTCACCAATCTTGCACTAACGGCATTTTCGGATACGGCCAAGTATAAATAAAGGTGCTCACCATGCTCTGGTTTGGCAAGTAGGGGTGACGTCACCAAGTATTCTTTAAGTTGCTTAAAAGCTGCCTCATGTTGGTCATTCCATTGAAAGAGTTTGTTCTTTCTTAGCACTTCATAGAATAACCTGCACTTATCAGATGATTTAGATATAAACCTATTCAAAGAAGCTACTCTACTGTTAACCTTTGGACGTCTTTGATGTTCTTGGGAGATTCAAGTTGAGAATAGCCTTGATCTGCTCGGGGTGGCTTCAATCCCCCTTTTGGTCACCATATATCCCAAGAATTTACACCTAACACCAAAGTTGCACTTTCTTTGGATTGAGCTTCATGTTGAAAGCTTTCAAGATGTTGAATGCCTCAGCGAGATGCTCAACATGATCTTCCATATGCTTGGATTTTACCACCATGTCATCTATGTAGACTTTCATCATCTTGCCAAGTTGATCTTTGAACATCTTGTTCGCGACCTTTGATAAGTTGCCCCTGCATTTTTAAGACCAAATGGCATAGAAATGTAACAATATATACCTTAGGAGTCATGAACGCCGTATCTTCTTGGTACGAAGGCTCCATTTGAATTTGTTGATACCACGAAGACGCATCCATGAACGTCAAGATGTCGTGGCCATTTGTCTCATCAACTAGAGAATCGATATGAGGAAGAGGGAATGGGTCTTTCGGACGAGGCTTTGTTCAAGTCAGTAAAGTCCACGCACACTCGCCACTTGCCATTTCTTTTCTCTACCACCACAACATTAGCTAA
Organism: Adenophora triphylla var. japonica; assembly: GCA_022495995.1. Lineage (NCBI taxonomy): Eukaryota > Viridiplantae > Streptophyta > Magnoliopsida > Asterales > Campanulaceae > Adenophora > Adenophora triphylla. The sequence continues at coordinate 211,205 of JAFEMH010002382.1, forward strand.
CCACCTTGGAGTGCGAACTTCCACGATCATCTTGGACTTCAAAAGCCTCTCAACTTCATCTTTTATGATCTGGTTCCTCTCCTGAGCAAACTTCCTTCTTTTCTGATGAACAGGACGGATGGTGGGATCTATGTTCAACTTGTGAGTAATGATGTCCCTGCTTATCCCCGTCATGTCCTCGTGTTTCCATGCAAAGCAACATTTCTGGCTTTTTAAGAACTCAATCAGCTCCTCCTCAACTTCAGATGGGAGGTCTGTCCCAACTTGCACTTGGGCCTCAGGATTCGATACATCAACAGGAACGCTCTTTGTCTCATGCTCCACTGCTTTAAGAACATCATGGGCCTTCTTCTTTAATTGCTATGCTTGCCGAGGGGCTGAACTTGCTTTCATGTTGACCTTGTAGCATTCTTTGGAGACTTGTTGGTTTCCCTTCAACTTGGCCACACCCCAAGGTGTTGGAAACTTGACGCACTGGTGATAAGTTGACGGCACGACCTTCATGTTGTGTATCCAAGGTCTTTCCAAAATGACATTGTACGAGGAAGAGCATTAGATCACGCAGAATCTTTCCATAGCATTCATACCCTCCAAATAGATGGGCAACTTGATCTCCCCGACTGTTTGCTTTATCTCCCCACTGAACCCTACCAGCACGGATGAATTCTTCACAACTTCAGACAAAGGAATACCCATATCTTGAAGAGCATGAGTGAAAATTATGTTGACTGAGCTCCCGCCATCAATAAGGATTCTCTTGACCACACAGTTGGCAATCTGCACCTGAACAACTAGACCATCATGATGAGGATCTAACGTGTTGTCCTTATCTTCGTCTTCAAAGGAAATAACATGAACATCTGTGAAGTCACGACATCTTGAAGGCAATTACGAGTGATCCTCTTTAGAACTTTTGGCATGACGCTTGGGCTGCGAGTAAGTTGTTCCAAAATATGAGACCCACCTGAAATGACATTTACTACCTTGGTGGCCGGAGGCGGTGCAACTTTCTCGGGTCTGGACTGCTCCCCTGAATCAGGCTCTTTAGACTCACTTCTGATCCTCTTCTTGCCCAACAAATCCTTAAGAAGACCCTTGGACAATAAATGAGCAATTTCCTTCCTCAAGGCAAAACAATTCTCGGTAGTATGCCCAAAATCCTCATGAAATGTGCACCACTTGGACTTGTCCTTCCAAGTTGTTGACTAGTCGTTCTTCTTGGGCCACCTTGCTTTATCTCCAAGATTTCCCATGGCGCACAAGATTCCTGCAATGTCCACAGAAAAGCAGTATTCAAAAATTTTTGGATAATCATTATCATCTCCCTCTTGATCATCATCTACAACATGAATTCTAGAAGATTCAGATTTAACAGGGGGTTTGCCCCTGTTGGACTTATAGTGATGGGAATCCGATTTTTTGTCAGAAGGCTCAAATAGAGGAGTAGGAGTCCTCCCAGTTGACTTCCCCATCGCCAAGTTGTCTTCCTCCAATCGATGAAAGGCGAGGCCACGGTTACGATTTCTTCAAGTTGTTTCGCGGGGGTCATCACCAACTCGTTATAGAACAATGAGCGCTTCTTCAAGCCTATACGGAATGCTTCCGTAGCGGTGGACACATCCAAGTTGGGTATAGTCACTGCCTCCTTGTTAAACACTGTGCAAATACTCTTTAAGATTTTCGTTAAGGTACATTTGCACAATTCTATAGAGATCACTAGTCAACTTGTCAAATGCCCTATTGCACGAAAATTGGTTAATGAACATATTGACAAGTTGAGCATAAGATGAAATAGAGTTTAGAGGGAGCCCTGTTAGCCATTTTAAGGCTGGTCCTGACAAAGTAGAGCCAAAGCCCCTGCAAAAACACGCTTCTTTAAATATAGGGGGGATACTTATGATATCCATTGATTCCTGATACAGCAACACATGTTCTGCGGGGTCGGTGCTTCCATCATACTTCTTCATGTGAGGGACTGAAAATTTCTTTGGGATCTCCACACTAGCTATTGCTGGAACAAAACGAGATTCATTATAGCAAGTTGGAGAAACTTGGTGGTATGGCATATTGACTCCGGGTATGCTTCGAAGCAAATCCTTGATAGTCTGCATTTCCTTAACAAGTTGACTCTCTGCGAAAAGAGGATTGTTATTAAACTGAGATGCAGAAGTATCAAAAGCATTAAACAAATTCCCTGCTTGCCCCATTGGGGGTGTAGCATAGGCGTAGCAAGATGACAGCGCAGGTTGGCCAGCTGGTAGGCTGAATCTTGGTTGTTCGATTGGAATGGACGCTACGATCGTGCTCTCTGCTGGCAAGGTATTAGTCATAGGAATATCCTCGACATGGCTTGGTCCTGTACCTGCACCAAACAAAGATCTAGGAAGTAAAGGTGAAAATGGAGTAGATACTTGAGTTTCAACTTGCTTCCCTTTACGCAGGCTATCAATGGCGCTGAATATCATGGCGTTCGTATGCTCCTGACCATCCAACCGATCGCCTATTTTCTTCAACATGTCCGCCATGTTGGACATTATCTCCAAATTGACAGCTTCTGCACTTGGAGGAGGGTTGCCTTGGGCGTTGGAAACAGAAGCGGACGGCTCCTCTCGGCTTGGCTTAGGACAATGGATTAGCCATTTCTACTTGAATAATCAAAGTTTCCCACAGACGGCGCCAAATTGTTTTGGTCAAATTTCAACAAGTATATTTCGAAGGGAAGAAAAATGACTAAAGTGATAAGAATCTAGGTACAATGATTATCAAGTTGAATGGGAACGGACACAAGATGTTTGTTGACTAGGGAAAGCCCTTGAACAACTTGTTCGCCGACATAAAACCCTGGGAGGATTTGGTACATGCCTTGACCGTAAGTTTACTATGTGTTTTTGATGATTACAATGCTAAGAGCGTATTCAAAGGGAGCTTAGGCTAAAGTGAACGTGTGTGAAAATACAGTGTGTGTTTCCCCTTTTATACCTCAAATAAAACTAATTAACAAAGAGAAAAGATGGGCCTTAAAACTCGGGATTAAGGCTGATCTTGTGGAGATATATCTGCAATTGTTTGTTGAGGGAGGAGATAATGATCCGTTGTGGAGGAAATGCCTTTGAACCAGTCTTCGCTTCTTTTGACACATTCCCTAAAAAATAGGATCAACGTAACAAAGAGCTCAACCTGCAAATAACCAAGATGTAAATAGGACAACTCAAGTTGTTAGTACCAAGTTGTTATATGCAAGTTGTAAACATGTTGACTGAAAATGTAGGGCCCAACAGGTGTCATGAAAGACACATTCTCCGCTCATGAGTTCCACACTTGCCAAAGTGTGATATCCACATCCCACATAAAAAAGATGTGGGATTTGATTGTGATATATAAACTTCCACTCCACTACCTCTGGGCAGCCATAACATCCATTGACTTTTGGGTTAGCCTGTGGGAATCCAGTAGACCCAAGTTGTTATGCTCAGTGGGCAAAGTGGGTGGTGCTTATGTAACGGAATAGGGTTTCGAGTTCATTTCGTTACACAAAGATTCATAGATAAGACATCACTTGACTCCTTATATAGTTTATCCAACATTCGAAAGGCCTACTCAAAAATAGAATTGTTTTCCTTTGCCACCACGGTACCCGATCGAACAACCCACAGTAACCGTATCGAATAACCCATCTTTTGCCAGCAGTCGTCCTCCCAGTCTTCTACAGTTCGTGTATTGCAAATTATAAAAATGTGCAATGAGTTTTCCGAATCAAATAGTAGATGCCACATTTCCTTCTACTTTAATATTCTTACTTTGTAAACTTTTCCTTTCACATGGAAAACCAAGTGTTTTACTTTCAACGGGAGTTTAGATGTGTACACTCTTGGGCATTAATGTGACAAAAAGAATCATATGATCATCAAAGGTGTGTGAATCATAGGGGTACACCAACTAACCCTGTTGCCACCATAGTCCCCATGAATTAGACTATTTAAGGATCTAACACATAATAACACCCACTTCACCCAATTAGACAATAAACCTAGTTGTGTTAGGATTTGAAGATCCAATCACATCAACCTGGCCGTGGACCTGATGCTACATGGAAAAATGTGTTGCACAGGAGCTGAACCCACAGCTGAAATGGAGGATACTCCGGCTGGTCTCATTGGGATGGTTAACTTTGACTCCTACACACAAGTAAACAAAGTGAACTGAACCGGGGGTGGCTCCGAAAAACCCCTCCGGCGTGAGAATAAGTGACTGTTTTTTGAGAAGGATAAACGACAATGGAGATTAGAGAGAGAACAGAGAGAGAGAGAGAGAAAAAACTTACCAATGATATTTTTCCACTGAGTTATATACTACCATGCAGCATGTGCCATGCACATGTTGGACACGTGTCAATCATCCATGATAATGGGCCAACCACCTCAAAGTTAGTGAGAAATCACTGTTCACCTTGTCACGTCTTACTGTTATTAGTTAAGGGGTGGTATCCATGTGGCAGCATCACTATCACTTATCAATATCCAGTCATAATTGTCGCCAGGCGACAATCCCACTACATGAGAAGTGCCAGTATTGTCGCCCAATCATCACCTATACTTGTCACCTGATGGCAATACTCGTCATGTCACTTCCCGCCACGGGTACTTCCCGCCTACTGCCTATTCCCACGCCAAGACTTACTCTTATCTCCAACTATAATTATCGTTAATTAAAGGAGTGTTACCTTTGTCGTTCATTTTATATGGCCTTGCCAGCCTTAACATACATGGCTCATCTGGCTCACTGGGCCTGTTAGGCCCACAATACTACTTAGGCCTGAACCATATTTCACAATCACATCAGTAGCCCCCAATTTCGAGACCTGGATCATTCATGCTCCAGGCGAGAAATTTAGGATGCGATCATCACTTTCCGCTATAACACATCAATCAAGCGAGATTAAGGCTATTACTTACACGTGGAAGACACGCGTCACACTCATAGGGGTTGTTTACTGTTTGACAGTCGTGACGGGACATCTGAAAGGACGTTTTCTAAATTTGAAATCATTAAATGGGGGGAAATTAAAATCTTGGGGGCCAATTAATTTTAACTGTTCTCAAGAAACCCTTTAATATTCCCATGGTATAAATACCTTCCCCCCTCCTACCTTTACACTTTTCCGTTTCCCTTATTCTGAAAATCCCTTGACGATTTCCGGCCACCGTCGAACCTTCTCCAGCGATCCCGTTTCCAGCTTTTCCAGTCACTTTCGTTTGGATCCTCTCTAAATCTTTACTCTACCTTGAATTCCGATCACAAACACTCATTCACTTGCTTGTTCATCCGTCTAATCATCCTGGAAACCAACCCCTTCAGCCGTCTGTTGAACACTCCGACAAACCTTTAACCACTGCTCGACTTTCTCAACGATCCTTTCTATTTTCCAGGTAATCAATTTAATCTCTAATTTCTTTGCGTTCCTTCCAGTTCTTGTTTATTACCCATGGCTAGATGTAAGAATTGTGTTAGACAAGTTAGATATGGACAGTGTCAGAAAACTGGGGGTATCTATTACTTAACTAGGGGCATTTGGACGAGAATCCCAAGAGCTGATTTAGTTAGCTGCTTAAACGTTCATAAAGTAGATCCCGCCATTATTGCCTCTCTTGAAGTTAGGGGTAAATGCTTTCTTCATGTTTCAGTCCCCATGTCTAAAAAAAAAATTAATTCTCGCGAACTTTGTGACCACCTTTGTCGCTTCTATGGCTCTCCCATAGATTATGACAGCTCTGGCACTGACTTTCTCACCGCGAGATCTTTATCTAATAGGAATCGTTATAAACAAATTCTCTCTTCTTCTGATTCAGGCGAGATGTCCAACTCTGGAGCCCCTGGCGCTTCAACCTCAACCGGCAGAAACTCAAACTTAACCAATAACCCATCTACCTCTGCTGCGGCGGGAATTAATTCTTCCCAAAATCCCTACATAACTCCTTACCATACCAAGTACAACATTGACCATCTTAACTACCACATTGCCAACTACGATGAAGAGATGTCCCTTTCTGTAATTAGGCATAGACAGGACGACATCGTAGTATTCCCGTCCCAACTTGATGCAGGGCTCAAGATTCTTGTGGACCCCTTTATTTCTCTTGTCCTCTTCAAAGCTCAAGCGGCAATAGCTGAGCTTCACCCTAACGCCATTAGGGTTTTAACCTGTTTCATCACCATTTGTCGCGCCCTCAGGCGAGAACCCACCACTCACCTTCTTATGGATATGTTCACTGGATATCAACAAAAGGATAAGCAGACCAATGAAATACGAATGTCGCTTCAATATAAAAGACCGAGAATCCTAACTCCTCTTCCTCCAAAGTCCATAATTGGCAAAATGACCCTCTCTTCATCATTTCTCGCGTTGGCTGGGCTCTTCCTACGGACTTGCAAGGAATCCACCCTAAGGTTGACAAAAAATGGGCCTTGGACGAGGATGAGAAGCGTTTAAAGGGTAAAATGCTCCAACTTCTCGCCGATTCCAGCACCGCCGATCCTTCCACCGCCTTATTCTCAATCCAACAAATACTCGCAGACCACTCCCTCCTAAGTCAAGTGGGACTTTCTTACGACTTCCCGCCCACGCCTCCGCGGGTTGCCATAACTTACACTGAATCTTGGCCTGGCTGGGAACTTCACACGGGTTACAAGTTTGGTATGGACTGCACTGTTTGCGGGAATGGCCAGAACATGTGTCCTGCAATGCGAAAAGTACAATGTATGGTTTTCGCCATTTCCTGCTTTCTTTTATTTAAAACTAAACTTTTTATTGTCGCTAACATTCTTCCTTGTTTCTTGCAGTGCACAGAACTATGGACATGAACCAAAAGAGACTGGCCCAAGGAGTGTCAGAGCAACAAGCCAAGCGTCTGGCCTTGGCCAGGAATGCAAGCCTCATGCCCAATCTTCTGATCTCGTCATTCCCATCGCACCAACTGGTGAAGATGAAAGGATTATCACTGAAGCCTCTCGCAAGAGGGCTTCCTCTTCCGCTCCCCGACAACAGAAGCGATAATGTACCACCGCCTCTGCCCCACTTCAAGGGAGCCAACCCGAAGCTTTAAATTTGGTGGATGAAGAAGAAGAAGAAAATGAGCCCCACAACGAAGTTGGAGATGACGCTCTTCCCGAGGATCAGGAAGTTGAGAATGAGGGGGTTCAAACAGAGAATCCTGCGGGAACTAACACCCCGCCCCCATCTTCTCAAGCCAATGAAATTGGCCCCACTACTTCTCCAACTCACCCTTCATCTTCTCGCTCAACTCCTCGCCGCCGCGCTAGCTGGTTGGAGGAGGGCTTCCAAATTCCCGAGGATGAAGCGGGTATGAAGACACTCTGCCAAGAGGCCAACAGCATCACTGCCCTCAAAGGGCTCATCACCGAAAGGCTGGAGCCAATCTCTTGCTTGCTGGGCTCTACTGCCTTAAAGCGATCAAGCGACGCGGATCAGGTCGCTTATGTCGAAGGGGAGGATCCCCCCCACTCAGCATATCATGCGGGAATCCAACTTTCCTTAGTAAGATCCCCTCACTTTCATTTCACTTTAATTTTCTGTTCTTAGTTTTTTACTTTAACACTTTATTGTCTCTTTACATTTCGCAGATTAGCAACACTGTCTTGGGTTTGAGCAAGAAGTGCTCTAAGTTGGAGGTGGATCTTACTGAGGCTGAGCATGAGCGGAATGTCTATAGGAGGAAGGTATCCAGGCGAGATGCCTCCATCAAAGAGCTTAAGGATCTTCAGTCCAAAGTTGATACTGATCTCACAGCGGGAAAAGCTCGTTTAGAGAAAATGGAGAAGAAGAGCAAGGAGGCGGAGGTTAAGCTTCAACATCTTGTCGCTGAGAATGAGAAAAATAAGACTGATGCAGCCAAACTCACTGAACTTACCGCCGAAAATAAGCGGCTTAGGGATGATAACTTTGTGGAGGCTAATCAGGTGACCAAGCTGAAGAATGATCTTGCCGAGGCAAAGACCAAGGCTGAAACTGACGAGATGGATGCATTCGACAATGCAATCCTACATACCTTAAGGACGATTGTCGTCGAAGCTGATCCGGCCATTACCCCTGCCAGGCTAGCGAAATGGGGCTCTGAAACAATCTTCAGCGACCAAAGCCGCAAGGGGCATCCCCTTGTGCCTTATAGCGAAGGAGAGCTAACCCAGCTGGTGGCGGAGGATGCAGTTCTCGGCAAGGCTGCATGGCCAGTTCCCAACACCCATCCTGACAATATCATTCCCGCTTGGTTTGATTTGTCCAAGAAAAATAAAGACACTCTTAATGCCGCCTACAATGGCCAATGATCTTATGCTTGTAACTTATGATTGCCGCACATTTTCATTTTCATTTTCAGTTTTGGGTCTATAACAAACAATTTACTTCCTGTCTTTTAATTTCGCCTTTCGTACTTTGTCATCAAACAATTCATCTTTTTAATTTTAATGGTGGGCCTTTGTGCCCAAACAATTTGTAATCACTTTATTGTCGCTTTGTTGCGACCTTTTATCTTATGTTGTTGCTTTACCATTTGATTCTCGCCATCATGAGTATTTTCCCTTGATTTGCTTTCTGTGCCTTGCTTTAAATCCCCAATTGCTTTACGCTCCAACTTTTTCATGTCGCTTATCTCTTCTTTTGATAACTTTGATTTTGTTTTGGTTTTTGCTTCGATAGTTCATCGAAGATTGAACCTTACCATCTTATCTCTATATACATACTACTCCCTTCAAAAAAGTGAGGCTTGTCTTTAGGCAGCCTCACTCCCAAGTTAAAATTCTCGCCAATTAGGTTCATCTAGGTTTGCAATGAATTTAGATACATCCCATAATTACACACATTGCAAGCTTGGGGACAATTTGCTTTTGACAAATCGTCTGCCTCAAACTACACTGGTACTTGATACTAATCACTTCTGTGATAATCATCATAACTTATGTTTATCGCCTCTGCGACAATCATCATATTATGCTTCAATCATCATCATAACTGCAATCTTTGTTCTCATCTTGTTCTGCGCGCCTGGGCTTCTTCCCGGGTCGCAAGATTTTTGGCGCCTGGGTCCCTCCCCAGGTTGTCGCGCCGGGGGCCCTCCCCAGGTCGCAGGGTTTGGCGCCTGGGCCTCTCCCCAGGTCGCCCAATTTGGCGCCTGGGTCCCTCTCCAGGCCGCCGCGCCTGAGTCCCTCCCCAGGTCACAAGGTTTGGCGCCTGGGTCTCTCCCCAGGTCGCCGCGCCTGGGTCCCTCCCAGGTCGCAAGGTTTGGCGCCTGGGTCTCTCCCCCGATCGCCGCGCCTGGGTTCCTCCCCAGGTCGCAAGGTTTGGCGCCTGGGTCTCTCCCCAGGTCGCCTAATTTGGTGCCTGGGTCCCTCCCCAGGCCGCCGCGCCTGGGTCCCTCCCCAGGTCGCAAGGTTTGGCGCCTGGGTCTCTCCCCAGGTCGCCCAATTTGATGCCTGGGTCCCTCCCCAGGCCGCCGCGCCTGGGTCCCTCCCCAGGTCGCAAGGTTTGGCGCCTGGGTCTCACCCCAGGTCGCCCAATTTGGCGCCTGGGTCCCTCCCCATGCTGCCGTGCCTGGGTCCCTCCCCCAGGTCGCAAGGTTTGGTGCCTGAGTCTCTCCTCAGGTCGCCCAATGTGGCGCCTGGGTCCCTCCCCAGGCCGCCGCGCCTGGGTCCCTCCCCAGGTCGCAAGGTTTGGCGCCTGGGTCTCTCCCCAGGTCGCCACGCCTAGGTCCCTCCCCAGACGCAAGGTTCGGCGCCTGGGTCTCTCCCCATGTCGCCTCCCCAAATTCTTCAAGCTTTAACATCAACTCTTCTCGCCTCCATCATTAAACTTTAGCGACAACTTTCTTTATCAACTTTCTTCATCTACTCACTTTATCAACTTTGGCGGAAACTGTCTTCATCGACTTTTCGCCAATCCATGCTTGATTCTCGAATCTCAATCATCCATCCGCTTATTCATGAAATACAAACAGAACTTGTCAGATTTTTCCAAAAATGATGATCACGACAAAATATGTCGCTGAATAATTCCCGCCATCTTTCTTCCATTATATTTACGAGTTACATCATTCTAGAATGACAAATTCTACATAACTTTCCCCTCTATGTGCGATAAACAAACACATAACTTACAAGAAAAGTTACATAACTTTTGTTATCTAGAGCAACAACCAAAAGATTTAACTACAAACACTCGCGACAATTTCATTGATAGAAACGCTTCAAATGATCAACACTCCAGGCATTTTTCAACTCTTCACCATCCTGCTTCCTTAGCTGGTAAGTCCCTTCCCGAATAACTTTGGACACCTGAAATGGCCCTTCCCACTTTTCATTTAACTTAGTAAATCCTGGCTTGCGCCCCGTTGCCTCTGCACTCCTCAACACCCAATCACCTACATCGAAAGACCTTTTATTTACTCGCCTATCATGTTGGGCCTTCATCCTTTGTTTATAATTCACCATCCTCATTCTTGCTTGAAGTCTTCTCTCATCAATCAAATCAAGATCGTTACATCGCCTTTGGCCATTTTCGCCTCATCGTAGTAAGTCACTCGGTATGTCGGCATCGCTATCTCGGCATGTGCCATGGCCTCAGAACATAAGTCAAGGCAAATGCCATTTCACCAGTTGAGCCCTTTATAGTGGTTCTGACATACCAAAATGTCGTCGGCAATTCTTCTAGCCATGCACCACCTCTTCCCTCTAAGTTCTTGCGCAGGGCGGCAATGATTTGCTTATTTGCCGCCTCAGCCTGCCCATTCCACTGTGGCCTATATACCGCCGACATCCAATGTTTCACATTCATCCTCTAGCATTCAGCGGCAAATTTCTTCCCAAATTGTGTTCCATGATCAGAGATAATGGCCCTAGGCAAACCATATCTGCACCAAATGTTCTCCAGGACAAACTTGATCACATTATCCTCACTGATTGTCGCTAAGGCCTTCGCTTCAGTCTACTTCGTAAAATAATCAACAGCAACAACCACATGCTGGAATCCTCCCTTGGCCTTTGGGAACGGCCCAATCAAATCTATGCCCCACATATCAAAAGGTCAAGTCGCGACAATCGGGGTATGCTCAGTTGTTAGTTGCCGCGGAATATTTCCAAACCTTTGACACTTCTCGCACTTCCGTACGTAATCTTCTGCATCCTTCCTCAAACTAGGCCAATAATATCCATGAAACAAAACTTTTTCCGCCAGTGATCTCGCTCCTGGATGGCCTCCGCACACACCTTCATGAATTTCAAACAAAACTTTCGCCACCATTCCTGGCTCGATACATCTCATCAACGGTTTTGAAAAAGACCTTCTATACAAAATACCATCTTTCACAGTAAACCCTGGTGAGGTTGCCCTTATCAACTTAGCCTTTTCCTCATTGGGCGGCAATTCTCCCTTGTCCAAAAAATCTATCATTTCTATCACCCAACTTTTCTCAGCTTCCTTAATCTCCAAAACCACATGCCTATCAATTGCCGGCATATTAACGTATTTCACCATTAGCTCAACGGCCACTTCACTTGCATCACCTCCAGCCGCTCTGCTTAAGGCATCAGCTTCAGAATTGTCCATCCTATCAATTTGCACTAGCTCCCAATATTCGAAACTGCTCAAGATGCCTCTAGCCAGATTACAATATTTGGTCAGGAACGAATTTACTACCCCAAACTCCGCTTGATTGTTGGAAATGGGGAATCTAAATGCCTTCTTGTGTTCGCACTCTCTGTCTGGCGATACCAAGATCATTCCCGCACCGCCCCTATCTTTGGCCGACGAGCCATCCACATACAAAACCCAGTAATCTGCTGGCCTCTCCTTCTCCTCAACCAGATTTGGCACCACTCATTTTTCCACCTTCCTCTTTTCGCTCTCCTCCACCAGCTCCGCCTGAGACTTAGTAAATGAAGTCTCAACAATAAAGTCCGCCAACGCCTGCGCCTTAATAGCCCGACAGGATTCATACCGAATGTCAAACTCTGTCAACTCTATTGACCACTTCAACAACCTTCCCGCAGAATCTGGCTGCTGCAAAATCTTTCTTAAAGGGGCATCTGATAAAACCACAATTGTATGGGCGACAAAATAAGCCCTCAACTTTCTTGTCGCCACAACCAACACATAAGCTAACTTCTCGGCATTGAAGTATCTTGTCTCAATCTCGCTTAAAGCTTTGGAAACATAATAAACTGGCCTCTGAACACCTCCATCCTCCCTCACCAACACTGCAGTAACTACATAGTCAGAGGCCGCCAAATAAACAAACAATTCTTCCCCATCAACAGAACTGCATAGAAACGGTGGCTTCCCCAAATAGGCTTTCATTTCTTCAAAGGCTACTCTGCATTCCTCGTTCCACTCAAACTTTTTCCCACCTTTTAACACCTTGAAAAATGGCAAACACCTCTCTGCCGATTTTGAAATAAATCTCCCCAATGCGATTATTCTTCCGTTTAAACGTTGAATCTCGCGGATTGATGTTGGTGGTGACATATCCAACAAAGCTTGAATTTTTTCTGGGTTGGCCTCAATCCCGCGCCTGTTCACCAAGAACACCAAAAAATTTCCCGTTGTCACACCAAACGTACATTTACTAGGATTCAACTTCATGGAATTCCTTCTCAAATTCTCGAAAGTTTCAGCGAGATCCAACAAATGGTTATTCTCCTTAGACTTGATCACCATATCATCAATGTACGCTTCCATATTCCGCCCGATCTGTGATTTAAACACCTCATTAACCATCCTCTAATATGTCGCTCCCGCATTCTTCAAATCAAATGGCATCATCTTGTAACAAAAATTCCCTTTTGGGGTCCTAAAGGCAGTTTTCGCCATGTCCTCCTCAGCCATCTTGATCTGAGGATATCCAGAGTAAGCATCGATAAAACTAAAGACTTTATGGCCAGCAATGGAATCTACTAACTTATCAATTTTCGGCAAAGGATAACAATCCTTTGGACATGCCGTATTCAAATCAGTGAAATCGATGCACATTCTCCACTTCTTATTTGACTTTAACATCATAATAGGACAAGCCAACCAAACGGGGTATTGAATCTTCTCTATTATTCCCACCTTTAATAACTTCTCAACTTATTCCAACACCGCCAATTCTTTCTCTGGCGATAAATGCCTCACCTTCTGCTTAAACGACTCAACATTAGGATCAGCATTCAAACAATGCAGGGCTACGTTTTCATCAATTCCCCTCATATCTTCCGGACTCCAAGCAAAGACATCCAAATTTTCCTTCAAAAATTCAATCAGGCATTCCCGCTCATCCCGCGACAACTGCTTGCCGATCTTTATCTTCTGTTCTGGAAAATAACAGTTAATTTCTACTTCCTCCAACTCTTCTCCCGCCTTTATATCAGGCTCATCCCGCACTTGTAGGGTCTCAACCTCTATTTTTTTCCTCTTCCTTCCCTTGGCGACAATTGCCTTCCTGGGATCAACAAAGACATTCCCAGTAGGCCGCCCTTGAGTGTCCTCCACCTCAACGGTTTCACAGTCATCGTTAGACTCATCCATAGACTTTTCAACATTCTTCTCAACAATTTCTTCAATGCTTGGCTCATCTATTTGGACAAGTCTCACAAATCTAGAATAACTTAGGCTACGTGCCACATTTACTACTTCCATTGCTAAATAATTTTCACCATTACCATCATTTCGCTCAGCCCCATCGGGCTCAAATTCTCGCCACTCTGTCATATCACTTTCCTGATCAGGAGCATTGACATCTGGCTCTCGCCACACAACTACTTCATTCACATATTCTCGCTGAACCACTGCATCAGATTCCCGCTCTTCCATCACCCCAACTTCCTGCGTTCCTCCAAATCCACTTGCCGCCAATTCTGGGACTTTGCTGGCCGCAGCCGCTATCATAGCCGTGCCATTTCTCATACTATCCATCACAACCCAGTCAGAATCATCATTCACAACTTCCACAATCTCCACCATGTTTATCCTCAATTGGCGGGAATCAGACTTAGTTGTCATAGAAATAGTACTTTCAGCCTTCGCCTTCTGCATTTCCTTGTGTTTCCTTATTATTGTGATCGCCTCGCTTTTCAAACAACCTATCCCATTGGGAGTAGGATACTTAACCCTTTGATGGGGAATTGATAGAACCATTTCAAAGCTCAACATGAATGGAATTCCCACTATTGCGTTGTAAGGGGAAACGAGATCAATCACCATGAACTCAATGCTCTCGCTTCTCGCCAATCTCTACATCCAGCAAAATCGTCCCTTTAACCTTGACTACATGATTGGTAAAACCTTCAAGATATTCCTTATGGGGCACCAGATTAGCCTCCGTATAATTCATCCTTTTAAAAGCATCGTAATAAAGCACGTTCCTGCTTGCCCCAGAGTCTTCCATAACTCGTTGCACAATATTGTTGCCTGGATACATCGTGATGATAATAGGCTGGTCCCATGACTTTTAGTAACAACCAATTCTCGCCTGGAGAAACTGATTAACCTATCTTGGCTGGCGGGAAACTGGGGAACGTCAAACGTATGCGATAAACTCATGATTTGATTATTCAGATGCGACACGCTGGGCAACAGGTCATGAATAACATCTATCAGATTTCTTTTCGGCCTTCGTTGATCATCTCGCCCAACATTCTCTTCCAAATATTCCTTCAGAAAACCCCTATCAATCTGCCCCTGAATCAATCGCCTCAAATTATAACAATCATCAGTTCTATGCCCCCTATCCTTATGATACTCACAATAACTGCTTTGGTCCTTGGCTCCCTCAGTTCCTGGCATGATGGGAAATGGCTCAGGTAGATTCACCTTCTTCAAAATCTCACTAATTGGAGTGTTCAATTTGTTGTACTTAATGATTTTTCTTGGCTGATCATTTTGGCCACCATAACGTCCTCCCCTACGACCTCTACTACCTCCTGCTTGTCCTGCTCCACGATTGCCACCAGATCCCCTCCTGTCATCCCGCACTACTACCACCCTATCCTTCACTACCTTCTTTTTCGCCGAACTTGCCGCATGAGTCCCCTTAGCCTTGACTTTCGCACCACCGCAAAATCCCCTAACTCTCTCATACAATTCCCCCGTAGTTTTTGGAAATCTCATGCCCAACTCTTGCTTAAAATGACATGGCTGCAAACTGGTATTGTACAACATAATTATCTCACTTTGGCTAATATCGGCGATTTAATTTTCCACTCCCATGAATCTGTCCGTAAAACTTGCAACCCCCTCTCCCTCTTTTTGCTTGAGGCTGCACAACTCTGTCTTCAGCACTGGTTGTGACCCAGATGCACTAAATCTTGCTAAAAACTTCTCCTTGAAATCATGATACCCAGTTATCGAGTCTTCGGGCTGCGCCAAGAACCACTCCAAAGCATGATCCGCCAAAGTGCTTACCAGAGCTCAACGTAGAATTGCCTCATTCTCAATCAACAAGGACATTGTCGCCTCAAATACCCCTACATGAGTCATCGCTCTAGACTTTCCGAAATAACTCGGCAAGTTTGGCATACGAAAACTTGGGTCTGGGGCGACACCTTTGATACCCTGAACAAATGGGGCCAAAAAGGATTTCTTTTCTTCAATCTTCTTCGTTCCCGCCTCTAACTCCTTTATCTTCTTGGCCATTTCCGCCATCTCATTTTTCCACTTCTCTTCCTCCTCCTTCTTTGCCTTCTCAATCTCAGCAGCCTTAGCCAATTCCGCGACTTTCAAGGCTTCAGCAATTTTCTCGGCCTCCCCCGTCTTTGCCGCCTCAGCGTCTCTCTTTTCCCTTTCTTTCTCGTACTCCCTATCCTTCCTTTCTTGTCGCCTCCGTTCCCTATCCCTCGGCGACTCTTCGTCTCGACGCCTCCTGCCAGGATGTCTCGATGAATGCGACCTCTCCTCAGCATGCTTGGTTTGACTGGGAACATAATCCTTATCATACTTTGAACCACTACCTGACTCATCACTTTCATATTCAAAGAAATAAGATTGCTCCCTGGAATTGCCTGATTTATGGTATATCTTCTTCATCTTCCTCCTCCTAGCCTCCAAACCATCATCTTTCCTCTTAGCAACGGCCCCCTCGGATCTCGCATTGGCATGATCCTGCCTACGGTCTCCGGCCTTTCCTGTGGGCAGCGACATGTCTTTCGCCCGCCTTGGCTCATTAGCCACACTAACGCTGGCTTCTCGCTCCCGGCCGCCAACTGGGGCTCTCTCCGCCTCGCCTACCAATAACTCATGAGGAATATGGGAAGGCTCCATATTCAGTTTCCTCAACTGCTGATTATTGGCGAGAACTCGCAACAACATTTCATTATCTGCCCTTAATCTATCTGCCTTAGCTCTCGCCTCTGCACCCTTCGACTGAGCTGGAACTTGCCCCTCTGCCACAGTCTTCGCCTTTTCAACTCTTATTCTTTCATCTCGCCTTCTAGTCTCCCTAACACCAGAATCCGTCTGAGACGTGTGCACGTCCATGTCTCTATTAGATCCCGCCCCAGCATGAGCTTCATTTGGGTTCGGGGTCGCCAAAGCCAGATTTTGTGCCGCTTTTGAAGGGGTAGCTTTTTCTTGGCCCGTCATGACAACTTGCAATTTAAACAAATAGATATTCCCAACAAACACTTCAAGCCAAACAACACTTTTTACAAACAGAACCCCAACTCTGACAACTTTGGACACACCCCTTCTGACAACAATATCTCCTTTACAGAGTACACTAAACGAGAAAACTCCAACAATCAAAACAGCTTTACAATATTAGAAAGTAAGAACACTGACAGCCACTAAACTAGGCTCTGACAATGGCCACCTTTATACAAACTGCAAATCCCTAGCAAACTTTAAAGCGAACAGGTTTACACCAACAACAAAACTAACAACAAAAAACCACTAGCAGTCAAAGATCTTCTGGGCTCCACCAAAGAACAGCAACAGTACGCCACCTTCAAACTCACCACCGAACGGCCACCAAAAACCTCCAAACTCCACCAAACCACCCAACGAAGAACGCTCAGGTCCCGGCAACGGAATCAGCTGATGCTACACGGAAAAATGTGTTGCACAGGAGCTGAACCCACAGATGCAATGGAGGATACTCCGGCTGGTCTCCTTGGGATGGTTAACTTCGACTCCTACACACAAGTAAACAAAGTGAACTGAACCGGGGGTGACTTCGGTAAAACCCCTCCGACGTGAGAATAAGTGACTGTTTTTTTAGAAGGATAAACAACAATGGAGATTAGAGAGAGAACATAGTGAGAGAGAGAGAAAAAACTTACAATTGATATTTTTCCAATGGGTTATATACTACCATGCAGCATGTGCCATGCATATGTTGGACACATGTTGATCATCCACGATAATGGGCCAACCACCTCAAAGTTAGTGAGAAATCATTGTTCACCTTGTCACGTCTTACTGTTGATAGTTAAGGGGGGTATCCACGTGGCAGCATCACTATCACTTATCAATCTCCAGTCATAATTGTCGCCAGGCGACAATCCCACTACATGAGCAGTGCCAGTATTGTCGCCCGATCATCACCTATACTTGTCACCTGATGGCAATACTCGTCATGTCGCTTCCTGCCACGGGTACTTCCCGCCTACTACCACGCCTAGACTTACTCTTATCTCCAACTATAATTATCGTTAATTAAAGGAGGGTTACCTTTGTCGTTCATTTTATATGGCCTTACCACCCTTAACATATATGGCTCATCTGGCTCACTGGGCCTGTTAGGCCCACAATACTACTTAGGCCTGAACCAATATTTCACAATCACATCAGGACCTTGATAATGTCTCTTTTTAATGTCACATATTTGTATTCCCCCACCATCATTTTCTTCTTTTATTGAATGTAGAATCTCAAACCCGACAAATACCTTATACTATATCAATCCTTCATGCATTATTCACCGACTAAGCCAAGTTAGATCTTTGGTAAAACCTGCGTAAAACCTCCAAGAGAATGTTGTATGTGATTGTACACATTGATTTTAGTCATATATTCCTAACCAATAAGGCCTCGTTTAGCGCACGAAAATGTATGAGTGAGAAATGAAATGCAATACCTAGGTATCCGAAAGAAGGGAATGATTTTCATGTTTGGCACGTGATTATATCCAAGTTATGGAATACACATTAGATTACCATTCTTATGTTTGGTTCACGAATCTATCTAATGAGTATATTATTTTTTTGTCTACTCCCTCCGTCCGCCTAGTAAGTTCACACTTACTGTTTACACGTTAATTAAGGAGGGAGTATTATATTGAAAGTGTTGTGAGTGTGAAAATAAAATAGGAGAGAGAATGAGTGGAGGGAATAGTAAATTATAATGGTTTGTGAGTATTAAAATAATGTAGGAGAGAGAATGAGTGGAGAGAATAGTGATTTAAGGTTTCCTTTTTAGGAAAGAAACAAAGTGTGAACTTTGTAAACGGACGCCCAAAATAGAAAGTGTGAACTTTGTAAGCGGACGGAGAGAGTATTTAGCAAGATGTAATAGGTAGTATAAATTTTCATTTATCATTAACTTAAATTTCTTCAAATCTAGTTTTAAAAAGGGGTAATTATTGTTCGTTCATCCATCCTAATTAAATCGAACAATAAGAATAATGTAATTTGAAATTTAACCACCTAGTTCAAGATTTCATAAAGTCCAAACAATCATTTTTTTCTTTCTAAATGACTGACATACCCCCGTTATCCAGACAAAAACCCCACACCTCCTCCCTCTCTCTCTCTCTCTTCTAGACGTGACCCATATTCCTCTTCTATCACTTTCTACTTTTTCTCTATATCCTCCCCTCCATCCCTCTGGCTACCCCTACCCGCTATTCCTCTGACCGATTTCGCCGATCATTTTGTTCGACGTCCCTTCTTCTTCTCCGAGTGCCCTGTTATCTCACGTTGCTACATCTGATCGAACAACTCTTTCCCCTATTCTAAATATTTGACAACTCTTCTCTTTTTTTTTTGTCATTTTTTTCCACTACTCACACACACACACACACACACACACAGAAGCGCCTAGGAGATAAATCATAGGGAGAAAAAGCCTTCCCTCTAACTTCTGGGGGGATCGAACCCATGACCTCCAGGTTGGAAGCCATGAGCTCTAGCCAGCAGGCCAGATCCCCATGTGCTCGACAACTCTTCTCTGTCTACAAACTCCGGTGAATCTCTCCGGTCGCCTTCATTCCAAGCTTGAAACTGCCGCACAAATCTAATTATTGCTCACCAAATTTATATTCAAGTGCTTCTCTGTTGGTCTCGACTCCCAAATCCCTTCGATTTGTTCGTTTAAAACCACGCATATTGTTTAGGATAGAATTTTTACTCAAGATTACACTGACATTTGGATAGTATGATTCTTTAGCATCTTTAACCTGACATCTTATATTGACAACTTGAGGACGCAGGTACATCTGTTCCTATTTTTCAGGAGATAAATATCAACAAAAACCAACGACCAAGTCAAGCATATTTCAAACACATTTCTAACGGAAGATCAAGTCATGGCAACGACTCCTTCTTTTTAGCAACCTGCCCCGAATTTGTAGGAATTTTTCGGTTACTAGTTAATTTCTTTATTTTGGAGTATTTAAAGAGAGCTAGGGGTAGGCGCCAGATAGGGCAATTTTGTATCTCTCTCAATACTTTCACTTTGTACTCACTCAAAAAAAATTATAAACACATTCGGTTTTAGGTAGGTTTTCTAAAATCTTCCGAGGTTTAGTGCCGGAGATTAATTGATCAAGGGCTTTCGTCGTTACATCTTGGTGTCACATCTTGAATTTTCTCATTCTTATATTCCACTAGTAAAAGCCCGTGTCCAAGGACACGTGTTTTTTTTTTTATTTAAAAAAAAAATAATTTTTTTTTACGGGCAAAATGGGAAAGGGACAACTTAGTGAGGGCAAAATGAGAAATTCGACAGATGAAACTGTTCATTATACTGTAGATTTTGGAGGTGTGATTTATACTATAGATTTGTGTCAAAAAATCATTCAACTATAATTCAATTTCAAAGCTTACAAGAAATTGACCAAAACACATACTCTCTCCATTCTTGTCGAGTGGATACTTATTTTCTTTTTGGTCCGTTCCAGCTCAATGGAGACTGCCCAAAATGGAAGGGAATCTTTACTATTTTTCCCACTTGTTCTTTCTCCTTTTTTTACTTTTACATTCACAACACCAATCAAATCACTATTCCTCTCACTCATTCTCTCTCCTATTTAATTTTTCATATTCACAATATTTTCTTTCATTTTTTGTCTCTTTTACTTTTTTTTAATTTGTATGCTCAAATTTTTGATAGTCCACTCAACTCAAACGGAGGAAGTATAAATTAAATAGGACGGAGTATGACAATGACTTCCATTTTTCCGATGAGAATCATGGGAGGCGAAGTTGAGAACAATCGAGAGCAAAGCCAGAGGAAAGATCCTATGTAGCAAAAATGTGGACATGAAATAACCATTGTTTGGAATACGGACCAACAAAATCGTTTCCATATTTATTTTCTTCAATTTAAATGGATACTTTTAGTGTAAAGGACAAGTAATGAGCCTTGTCTTTATTAGCCCCCATTTTTGAATTGATTTTCACCTTTATTGAGAAATTAAAACTTTATGAAAATTAATTGCTCAAAATTTGTCAAGATATTTACTTCCTCGTCTCAAAATACTTATTATTCTGAAAATTTTAAACAAATTAAAAATGTAATCATTACCAAAAAGGATACAATAACACTTAGTGATGACACTTTCATGCATAAATTAATAAAAATGATAAATAATCTCATAAAATTATAAAAATAAATGTCATATAAAAGACTAAAAATAAATGTGAATTTAGCTAAGAATAATCACGAACTTAACAAATATGTTAAATAATCTCATAAAATTACAAAACAAAAGGCTATAAAAGACTTAAAATAAATGTGAACTTAGATAAAAGCATTAGAGAACTTAACAAATACGTCAAATAATTTAATAAAATTACAAAAATATAGGCCATAAAAAGACTAAAAAAAAAGTGAACTTTATTAAAGACAACTAGAAACTTAACAAATATGTCAAATAATCTCATAAAATTACAAATAGAGGACATAAAAGATTAAAAACATTTGTGAACTTAACTAAAAATAAATATAATTTAACAAATATGTCAATTAATCTCATAAAATTATAAAAATAAAGGCCATAAAATATTAAAACGACTGTGAACTTAACTAAAAATAAATGTAAACTTAACAAAAAAACAATTGAAAACTAAGTAAAATAGAAGACATTTTCACGGATAAATTATGATCTATACTAAAACAACTGTTAACTTCTCTTATTCGTTTTGGAAAAACTGTGAAAAATAAACGCAAACTTCTAGAATATAACTGTGAAATTGGAAAAATGATGAACTTGTCAAAGTTGCTCCTGATTTTATGTTGATGCTATTAGTTTGATTCGTGTTAACGATACAAATACAACAGTGGTTTCAGTTTTTTTTTGTTTAACTTTTGAATCTTAAAATATTTATTTTAAAGTTTTAAGAGAAAAGAGAGAGAGAGAGAGAGAGAGAGAGGAGAGAGAAAGCTCAAGGAAGCTGTCACGTGTGTCCACGTCATTTAACTGAGTGACACAATTATAATCTTCATCAATTTATTGGGGGACACGCATGTCCATCAATAAATACAAGACTTGGCGGTCAAATTTCAAAATATGCATTCTTGTTGGTAGTTTCCATTAAAATGGAGAATTATTCAATAATTGCTCCTTAAAAAAAGCGATAACTAGTTATAGAACTATAATTAATAACTTATAAAAATTCACCAATAAACTACACCCAATTTAGTAATTAATAAATTATAACAATATGTACTCGATGTCCATTTTTTTTTAATTTCTCTCATTTAAGAGTAAATTTGTTTGTTTTTTAAATATTTTTTTTGATAGAAGAAATAATAGATTTGAATGGAATCAATCAAATACTCCCTCCGTCCCACTACAAATCACACACTTTTTTCATTGGGTGTCCCGCTACAAATCACACACTTCCTAAAATGGCAAAAAATCTTTACTATTCCATCCACTAATTCTCTCTCCTACTTTACTTTTATACTCACAACACCAATCAACTCACTATTTCCTACCCCATTTTCTCTTTCCTACCTCACTTTTCATACTCACAATACTTACTCCACTAACTTTCTCCTTAATTCGCTTGCAAATAGTAAATGTGTGATTTATAGCGGGACGGAAGGAGTAGATCAGTAAAATATTGATTTATTTCAAGCAAATATTAAAATAATAATCATATTGAAACCAAACTAGTATTTGTTATTTATATGGAGATATGATTTATTTTTTCTTACAACAAGAGGTATTGATAAAACTCAAAATATTACTTCTTTCTATTCAAGTACTTAGTTGATAATAAATTATTTAATGATTAGTAGGTTGACTAGAAATGGATTTGTTATAATCCTCCGCCCCACTTCAACTTCATGAAGAATTCTACTTTTTACTTTGGTATGCTGCTTCAGATTAATTAGGAGTTTTATTTCATAAACGACAAATTTTGAACAATATTTTAAATATTTATATTCTTATAATGTAAATATATTTATAAAAAAATCATTCATTAAAAAATTATGCCCTTATAATGTTAACATATTTAAAAAAAAAAATCAAAATGAGGTTTTATCATAAATGTTTTAACTTTTATATTCTCTCTCTCTTCTAATCTTCTACTCACTTGTAATTTTTTATTTATTTTTTAAAAAATTCTTAAAAAGTGTGAAATAAAACACTAAGACCCTAAGTGAGAAAGGAGAAAGTATAACAATTTAATTTTAATGATTCCCAAACAACAAAAGAGATGTTCCGCGTAGTAAAATTAGTGGGCAAGTAGACTAGAGCTATCAGCAACTTCAGCAACTTGGGGTATAAGAAAAAAAAAGAGAAATGAAAAATAAAATAAAAAATAAAAGAAGTCCAACGATCTTATCCATATTGATCTGGTTGTACTTTTTCAACTTCAATTCAATTAATTTGAGACAAGTGTCATAATTTAATTGGGTTGATGTATTTTTATCATTTTTTTAGATATATGTCTAAAATAACTATAAATACATTTATTTTTAATTTTAAAAAAATATCAATTTTTTTCATTCTTTATAAATAGAGACTAGTTTGATAATATTTTTTAGACACAATCTCAAATACTATATTTCTCACTCAATTTTTTTCAACTCTTTTTTGAGTAAGTTTTGGGAGAAATCAGTTTCTCCATAAATTATAAAAAGTCCAATTTTTTTCAACTTGCAAATATTTGACGAATATAAGAGCAGTTTAAAAAAACAGGACTTTTTATAACTTAGGGAGAAACTAGTTTCCCCCAAAATATTGTGCTCTTTTTTTTCCAAATTCTAAAAAATCATGGATCCAAATTTTCATTTTTTACAAATTCTGAGAAATATGTCAATCCTAAAAATTATCCAAACACTCAATTTTATTATAACTCTCACGATTATGCAAACCCTCAAAATATTTCAAATTTCAAAAATAATCCAAATTCTCAAATTTTTTCGAATCACAATTTCTTTACTACAATGTTCAAAGTTCCCAAAATATTTCTCAAAATTTCGAACAAACACACAATAATACTCTAACAAAGCCAAAAGCCGCTAGTTGGCTTGTGAAATAAGATGTTGCTCTAATGTTGGGTTGGATTTTTGTAATTGAAAATAGTGTGCGTGAAAATAATCAGAAGATTGTTGTGATAGCGCGAATGACGAAATCATTCAAACAAGCTCGCGCGGAGAATCCAGAAGAAATATGCAAATGTTTAAGAGTTGTTTTAAACGACTTAACAATAGTGTGAACAAATGGATTGATGCATACATGAAGCATATGGTCGGAGAAGGAGTGAAATAAGCAAGAAAGATATAGAGACAGAAGCTACCCTCCAAATATATTTTGGCGTAGATTTCGTATGTGCAAACATTTTTCCTTCGTATAGAGAATAAAATCACTACTAATGATAAATATTTTCAACAAAGGCGAAACGTTGCAGGCAGACGAAGCCTTCCACCATTGCAGAAATGTACTGCAGGTATGCGAGTTTTGGATTATAGGACATCAGTCGATGCAGCAGATAAGTACATGCGAATGATTAAACTGTGACAAGATAGTCTCTTATGAGATTTGCAGAAGGTGTAATTTTGAATTTCGGTAGTCAATATCTCAGAAGTCCTAATAAATAAGATTTAAGAAAACTACTTTATGTTGGGGAACAACGTGAATTTTCGGGCATGATTGATTGCATGCGCTGGGAATGAAAAAACTATTCTAAAGCTTGGGCCAGACAATTTGCAGGACGAAGTGGAAAATCAACTCTTATTTTAGAAGCTGTTGCATCACATGACTTGTGGACATGACATGCTTTCTCGGAAACACCAGGTTTTTGCAATGATAACAATGTACTTCACAGATCTCCTATTTTCAATTATATTTTGGAAGGTCGAGTACTCGAATTTAGTAATGTCGTGAATGAGCGTGAAAGTAATATGAGACATTATCTCACATATATCATCTATCCTAGCTGGGCACCGTTTGTGAAATCAATTGTTTCTCCTACAATTCAAAAACACAAGTCTGAGCGAGTTTTTGGGGTTCTCCAATCTCGTTTTGCATTTATCAAACGCCCATGTTTTATCTGGGATCGTCATATATTGGTAGAATTATGATGACTCGTATCATCATACACAATATGATTGTAGTGTTGAAACATAAACGATCCATTAACCATGAATCGACTCACAACTAGATTAAGAAGAGAAGGAGAAGAAGAAGAAGAATAATACGGAAGCGTGTACCTTGTGATTCCATGATTGTGTTCTTGATCTTGTTCTTGAATAAATGAGAAAGTAGGGAAGAGTAGATCTTCTAAATGATAAGTGCCCTTAATCTCTTTAATCTTCAATTACTTAGGAAGAGTTTTGACTGAATGAGAAATGATGTAACTAGTAGATTCATAGGCTTGATGGATAGGCCTTTATATAGGAATCCAAGGGGCACTTCATTTAGGGACTACACCCTTTCATAAAGATGATGGTGTGAAGTTACCATTATGCCCATCATTTAATGGTACTTACACCTAATGGAATTCTACACATTTTGTCTATACTTTAACATTATTAAATGATTATAACAAATGGAATTAAATAACACATATTAATTAATCCATGTTCTAACAATCTCCCACTTGGATTAATATTAATATGTATCTTTTACTAAATAAATTCCTTAATCATTTATAACATGAATGACAACCCTTATGTGCACGTTTATTGTCATCCAACACAATCTCGTCCATTAGTCTTATAAGTATAGGGACTAAAGGGGCAGTCGTTGTAATTGATTCGCAACTAAACCCACATTAATCACATATATATATCCAACTAAATGACATAGATTAAGTATAGATATGTAGCATGGAATATTAATGAATATATATGAAGAATGCATATATATATTCTCCAACTAGTCCTACTTAACAAAATGAGATCAATATAAATAAAAACAACACAAAGAAATAGAAAACAACACAAACTCCCACTGATTTAAGCATTATCAAAATTGTTTCACCCATATGAGCAGTATGCTCGTGAAACATCAAAAGAGATTACGCTTTACAAAATGGATCCAATAACATGGAGTTTGATCCTATAAGTTGTATATCTATTTGTTCATTTTATACTTATTTCTCTTCAACAAGAGACATAACCATATGATGTCTTTCGACATCTTTGCATCCATTAAAACATAATCGGAATACTTAATGATCTAAAAAAAATGATCCGATTTTATATACATAAGCATGTAGTTTAATGTTTTATAGGTACTTCATCATTCTTTTGGATGCGACTTAATGTTCTTCTTTCCGAATTGCTTTGGTATTGACTCAAGCATCCCAATAATAAATACAAGGTCCGAGTACGGACTTGCGCATACATTAAGCTTCCTCTTTGCCGGTGCATAAGGGATATTTTTCGTATACTTGGATTTAAAATTAATCTTTAGGACATTTACTTTAAACTGAATTTATCTCCCTTAGAGACAGGGGTGTCATGTGGTTTACAATTTTCCATGCTAAACCTTTGTAATACCTTCTCTATATAGCTCTTTTGTGATAATCCCAAAATACCTCGTGAATGATCACGATGAATTTGGATTCCCAATACAAAAGATGCCTTACCAAGATCTTTCATCTCAAATTTGTTTGAGAAATTTCTTAGTTTTTAGAAGGTCCTTATCATTACTAGCAAGAAAAATATCATTCAAATATCATCCACATATAAGACCAAAATAATAAATCTACTCCCACTGAACTTATGGTACACACAATCTTCACCAAGATTCATTTCAAAGCCAAATGAAAGAATAACTTGGTTAAATTTTAAGTACCATTGACGAGATGCTTGCTTAAGCCCATAAATGGATTTCTTAAGTTTACAAACCAGTTGACTAGTTTGATCCGAATTAGTCACCATTTTCGGTTTCTTCATATAGATAGTTTCCTCAATTTTGCCATTGAGAAAAGCTGTCTTAACATCCATTTGATGAAGCTCAAGATCATAATGTGCCACTAATGTCATAATGATCATAAAAGAGGTTTTAGAAAATATCGGAAAAATATTTCTTTATAATCAATGCCTTCCTTTTGAGTAAATCCATTAGCAACAAGACGTGCATTATATCTTTTCATATTACCTTGCTAATCCCTATTGGTTTTAAATATCAATTTATAACCAATAGGTTTTACACCTTCAGGTAATGGGAAAAGATCCCAAATGTCATTGTCTTTTATTGATTTTAACTCCTCATTAATGGCATTGGTCTACTTATGAGAATTAGAACTATTAATGGCTTCATGGAAGGTGATTAGATCATCTCCCACTAAACCTAAGGTGTCCTCATTCTCCGCAAGATACATATCATAAATATCCGAAATAGAACTTCTTCTTTCTCTAGTAGATCTCTTTAAGGGCACCGGTTCATCCTCATTTTGAGGTTGTTGAATTTCATTATGTCCAACATTCTCATGTTGTCCGTTATTTACGGGAGTCTTTATATTATTTTGAATTGTATGTTCTTTGTTGAATTTCAGGTACAATTACTTGATTTCCAACAGGAACTAAAGTTTGAGGAATAAAGAGTGGTTCCTCTAACTCTTCAAATTCAAAATCATTACTATTTCTCCCACTAAATTCAACATACTCAAGGAACCTAACATTGGCAGTCTCGAAAAATGTTCTAGTTTTCGGGTCATAAAATTTATATTCCCTAGATCTCTCGGCATACCCTACAAAATAGCTACTAACAGTATTTAGGTCCAGTTTGCCCTCATTAGGCCTATAAGGTCTAGCTTCTGCTGGACATCCCCATACATGAAGATGATTTAAGGACGGTTTCTTATTCGTCCATAACTCATAAGGGGTTTTGTCGGTAGCTTTTTGAAGGTGCTCTATTGAGAATATAAGCTGCGGTTTTTAATGCTTCGCCCATAATGAGTGAGGTAAAGAAGTACAAGAAAACATACTTCTTACCATATCCTTAAGGATTTATGTCTCTCCAATATACTATGCTAGGTTTACCCGACATGGTGTAGTGAGGGACAATCCTACACTCTTCAAAATAGCGAATATAAAGGACCCTGACGTTATTCACCCAATACGTTATACCGTCCGTAGTTTTTACTACCATGATCGGATTTAACGTTCTTAATAGTCTTTCTTATGCCTTAAAAGACTTGAAAACGACCAATGATTGAAACTTTACATGAAGAAAATAATGTATCCATAACGAGAGTAATCATCCATGAACGTAATGAAATATTGTTGACCATTCCATGAAGGGTTAATGAATGGTCCACAAATGTCCATATGAATTAGTTCCAAGACGTTTGATACTCTCAAAATTCTATTTCCTTTAATGTTTGTAAATTTATTCTTTAAAACACTTTAATGCAAAAGTTTTATCCGGAGTATCAAGTTGTTTTTAGAATTCCCTCCGACATAAGCTTTATCAATTCTCCCTTTGGAGATATGACCCAAACGCCTATGCCATAGAATACAAGAATTTTCACTTGATAACTTTTGCTTAGTGCCTTTAGTTTTGGTTTCATTATTATGGGACTCATTAATAGTATTTACTGTTTGAAGTAAATAAAATTGTCATTGTTAAGATAAAGTACTATACCGACAACCTCGGAATTGAAAATAAGATCACATTTATTATTACCAAATGAACAGGAATAACCTTCCCGATCTAATACCGTGGCGATATCAAATTCCGCCTAAATGACGGTACAATAAATGTATTATTTAATACAAAATAATAGCCAGTACTTAACAAAAATCCCTATGCCTATAACTTCAACCGGATTTCCAGCTTTCATATAGATGTATTTCTCATCTTCACTGGGGATTCGGTAATTCAGGCAACCCTGCATACATGAACTAATGTGAGTTGTTGCACCAAATACAACCACTATGTATATTAAGGAATTGAAACCAAATTTGCCTTAGTACAAACAAGACCAAATGACATACCATCCTGAATTCGCTATTTGCGATACTTATGGTAGTCGTTCTTCATGCGAGTAAGGTCCTTGCAAAAGAAGCATTTCTTGACTTTATGATCCTTAAATGATCCCTTATGCTTCTTACTTGCAACCGCAATTTCCTTTCCTCTTCTCTTAATCCCACGAGAAGAAGTAAATACTGAGTGAGTACTTTCTAATTTAAGATATTTCATCCTATCTTCCTCTAATGTCATATGTGAAAGTAATCCATTAATATTCCACTTTTTCTTTTGACATTTATAGGTCACTTCAAAAGGACCAAATTGAGGAGGAAGATAGATCAAAACTAAGTGCACGAGCAAATCTTCCGAAATCTCTAACTTAAGTGCCTTTAGTTTGATCGAAAGATGAAATAATTCAATAATGTACTCCCTAAGATTTTCTTCACCCTTGTATCGAATGGAAACAAGTTTCCACAAGAATTCAAGTAAAATCTCAGCATTTTCGATCTCAGAGACATTGTCCAAAAATGTCTCTGAAACTGCATTTTCCATGATCATTAGACTCACGCGGTTGGACCGTTTCCATTGCTCAACATTTTTCCGTTCTATAACGGTATTTCCTTTAGAGAGAGCAGCGGGACTTGATTCCCCAAATGCGTGATCGATGTCCATATTGCCTAAGATCATCGTTATATTATTTTTCCAAGTTTTAAGTTTAGTCCCACCACGAAAAGGTGCATCATTTATAGCAGTAGTTACGGATGAAGCATTAATCAAATACGAAGGAGAAGAACAAGAATGAAACAAAACATATATAAGAAACTACATAACGATTAATTATATCAAATGAATTCCATCAAAAATAAAAGATAATCAACATGACATCAAGACTAATCTTTGGATTGCGAATTGACTCACAATTTGATTTATCTTAAGGTAAACAAATAGCTTAAACAACACACTTTAAATACTTGCCTTCCTTTGGGCCGGATCAAGTACAAAAAGTGTCCTGAAGTTTAAGGTACTTGTTCCCCAATAAAGAATATAAACAATTCACTTTACACACCCGCCTTCCTTTGGGATGGTTCACGGCATTTAAAATGACCAAAAGTTTAGTTCAATTATTACCCCATGAATGTAAATACTTAGTCAACAACAAGGTCTCCTTTGGGAAACAAGCATGTTATCACATATCAATATTTACATTCATCTTTTAACAAGTTTGAATTTAATCAACAAGGTCTCCTTTGAGAAACAAGCATGTTAATTATGTCCAAAATGTTAAGGATATAATTAATCGGAAACAAAAGGCCTTAAGGTTATTTCTGAAAATTTAAAGGGTAAATAAATAAGTGAAATTTATCATTAAAAGATAGTATCCTTTTGTTCTACCCGTCCATTCTTAAAGTTCGATAACTCTAAGAACCGCCGAAGCGCGGCGGGTGTCCGGATACTATAATTTACTAACAAATTATCACAAAAGACCAAAAGGGTATGAATGACCAAAAATTGCGGTTCTATAAACATTGAAGCTTCGCACACATGGGCGGCCGCGCAGTCAAGGCGGGCGACCGCCCAAGCTTCAATTCCATAAATTTTAAAGTCGCTGTACACGGGCGACCGCCCTGTGTCAAGATGGGCGACCGCCTGCCGCATTTCACAGGCATTGAAGTTCTGCACACACGGGCGGCGCCAGATCAAGATGGGCGGCCGCCCACGTGTGCCACCGTTTGACGAAAAGTCACCATTTTTAACACCCTTTATGAACAGTTTTGAACCCTTTTATGAAGGTTTTGAACCAAATAGAGAGTCATACATACAGGGGCTACGCCCCCCGCACCCGCCAGGACAACGAGACATAACATCCAATACCCTTTAGACTATCAATTCTTAACTTAATGGTGAATAATTATTCAACCAAAGCAAGTAGATCCTTATACTCACATCACATTTTTAAATGTGTGGCTATACATTTGAACAAACTCACAACGCATCAAATGATGGTGGCTATGTCCAAAATAGGATAATCTTACATTAAGAATTGAAAGCCTTGAGTAAACCAAAATCAGAAATAGAATGAAGTTTATGAATATAATACTCTTAGACAAGATGAGTATCATGAACAAGAACAAAAACTAAATGAAATCATACAAGAATTAAAGCATAAGGCTTTATAAAAATTTCAAACTCAATCTAGTATATGATCAGGCTCTGATACCAATTGTTGAAACATAAACGATCCATTAACCATGAACCGACTCACAACTAGATTAAGAAGAGAAGGAGAAGAAGAAGAAGAATAATACGGAAGCGTGTACCTTGTGATTCCATGATTGTGTTCTTGATCTTGTTCTTGAATAAATGAGAAAGTAGGGAAGAGTAGATCTTCTAAATGATAAGTGCCCTTAATCTCTTTAATCTTCAATTACTTAGGAAGAGTTTTGACTGAATGAGAAATGATGTAACTAGTAGATTCATAGGCTTGATGGATAGGCCTTTTATATAGGAATCCAGGCGACTTCATTTAGGGACTACACCCTTTCATAAAGATGATGGTGTGAAGTTACCATTATGCCCATCATTTAATGGTACTTACACCTAATGGAATTCTACACATTTTGTCTATACTTTAACATTATTAAATGATTATAACAAATGGAATTAAATAACACATATTAATTAATCCATGTTCTAACATGTAGAGGATGGGCGAGACACATACCGAAACTACTATGATCCAATTGAATTTCTAAATGATAAACCTACTAACCGCTTTAGAGAAAAAAAGAAGAAGAAATAGAGTGGTAAAAGAAGTGGATGAACACAACGACAAACGCTTTTAATATTCTAATCAACGAGTTGCTAGCTTAGCCAGATATATGATTAACAGGAACAACTTTGTAATAAAGAAACTCATACAACAACGCTTAGAGATGATTTGGCAAGGTCTAATTCCCATTTTGGGTTTTGGCAAAATCAAACAAATTTTCTTTTAGGAGGAAGAAATGGACAAATCGTAAAGTAATCTATGGCCATTTCTTATTTTTTTTATGAAAATGAAGCAAAAATTCCGAATGGCCAACTTGTAATAAGTATACAAAGAAATAAACAAAACGGGAAAAAGAACAAAGAATCCGACGCGGTTGTTGAGAAAAGTCAGTCAGTCTGACATGAATGAAGGTGGAGACTCATTGATTTTATAATCGGTTATTCAATCAGTCGATAATGTCCACTTACGTGATGGGGCCGCTATAATATTTCCTTCGTCCCATAAAATTTTATCCATTTTGTTATTTTGAGCGTATCACTTTAAAATTTTACTTTCTTAAAAAAGAAATTTTTTAATGTTTCTTTATTCATGGGACTACTTGTCATACTCACAACAATTATCCACGTACTATTCTATATCCCACTTTCTCTCTCCTACTCACACACAACACCTAGTTTAATAATATTATACTCCCTCCGTCCCGCTAATATTAGCACACTTTCCTTTTTGGGCGTCCCGCTAATATCCGCACACTCCCAAAAAGGAAACTTTTTATTAATAAAATATTCACCCAACCCCACTCATTCTCTCTCCTACATTATTTTAATACTCACAACACCATTATACATTTATTACACCCTCCACTCATTCTCTCTCCACTCATTCTTTTACACTCACAACATTTTATTAAAATATCATATTTCTTAATTCCCGCGCAAACAGTGTTTGTGCTAATACTAATGGGACGGAGGGAGTATACTCCCTCCGTCCCGCTAATATTAGCACACTTTCCTTTTTGGGCGTCCCGCTAATATCCGCACACTCCCAAAAAGGAAACTTTATATTAATAAAATATTCACCAAATCCCACTCATTCTCTCTCCTACATTATTTTAATACTCACAACACCATTATAATTTATTACACCCTCCACTCATTCTCTCTCCACTCATTCTTTTACACTCACAATATTTTATTAAAATATCATATTCCTTAATTTCCGCGCAAACAGTGTTTGTGCTAATACTAATGGGACGGAGGGAGTATATTCACTCCTTATTTTTCGTTATCAATAGTAAACGGGTAACCTAATGTAATGTAGAAAGGAGAGAGTAGAAACTAAGAATAGTACTTTCGGTTTACTTTACTTAACGTCAAATTTAACACAAAATAAAAAAAATAGAAAAAATGAGCGAGGAAATAGGAAATAGCCGGAGCCAAGAATTTTTTTAATGGGGGCAAAAATTGCACAAAATTTCAATGAGGTCAAATTAAAATTCTCTCAAAGGGGGCAAGTTTCATTAAATTGCACTAAACCCCGAAAATTTTTAAATTTTTTCACTAGTACTTTTTTAAACAATGGGGCAATCGCCCCTATGATAGATTCATAAGTGAAAAATGGTAATTTGAATGGTGTTATGCGTATACAAATTTTCATTTTGAGTAATATCAGGTGCTCAGAATATCAAGTGAAGAAGGCGAAACGTTTTTTTTTTAAAAAAAAATTAGTATAAAATGAAGTAAAACGGAAGAAAGTCATAGAACACCTACTAATAATTTTAATTATTTATTTATTTATTCCACTCAACTCATTCTAATTCAATTCATTTTCAAAAGAAAAAAAAACCAGAAATAATTAATCCAATTTACTTCAATTCACATACTCTCTTCATTTCAAATTAAACACTTTAGATTATCTTGATCAAGTTAATTAAAACTCAATCAAGCTTTTATAAAAAAATAAAATAATCTTAATATTTGTTTTATTGATATCGATCTATTTATATATATATAGAGAATAAATTTTTAGTATTTTATGAAATTATATAATTTTTAAAATTATAATTAATATTAAATTAATTAAAAATTAAGTCAAAATCTTACAAAAAATGCATTTTTTCTTAAATTTAAAAAAATATGTTTTGATTCCACCGCTAGTATCAGTGTTAGAGTAACAAAGTGACAGTGTAAAGAGTGCCAGTACATGTATTATTAAGTGCCAGTGTAAAAAAGTGTCAGTGTTAGTGTAACAAAGTGGCATTGTAAAGAGTATCAGTGCATATTTTATTAAGTGTCATTGTTAGTGTAAAAAAGTGAAAATATTAGTGTAATAAAGTGCCAGTGTAAAGAGTGTCAGGTCAGTGTAAAGAATGTCATTGTATGTATTATTAAGTGTCAGTGTAAAAAAATGTCAGTAGTGTTAATGTTAAAAAGTGACAGTGTTAGTGTAAACAAATGACAGTGTGAAGAGTGTCCGTTCATGTATTATTAAGTGATAGTATAAAAAAATGTCAGTGTTAGTATAAAATAATGACAGTGTAAAGAGTGACAGTGTATGTATTATTAGGTATAAGTGTAAAAATGATTTTTTCTTAATCTTAAAAAAAAAACATACTCCCTCCGTCCCAACGAAAAAGCCATTTATTTCCTTTTTGGTCGTCCCATTTAAAAAGCCACTTTCCCAAAAAGGAAACCTTAAATCACTATTCTCTCCACTCATTCTCTCTCCTACTTTACTTTTACACTCACAACATTCTCTTTCTTACATCACCTCCCACTCATTCTCTCTCCTATTTAATTTTTCATACTCACAACATTTAAACTTTTTCTCTTTCCTACATCACATTTCTTATTTTGCGTGCCCGGCTAATTTATTGACTTTTTCGCTGGGACGGAGGGAGTATTTTTTATAAGACCAACTCAAAAATTAAAGAATGACAATTACTCCCTCCGTCCCGCTAATATTAGCACAAACACTGTTTGCGCGGGAATTAAGAAATATGATATTTTAATAAAATGTTGTGAGTGTAAAAGAATGAGTGGAGAGAGAATGAGTGGAGGGTGTAATAAATTATAATGGTGTTGTGAGTATTAAAATAATGTAGGAGAGAGAATGAGTGGGGTTGGGTGAATATTTTATTAATATAAAGTTTCCTTTTTGGGAGTGTGCGGATATTAGCGGGACGCCCAAAAAGGAAAGTGTGCTAATATTAGCGGGACGGAGGGATTATACAAGAATTTTGCTCCAAGTTAACTGAGTTATTTATTTTGAGATTATGGGACGAAGGAGTAATAATTAAGGAAAGAAGATAAAAATTGAAGCAAGGAATCAAATAAAATAAGAAACCCTAATAACGAAAGAGATATCTTCCAAAATCATAAACGGCCAACTACTTTTACAATAGAGTCGTCTCCACCCTTCACTCTCTCTTTCTCTATCCTCACAGCATCTCTCTCTCTCTCTCTCTCTCTCTCTCATTCACCCTCTCTGAAAATAGGTATCCCTAACTATACATACAGCAACTCATGTATCTATATACGCCTATGTTTCTTTTGTTTTATTTCTGAATCTGGTTGTTCTATTTGTTGTTTTAGGTAATTCTATAGTTGTTGTTGTTTCTGATGATTTTTGTATCGAAAACCTTGTTTTCATCGGTCGTTGAAATCGAGAAGTTTTTAGATCTGTCTCCCTCTGTTTAGATTTTATTATAAATTTTGGATCTGATGATTGATTTGTGCCGTATGTGTTTTGATTTTTCTGGAGGGAGGTTGTGGAAGTGTAAGAATTTGATGCTTTGTGTTGATTATTAATTCATCGTCGTCATAAATGCTTGTCCCAATAATTTGTGAATCGGTTGTATAATTACTTCTTTTCAATTTCATCATTCTCTCTCCTCAGTAATTTCTTGTTGATCATAGATTTGAGTATTTATTTGCTTGGAAAACATGGATTTTTGGAAATTATATCTTTTTTTTTTGGTTTAGTCTTGTTAGTGTAGTTGGAGTGGAAATTGCTCGTTGACCAAAAGTATTTAGAGTTAGATTTAAAGTAATTGACGAATGAAAAAATTATCTTTTTGATAGTAGTTATTAATAACTGGATCCGTCTTGATTTACTCACAGAAGTTCATCTGATTCTAGTATAGTTTTTTTTTTTTTTGGAGTTGTCTAGATGTCCATTGGTTGAGATTTTGATTAAGTTGTATTGTGTTTGTCTGCAGGGAGTTTACCGGTGGTGCTCCACTGTTAAAGTTGTATGTAGAAGACTGAGCACGGTGGTAGGAGTGTTAATACCTTGAATTCGATATTTGATATTGAGTGGGTGTTCAGATTGGATCGGAGATATTATCCGAGTTCTTACTGTGGTGAATTTTCTTGAAAAGAAGGAAACAGAAAGACTTGCAGGGAAAAAGAAAGCTTTACGGTTGGATAATCTTGGAGTCATGTCGGTTTCAGGGAATCAAGAGGTGTTTATCTCAACCTCCGATTAATTGGATTATGGTTGTGTGATATTATTTTGTTTGATATTTGTTAGATATTGATGAATTGATCTTCTGTTGGCAGACTGGGGTTTATGCCCAGCATTCAAGTCTTTCTTATGCAGGTGTTCCGATTAAGAAAAGGAGATTTCCTATGTTTCAGCCTAATTCTCCTCCACAAGAAGAACCACCTTCTCTTAACAAGGAAAACCCGTCATCTCCTCCTACTCAAAAGGATTCAGATGCACAGAGGCAATCAAGCCCAAGCCTAGAGTCATCCCGTTCACCTTCTCTTAACGAGGAAAACCCGTCATCTCCTCCTACTCAAAAGGATTCAGGTGCACAAAGGCAATCAAGCCCAAACCTAGAGTCATCCCATTCACCTTCTCTTAACGAGGAAAACCCGTCATCTCCTCCTACTCAAAAGGATTCAGGTGCACAAAGGCAATCAAGCCCAAGCCTAGAGTCATCCCATTTGAATGCTAGTGTTGTGACAAGATCTGCTGTGAAAGTTGATTCCATCAAGAGTGGCATTTTCGAGGTTAGAAAGGAAAGCTCATCCGAAACAAATAGCTCTAGTGTTACATCAGTCCATGAAAGCTTGAACCTTTCCAAAGCCAAGATGCCGGAAATGAGCATTGCCTTTGACTCAAGTGTATCGGATAATGTTGACAGCAAAGAGAAGGTTATTATGCTGGCGGGTAAGTCCGTAAAAGAGAATGTTCAATTACAGACTGATCTGCATTTGACACCTACTGAAGCTCTTGTTGTGCGTGTTGGGAAGGAAGCAGTTAGAGAACAAGTTTTAGGGACAGATTTTAAGCTTGGTCTTCCTAACATTTCAGAGGGTTCTGTACTGTCATCAGAAAAGAAGCCTATTGGTCTTGCTGGTCAAATTGATGGGAGTCACCGAGTGCCTGAGAAATTAAATCCATCGTCTTTGTCTCTGTCTTTAAGCAAGGAGAAGTGTTTTGGCCTGCTTGAAAGTGACCATCTTAGTTCCCAAAAAGAAGATGCAATTGTACATTCCAATAGATGTAACTGGGATCTGAACACACCAATGGATGCATGGGAGGGCTCAGTTGGCGAGACTGCTATTTCAAAGACTGTTCTGTTTACTGGTTTGAATGAGATTGGTGGTACACATGATATTAAATCTCCGTTAAACATGCTTGAAGCTGGTGATGTTAGGGGGAAGAACATTGTTGAAGCAGGAGAACACTTTCCTAGGTTACCCATATCTTCATCCTCCAATCAGCGGTACAGATCTGAGGATTCTCTCCGTTTAAGCCTTAGTACTAGTTTTTCTCGGCCAAATGTTAGGGCAGAAGAACCTGGTTTATCTGCTAAAACTGATTTACGTCGTGTGTTGTCCAACTCTAATATGCCTGGAGTGTTTGGTTCTACTGTGATTAGGAATGCTGTTGCTCATCCGATGGTCAAATCGGAACCACGCGATGATGGCTCCAAAAATGTCCATGCAGAGGCTAGTGGCAATCCTGCCAAACCTGATCATGTAGGGGATAGAGGCAATCCTGCCAAACCTGATCATGTGGTTGCCAAACCTGATCATGTAGGGAATAGAGTCAATCCTGCCAAATCTGATCATATGGGGGATCAAGTCACTTCTGCTGGATTATTGGAACCGAGAACTGTTAAAATGGAAATGGTAGAGAGATGCAAAACAGGAACCGATAATTTGCCAACTATCAGCAGCCATAAAGTAGTTCAAACTAAGCATATAAAATCTGAACCAGTTCAAGAGTGTATCCCAGAAACAAATAGGACACTAGAACCAATGCCACTAACATTGATCGGGAAGAATGTTCATCATCAAGACAATAGGGAGATTTTGCCAACGCATTCAATAGCTCAGAATTCATGTGTTCCTGGTGAGTTAGTTACACAAGCAGATTTATCAGTGAGTGGGGAAGCAGCAAACATGGGGAATGCTACAGTTTCAGCACATGAAGAAAATCAGCTTAACACAGTCATCCCTCAGGAAGGAAGTAGAAATGTTGATCAAGTTCCTACAGAAAAGGTTTCCGCAACTCTGAATCAAGAAAACAAGGAATCAAATGCAGATGATGGTACTTCAAATGCACGCATGATGGAAAATACAAATGTTGATGGTCCTGAGACATGCGGCAAGAATGTGATGGTTGAGGCTCCACAGTGTTCCCGTGTACATGGGGAGGCTGCAAGTGAAGATGAAAAGGTCAACATATCAAATGACATGCTTGAAGAAGATTCTTATGGTTCTGATACTGAGTCGGATGGTAAGAAACATATACTTGCTCCTACTGACACACAGCAGAGAAAAAATGGGAAAGAAGATGATGATTATGAAGATGGTGAGGTCCGTGATCCCTTAGTGCAAGCAGCAGCAGCAGCAGCAGATTGCTCTACTGGTGAGGAGGCAAGGGACATTACTATTGCGGAGTGCAGTTATGAGGACTCAATATCTCTTGGTTTTCACGTTGATGACAGTATTGCCCTTGATCCTAGTGATGTAAAAGCCAGCAAGGAGGATGATCGTGGAGAAATTAACTACTCCCTTATGAAGGAGAGTACATATCCTGTTCTTGATGTAAGATCTGAGCATATTACAGATGAAGGCAGTTCTTTACGAGAATCAGTGACAAGTGAGACGTTAATAGATAGATCTGATGTTGTTTGTGACCCCGATGAATGTGCACGAAGTAGTCTGGAAATGAACTGCTATATGGAAACATTCTCCGAGAGAGCAAATAGTGAAAGTCAGGGATCTGAAATGATGTTTGTTCAGGCTGCAGATGAGAATATCAAAGGGACTGATGTAACATGTGGAATTGATTCAACTTTGTCCAAGACAGATGCACCCGTGAATGTTAATGATACTGCTAAAGATTCCAACGCTGGAGGTAGTCGAAACCGAATTATAAATCTACCTCGAGCCACTAATGTGACCTCACCTTACAAAACAAGATCTTTTCCAGAGAGGTCGTTTGGAAGAGAAAGATATAATGATTTTGATGGAGAGAGAATGCATCCAAGAAGAAATAGGTGATTGTGCTCTGCATCATTGTTTTTGACATTCTTCAACTTTTTCCAATTTTTTTTGATGGTCTGCAGGTGGATGTAATATTTGACTTTCCTTGTGTTTTCCAGAGATGAAATGTATGCTGATGGTCCACTGAAATTTCAAAGAGACAGGTATCAAGGCCATTCATTCAGAAATTCTAGACCAAGTTATGGACGTGGAAGAGGAAGGGGTTATGGTCGGACGGACTCAAGAACCGAGTGGGATTCAGATCGGGTTTTTATTCCAAGAAGGTATAATGACCAAACTGATTTTCGGTTCCCAAGGCATAAACGCGATTCTGCTGTGGGCGATGATGAGCTTGAGTGTAGTGGTAATTTTATGGCTCAAGATGGAGATCTTGTAGGTTCTGGTAGGGGAGGAAGGAAGCCCGTAGATGAAATACCTTCATTTCGGCATCCGTCATCGAGGAGAATATCTCCCGGAGCTAGAGATGGGCCCGCAAATAGGGGCAATCAAGTTTTTCGTAGGATACCAAGAAACATTAGCCCAAGTGGGCGTGCTGGTGAAGATGGTTCCGAGTTGGTGGGACCCAGACATGGTGATAAGTTCATTAGAGATGATATTATGGATCCCATATATACTCGCAATCAACCACCATTCGAAGGACTCGAACGACAATTTGGTCGCGGCAGTAGAAACTTTTCTTCCGGTCAGAGAAGGGGTGATCCTAGGGTTCAATCTAAATCTCCTATAAGATCCAGAACACGCTCCCCCGGGCCTTGGTCGTCTCCTCCTCGAAGGAGATCTCCAGATGGATTTAACGGATTTTCAGAATATAATCAACGAAGATCTCCAGTCGTGTACAGGAAGGAACGGATCAGATCTCCCAATCTTCCTTGTTCTCCTGATGAAACAGCTGATAGAAGGCGTGGGTCCCCTTCCTTTATGACTCGGCCATCTAATGGTCATCAGAGGTCTGTTATTCCTAGTAGGAGTTCTCCTGACAGAGTAATGCCTAGAAGCAATAGAAGATTTGATGTTCTTGAACCTCGAGAAAGAACGGGCAATGATGAATATTTTGGAGGGGGCCCACCATTACGTCCGGGCAGATTTCATGACGGCGGTGGTGATGGAAATGGGGATGACCGAAGAAAGTTTGGTGAGAGACGGGCAGTTATCCGTCCCCCTTTTAGGCCTTCAGGTGGTGGTGCTGAA
The DNA here is from genome assembly GCA_022495995.1 of Adenophora triphylla var. japonica. NCBI lineage: Eukaryota > Viridiplantae > Streptophyta > Magnoliopsida > Asterales > Campanulaceae > Adenophora > Adenophora triphylla. Next base: position 251,332 of record JAFEMH010002382.1, read on the forward strand.
AATGACAATTTCAGATGCCATCCAGATGATGGACCTCCTCATAGGTCTTTTAGGTTAAGTCCAGAAGCTACTAATTCAGAGATGTTTGAAAGAGTTAATGCAAGGGAACGGGACTTTGACAGGCGTGTAAAGAATAATAGACCTGCGATTCAACCTAGGAGATTAGACCAGGACGGAGGAAATTATAGGCAGCAACAGGGTGGGCAGATTTGGCATGATGAAGGTTTTGATGATAGCTCCCGGACCAAGAGACCAAGATTTTGACTTTGACTTTTCTTCTGCTTCTTGGAACTGAAACTATCGTATACTACCATTGGTGTCTTTGATGTACAACTCTGGTACAATTATGCATGAGATGACTCGGAGGTGGAGGTGGAGGTGGAGGTGGAGGCGGAAGTAGTGGAGTGTTTTTTTTTTTTTTTAATAAAGACTGCCAAACAGCGCATAAATGGGAATTTCTACTTCTGAAGATGTGAATGGTGGTGTGGGCTATAGTTTATAGATGCATATGAAAATGCTGGTATTCAGTTTCTATTATGGCTCAGTACATCAAAATCCTGTTCACCATATTCTCTGGATGGGCGGGCGGGGTCTGAACACTTTTTCTGAATATCTCCAGGATTTTGAAACATTTGACATCTCTCATAATTTTCAGACTTGTAAGTGAATTTTAAGTTAGAAAATAAGTGTCTGAATGATGGTATTATTGCCAGAAAGCTCAGATCTGAATATCAAGATTCCAGAGTACAATGCAAGATGATATCTTCGAATAGGTCTCTCTCTACATTCCTCTCGCATTCTTCGTGTTTTGGTCATGCTAACCTTGGCATAAACAAGTTTGGACTTGTCGTTGTTTTACTCGGTTGTTCCATTTTACTCAGTTGCACTTTGTCGGGTGATAATCAAGCAACAACCGTCCGCTACTGACAAAAGTGATTTGTTTGGACATTCAATAGAACATGACAAGGTAAGAAATTGTTACAATGATTGCAATATGTGGCCTTTCTGGTTCCTTTTTCAGATCCATTGCTTTTTAGATTATATTTAACTATAAATTTGCACATCATTACTGATGATGGCCAAACGGGTTATGGGTCCGTGGATCAAAGGGCAGCCTGTGATTCGTGGCTCGTTGAGCCCGTGTGATGGCCAAAAGGGTTAGGGTCTGTGGATCAAACGGGCAGCCCGTGATTCGTGTTGAGCCCCCGGGTGATGGCCAAACGGGTTATGGGTTTGTGGATCAAATGGACAACCTGTGGCTGTGATTCGTGGCACGTTAAGTCCAGGTCCATAGGCATGCGTATTTAGCACGTTCCATTGTCAACGGGGATTTTCACATGCAAATCCATGTATTGTTGCACGGACCAGATTGAGCCTGCAATCTGCCGTCGATCCATTAAGCACATGGTTTTCTTTTTCCTTCTAAATAAGGTGACATTTGTTTTTTGAAATCAGCTCTTATTCAGAGCTTTAGGGCAGATCGAATAAGAGGTAAGGGAATTAAGACAGGTTTTTTTTTTGGCATTCAGATCTGATTGCATCTGAAAGCCTACTTAATTTTAAGCGTTTAAAATGCCGCGGAATTGCCTCTGATCCTGCCATGGACAAAAATATCCATGTCAAACTTTCATATTGCCAACATTACCCTTGCCATGTCTTCTTCCCTTTCGTCTGTAACCCGCTCACCCTCGCGCTATTCACTCCGTCGAGTCTCAACCTAGGGTCTGCTCCAGAATTTTATTTTGGAGGGAAAGGGAAGGAAAAGGGAGGAATTTCCTCCCTAGAGTGTGCTCCGGAGTTTTTTGTAGGGAGGAAAGGGAAGGAAATGGGAGCCTCATTTCCCTCCTCCTCAATCCTCCCAAGTGTGGGAGGAAATGGGAGGACAGAAATGTTCAATGATTTCCTCCCCCTCCCCTCCCTTCCCTTATCTTCCCTTCCCTTTCTCTCCCTAAAAAACTCGGGAGCGGACCCTTAGGGTTTTTGCACAAGGTTCTTCGACGGTAAGCTCTCTCGCCATCTTCCTCTCCCTCTTCGTCTCCATCTCCCTCTCCCACCCTAAATGAAACTCAAGGCCAAACCCATCGGCAGCTTTTGGGTGACAAATGCATGAAATTAGGGTTAGATCGGGAGGAGAAGAGCGCGCGAATATTACCTTGTGGAAGTGTAGATTTGGTTGGAGGGGAGGATGATCGGAGAAGAAAGGAGAGAGAAGGGGAGTCGTCGGAGATGGTAGGGGAGGGGGTTGCAGACGATTGACGATTAGATAGAGACATAGAGACAGAAAGATTTTCGAAGAGAGAGAGAGGGTGTATTTGGGAATGGAGAGAGAATTGATTTGATTATTTAAATGAATTTGAATTGTTTTAATAAACTCATTTTTCATGTAATTTGCTTCTTTACATAAAAACTTTTTTTAAAATTTTCATATATTAATTTATTTTTATTTTTAAATAGTGATTTGAAAAATAAAAAACTATTTATATTAAAATGTTAAATATTACACTTATCACTGAAAGTTAAATATTTTCATTTATTATTATGTTTTTAAATTTTAAATTAGTGATTATGAAAAAAAATAGTAATTATGTTCAGGGGGAAATTGTCGGTGGATCCTCCATCTCAAGTCAAACGACCAATTAAGACATGAAATTTGAAATTTAACCAACTAATCCGACTTCATAATTAAAATTTCACATAGTCCTTTCTACCAAAAAAATAAAACTAACCCCCTCTCTCTCTCTTCTCTCACTTTCTCTCTCTACCAACCCTTCCCCTTCCCCTTCCGGCGACCCTTCCCTCCCCTCCGGTGACTATCTCCCCCTCCGGCGACCACCTTCTCAACTCCGGACAGACAACTAGAGCACCTCGCCGATCAAGTTTGTGGTCGCACTCGTCACCACTCACCCCAACAACTCCTCCCTCTACTTGCCCGGAGTACACGCCAGTTACGTACTCTTCAACTCCATCACCGGCCAAACCCTAGCCACCATCGATGGTACGGAACTCACTCTTTATCGCACCGCCTGCATATCCGCCTTAGCCTCGCACTATTTATCCAACAATAATTCACAAATTCTCCTAATGGTCGGATCCGGCTCCCTGGCTCCTCATTTGATCAAAGCTCATTTATCAACAAGGCCGAGTATAAAGAAAGTAATAATTTGGAATCAGAATTCGGATAAAGCGAGAGAATTGGCAAAGAAATTGTCTAGTGAAAGAGGCTTCGAATTCGAAGGAGTTTGCTTTGAGGCAAGTGAAGGTTTGAAGGAGGCGGTGGAGATGGCGGATATAGTGAGCTATGCTACGAATTCAGAGCAGCCATTGGTGACCGGAGTTTGGAAGTAGATGGTTGGAGATGGCTGCAGACATAGCGTGAGAGAAAGCTGATGAGATTAGGGATGGCAACAGGGCGGATACGGGGCGGGTTTGACCAAAACCGTACCCGCCCCTCAAAGAACCCCCTAGAACCGAACCCCCCCCGCCCCGCCAACTGGAAAACCCGCATTCGCCCCGCCCCGCCCCGCACCTAATGTCTAAAATCAATTTTTTTTGTGCTTTAACAGCGGCAGACTTTACGGTAATGAAAAGAAAACACAAATAATAGGTCACAGAACTAACAATTGCGTCGGAGACGCCGTCGACTGAGACCCAGCAGTGATATCCCCCATCCGAATCTTAAGCAAACTCATCGGAGACAATCGAAATTGAGAAACGCCGGGTTCCCCTCCATTGGAGGCTGGGGCATGGTTCAATCCAATGTTATTAGCGGTTCGCCATTTCTCTCCATGATCAAAGCGTCGAGTGATAATAGGGCTCGGAAGGCTGGGAGGTATTGGCTTGATTTGGGGAAGAAGGCTAGGGTTTCTTTGGTTAGAGAGAGTGAGAAATCGAGGGATTAGTTTAAAGCAGTGAAGGAGAAACGAGGGACATTTGTTTGACTCTCACAGTGGGTTTAGTCAACTCACCTGGGAGGTATTGGCTTGATTTGGGGTAAGGGTAATAATTAAAATGGGTGAGGGGTATTATAGTAATTACATATATATAATAGTATGCGGGGCGGGGCGGGGCCCCGCGGGTTGAGGGGTGAAACCGAACCCGCCCCGTGACCCGCCGGGTTTTCAAAAAATAATACCAAACCCGCCCCGCTACGGTGCGGATCGTCCCGGATACGGATCGGGTTCGGACAAATTGCCATCCCTAGATGAGATGGGGGTTGAAATTGCCAGAGTTTAGGAATCTACGGATCAAGCCGAAGGATAGAATGTCTAGATCAGGGTGAAGGAAGAAACAATGACTATGGGGTATTACCTGAATTTCTCCAATTGGCCTGAGATAAGAGAGATAAAATAGATCTGGGTGCTTTGTTCTTGATCTGGATGAGAAAAGGGGTAGAAGGGAGGGAGATTTGTGTTGTTACTTTTTTTTTCTTTTTTTGTGCAAATATAAAGAGGGGATGTTGAATTTTTTTATTTTTTTTTTCATTTTTGCCCTTATATTATGTTTACACCTTTAAGATTAAGAGTAGAGCATTTATTATTTGGGGAAGTCTATATTATTTATTGTCAGTAATTTCTGACTATAACTAGACTCTAATTCACTAATGATTACACATATCTCCTATTTTCAATTTTGAATCATCATTCGAGATTTTCATAAAAAAGCAAAAATAGAGTCATAAAAGACTAAAAACAACTGTGAACTTAAGTAAAACAACTGTGAACATAACAAATATGTCAAATAATCTCATAAAATTGCAAAATTTGAGGCTATAAATGACTAAAACAACTGTGAATTTAACAAAAAACATCAGTGAACTTAAGTAAAAACAACTGTGAACATAACAAATATGTCAAATAATCTCATAAAATTGCAAAAATAGAGGCCATAAAGGACTAAAACAACTGTGAACTTAACAAAAAACAATAGTGAACTTAAGTAAAAACAACTGTGAACATAACAAATATGTCAAATAATCTCGTAAAATTGCAAAAATAGAGGCCATAAAGGACTAAAACAACTGTGAACTTAACAAAAAACAACAGTGAACTTAAGTAAAAACAACTGTGAACATAACAAATGTCAAATAATCTCATAAAATTGTAAAAATAGAGGTCATAAAGGACTAAAACAACTGTGAACTTAACAAAAAACAACTTTGAATATAACAAATAGGTCAAATAACATCATAAAATTGCAAAAATAGAGGCCATAAAGGACTAAAACAACTGTGAACTTAACAAAAAAAAACATTAAACTTAACAAATAGGTCAAATAATCTCATAAAATTGCAAAAAAAAAGGTTATAAAAGACTAAAAACAACTGTGAACTTAACTAAAACAATATGTAAATTAAGTAAATAATACTCCCTCCGTCCCGGCGAAAGAGCCACAAAATTTGTCCGGCACGCAAAATAAGAAATGTGATGTAGGAAAGAGAAAAAGTTTAAATGTTGTGAGTATGAAAAATTAAATAGGAGAGAGAATGAGTGGGGGGTGATGTAAGAAAGAGAATGTTGTGAGTGTAAAAGTAAAGTAGGAGAGAGAATGAGTGGAGAGAATAGTGATTTAAGGTTTCCTTTTTGGGAAAGTGGCTTTTTAAATGAGACGCCCAAAAAGGAAATAAATGGCTCTTTCGCTGGGACGGAGGGAGTAGTCATTTTCATGCAGAAATTATGAATTTAGCTAAAACAACTGTGAACTTCTCTTAATTGTTATTGGAACAAATGTAAAAAATAACTGTGAACTTATTAAAAACAACTGTGAACTTGTAACAAATGTGAACTTCTCAAATTTGCTCCAAATTATGAACTTCTCAAATTTGCTCCAAATTATATGTTGATGCTACTAGTTTGATTCGTATTGACGATACGAAAACAACGGTGGTTTCAATTTTTTTTTTTGAGTTCTAGATCTTAAGATATTTCATTTTAAAGTTTTGGGTGGAAAAAAAAAACGAAAAAGCATAGGGGAAAAGAGACAGCGACAGCTGTCCCTTTTATGTCACATGGGGTACCTTTATCAAAAACGGGGTGTCATTATAAAGCGTGGACCTGGTGAAATTTCTTCAAAATGTGTGTCCTTGGTGGTTATTTTCATTAGGATGAGGGACTATTTGATAATTGCCCCTATGTTCAAATATTAAATACTTGAACGTATCATTGATATTCAACTTATTATTAACGGACAAACAATTATATAATATATTCGGAAGGCTAAAATAGTAAACATATACATTTCAGAAAATGAACTTAGATGAAAAATCAAACAGTTTGACTAATTCAGAATTCAGTTTTCATACGTTGCCTTTTGAGGATTCAGTCAATTTCAGAGGTGAAATCAGATTTCAGCACTTAACACTTAAAAAAAAAAAACAAAAGCCACCTAAATAAACCTAACATTCACAACCCAAGCCCTAATCTCAAATTTGTAAAATTGATAGCGGGTTCTCTCCCCCGCCCTAATCCCTATTTCCATATAAACATGCCCTCCAGTCCGGTTCGGACCGGTGAACCAACGGCAAAAAATCGTTAGATCGATTGTTGACGTACCGTGAAATCATTAAAAAAATAAATTCAAATGACCCGTGAAAATCGTGAACTCTGAACCGGATCACAAATCGTGAGTTCGCAGTTCATGTAAGGTTGCCAATAATCTTGAAGTGTGAACCGGTGGTTCATGAATCGACAAACCGTAGAATCGTGAAACATGCATGTCTACAATTCAATATTCAGAATGAAAGATTTTAAGTAGTGGATTTATGATTAATGTTGCGTTTGATTTTTTTAATTGTTAATTTCTGAAATCTAATTTTAAGTCCGAATTTGACTGAATTTATAAGAGTTAGCGTATGAAAACTGATTTAAATTATTCAAACTGATTGATTATTCATTTGAATTTACATCTAAAAGTAGGATTACAATATTGAATGAATTAGAGAGATGTGATGAATGGTTTGTTGATACAGTATTTGAGTTCGATATTTTTGAAATTACTGAGTTTATAAAAGAAATATATATGTCTCGTACACCCATCAATTCGCTGAATAAGAGCTGAAAATGAAAAATGATGTCGAATAGAAGTAAGCTAAATTTAACTGTGAGGACCCCGACCCGGAACCTACACGTGTCCCAAGCTGGAGCGTCCTCAAACTAACCCAAATATCAAAAACTTTTAAAATCTTTATTTAAAACTTTCAAAATAAATATAAGTATTATAACCATTTTCAAAATAAGTCTACACCTTTTCACAACGGAGAAATAGTTGACTAACTTAGAAAGTACGAAACTGTTAGTTACAAAAAGACATCGGTTATAACAATGAATGAAGATTAAATAATACAATTCCCATAAATGATTTATACTAAAGTACATTTTCTATACCAATCAAATCAACCCGACAATCCCCAAAATATAACCTCCAAACTCCTTACCGCCCTTACTTGGCCGGTCCACCTGTCTCGGAATCTAAAACAGTAAAGGGAGAGGGGTGAGAATAAATCTCGGCAAGCTATTATGAATGCGTGCAATATGCCATATAAGATGCAACACATAACAAGTTGCACATAACACGTTGGAAAAGGCTGTAAACACCTTACATTACCTTGGTTTACCTTTTCCCGTCGAACGATAGTCGTACAATATTGGGTATAATAATACTCCAATCTTACGGTGAGATGCTTAAGCAATACTCACGTCTTATAAGACCCGTTTTTCGAGGAACCAAATAAGACAGTAGCAACTCTGTAAGGCTTTTGGCTCACTACGAGATGCTATACCCCAAAGCTGTGGCCACGAAGGGGACGGTCACGGGTATAACATAATCCGATCACATTAGGTCACACTTCCATAATTGATCGTATTATGTTATACCCCAAATGTCAGTGACTCACACATAATCAAGCACATAATAGATACTTGAATAAATCCACAAAGGGGATAAACAACATATCAACATGGTAAAATATACTCATGCTCGAACCAACATCATAGTGCAACGTTTCTTTAATACACTATGCATAAATAAGCAATATAGCCACATGGTAAAATATACTCATGTTCGACAATAATCGAGTGCGGCATTTATGTAATACACTAAGCATAATCCAATCCATGAATAGGTGCTCGAGTAAGATAATGAGATATCAACAACCTATCTTACTTAGTCATTATACGACAATATATGATCTCTATAAGGGTCCAAGTTATCTCTACCAAGTTGGTGTCACCTTTAACAAAGCTGTCAAATGATTTCTAAGTCGAAGGTAGAGTGCTTCCATATTTCCATTTAAACCCAATTAAGGTACCATTAAGTAACACCGTTGCTCTAAGTATAACTTAGGTTAAAAGGATTAATTCATATCCGAAAAGGTTAGGTTCCAAACTTTATATTGGTTAAGGATCATGCTAGGAGGTTACTAATGAAAATTCGGCGAAACGAGGGAGCTAGGCCAATTACGCAGCACAGGCGACCGCCCGTAACCTCTTGGGCGACCGCCCGAGAGGGTTTTCTAAGCATCCTAATTTACGTCACGATGGGCGGTCGCTCATCACCACTTGGGCGACCGCCCAAGACCCGATCCGGCCAACTCCAATTCCAAACCCTTGTTTACTTAGGTTCTTCTTTCCCTTTTTACATCTTCTTAACTTTCATAATCTCCCTCAAGAATTTCCAAATTTTACAAATTCATTCTAATTCCTTTAAACCAAAATAACATAACCTAGACTTTTATTACAAGATTTTCAACCCATTTTATCAACTCATTTCAAGTAAATTTTCTAAAATTAATTCAACCCATTTCTTTCATTTAAATCAACTTCTTAGAACAAGAGCCTCATTTTAATTCATTTAAATTCAAAGTGATCTAAACCTAGATTTATTACCACTTGATTTTCCACCCACTTTACTACCATTTTCAAGATTTAACATTCCAAATCTAACTCCACCCATTTCTTATACTTCCAAATTTACTTCCATCAACAATAATATCATACTATGTTATTTACCCATTTCTTAACTTCAAAGAAGATTCCAACCATTTTAAACTAGTTCCTTCCATTTCTTTCATTATTTAACACTTCCAAGAACACCCACATTTCCTTATGATCTAAATCAATTCCTTCCCTCCAAGAGAGTTACCAAAGCATCCTATGAGCATTTTAACAACAATAACAACAATAATTAGCTCATGAACAATTAGAGAAGAGAAGGGTCATAATAACTCACTTTAAAAATAGGAGATGGATTTAAGACTTTCTTAGCTTGATGAACTCCTCTTGGTCTCCCGATTCCAAAAGTGCTCTCGGATCTAAAAATGGTGAAGATTCGAACTTGGAAGGAGCTTGAGAAGAGGTTTTCTCAAATGGGTTTCCATGGATGGAGGGTTGAGAGAGAAAGTGAAGAGGAAGAAGATGAAGAAGGAGGGAGGAGTATGAATATGGTCAGAGAGAGAGGGGGCGGTCCATAAGAGGGAGGGTTTTGGGAGATTTTGTCCCCCACTCAAAAATCCCCTACAACAAATCTTTCCCCAATTTAAAATAATTTTCCCAACCAACAACATTTTATTTGTCCATTTTATTACCACTCCATTCTAATACTTTATTTATTTCTAATTATTATTTTTCCCCTAGAACATTATTTATTTCTTTATCATTTTATTCTAATATAAGAAATTTAAAGATATAAAATAAACACATAAGGTTGATATTAATATTAAAAGTATATAATGTTATATTAAAATTGTGCCTAGGGTTAGGGTCGTTACACTCACTCCCCCTTAAAGAAAATTCGTCCCGAATTTGGTTGTCACTTACCTACTAGATCAACCCGCCCGGGTTACTTATGTATGCCTCGGACCTCGATTCCCAATTAGTTCCTTCATATCTATGATTCCTTTCCAAGGTTTCTAATTTTACTAATGATACGATATTACAACTTAATGTCACCAAATACATTACGATTTTACATTAAGACTTCAAATACTCTATAAGCTTCTCCAACTCACTCCAACAATTTAGAGATCGATATTTTCTTCCCAAACTATGCCTCATACGGTTTTATCTCAATGTTAGAAGGATAACTACTATTATGCGCACTCGACCCTCGGTAACCATACGTACTATTGACCACTAACATCCCTTGTACATGCCCGTAGCCTATTCTCAATAATAAGTAATGATTCCTCAAATTTTCACAAGGTTAAATTTAATAGCCTTCCTACACTCCAAAAGGGTCTTCCCGAATGAATGACTATCCAATCTTTTTAATACTATGGGGTTTATACAATCAAACTATCCCCTAACATATGTGAGAATTTGTAATAATAACATCTCGTCAAGCTATATATATAACGAGTAGAAAATACAATTCAACTTTCTATAACGAGACCAACATACCCTTCTTTACTTTCAATGTAACTCAATCACAATATCTATAGTGATAATACTCTCAAGTTCAACCTAGAACTCTAAATATTTTAATAAACATTCTAACGTCAACATTCTATTATCACCATTCAATGTTCCAATTATGTTCGGGCCTAGTGATAAATCAATATTCAAATCAAATGGTTGGCCGCCCACAACGGAGCCGATCCAACTCCAATACAAAACCAAGTCTCTTTGCGACTTCCACATTAATAATTCCACAATTTATCAATTATTTCTCGGATCAAAACTTCTAATACAATTAATCACTATAGGGGAACTAGGTTGCTTTTCTACTTGCTTACGTACGAACTATAACTTTAAAGTAACATGTCTTTCGAAAATTTACAACATTTTTCAATTTCAAATGATAATATAAGAAGAGATCCAAAGAGACCCGAATGGTTTACTTAATTAAAACCGGCCCATACCGGTTTAATTAACTAAACCACTCGAAATTTCAAAGGATTGATAAGCTAACAAAATAACTCGAGTGATTTAATTATCTACAACCGTCCCATACCGGTGGTAGATAGTCAAATTACTCACGGATTTTAATTTACACAAAAACGGTTTACTGACCTTATTAAATCAACTACCCCTGAAGGGCACAATTGCTCATACCGAAGTTCGATATACAACCCAAAGTTTTAAAGCACATTTAAAACAATTCTAACATAATATTTTTACTTAGTTGAATTCCTTCTAAGAAAACACAATCTCGTAATACTTACTACTATCTTGGATAAATAACACTAAACATTCATTAAGATTATAAACTTGGCAAAGCATCCCGATTCAATAATTCTTCAAGTTGAATATTCAACGCCTTTACTTAATTTGAGTCATCTCTTCCCTACCTTTGATCCTGGTATTGTACTTAGCAACAACATATTGTAAACATCTAGTTCCCAATCAAATACCATAATTTCTAAGTAAGAAAATATAATTGGAACTCTCATAGATCAATCATTCTCAAATTTCAATTAAACATTACGGTATAATCTAACTTAACTCTCGATAACCATCAACAAACTCAAAATCCGTATAACGTCAATATCTTTCAAGCATCACACTAATCCTTCATATGATTCACGTAACTAAGTCGAACTATAGTATATAATCATCCTAAAGTATCCTGTCTTCCAATAAGATTCATCCTCATTTTCTCAACTAATGATAATCAATTTTCAAAACGAACCATATACATATATTACCAATTTACGAAGTTGATCCTTTAAGTCACCAATAAGCGTATCTATTATACTTCTTCGCATTTACCCTATTTACCTCTCCATAACTAATACACAATCCACAAATCAAAACGGTCATACTATATATAAATGTTGTCTTAAGTATATCCTTAAAGCAAATTTTTTTATTTGTAATTGTAACACTCAAGAAAATTTCAACTAATAACCATTGAGTATCCTACTAGTTTCTAAAATCGAGTCATACAAATCGTCGGCAAGTGCTAACGAATACTTATTCTTCACGAGTTACCTATTTAAGATCTCTATAACCTTATAATTAACCACCAAGTATCATCTTTCCTCAATATAGTACTAATTTACCTTACGGAGAGTCGCTAAGCTAATTATACGCTTTATCAAATACTTTCTCAAGATGAATCATCAAGTCCGTCATCCCAATTAGTGTCCTCTATCTAGGAATCCGAATACCAAATTAGTACCTTATAGCAACTCAAAATCTCAATATCCTGGTATGATACACGATGAAAACCCATTTTGAAACTCACGTAGAAAACACCACTTAGTCCACTAATAACACATAAGGCAAAGTTATATTAGTTCTATAAGGTCTCGTACTCGCGATATTTTATAACTCATATAATCTCACTTAGACTATCACTTCCAATACTAGTCTCATATACCTAGTCTCTACCACGCGACACCAATGTATAAATACTCACGCACGTTATACAACTATAAACTACTCTTAATTAGGTCATATACCTAACCTCTACTAAGAGTTCGCAAATTCATTTACCACTTTGTACATGAGATAACTTAAGTGTATTTTAAATCAAACATATCGCACAACCCAAATAACCTTCACATTCCTTAGGTCGGACTTTCGACATTTACGCATATGTGACATAATATCAATTAATAATTTATCCGACTCAATTACACTCGGAGGTAAATCAAACGTAGATAAGGAGACTCGCTTCTTGCGACGGTCCTCCTCAAACACAACAACTACTCAAATAATTCGGGTTAATATAACGATGATTCACGGATTGGTAACTCGACCAAATCCACCGGCAATACATGCCCACTTAATCACAACTACTAAGATAATTAAGGATGATTCGAGGTACGACCCCATAGGAGTAGAACCTCCGGCACATAAAACAACTTTTAGGCCAATTATGCACATAAAGATGAAATGTAATGCCACATGAGAACGAATGCACGAGGATTTATAAAAGTATGAACCCTAATTCTGAGACAGGTAAAATACCTCAAATGATGGTGGGGAAATCTATCTTTCCATAACTCACCCTTCCTTGATTCCTCGGTTGGTCAATATCATTTTACGTCTTTGAACAAATTCTGCATAATACTCTCGACGTAAGTTACCACACACTCTCACTCGGCTAGACTCTACCCCGAGAATTCTAGCAGAGCTCTGATACCAAGCTGAGGACCCCGACCCGGAACCTACACGTGTCCCAAGTGGAGCGTCCTCAAACTAACCCAAATATCAAAAACTTTTAAAATCTTTATTTAAAACTTTCAAAATAAATATAAGTATTATAACCATTTTCAAAATAAGTCTACACCTTTTCACGACGGAGAAATAGTTGACTAACTTAGAAAGAAATCTGGCGTTAGTTACAAAAAGACATCGGTTATAACAATGAATGAAGATTAAATAATACAATTCCCATAAATGATTTATACTAAAGTACATTTTCTATACCAATCAAATCAACCCGACAATCCCCAAAATATAACCTCCAAACTCCTTACCGCCCTTACTTGGCGGTCCACTTTTTGTCTCGGAATCTAAAACGGTAAAGGGAGAGGGGTGAGAATAAATCTCGGCAAGCTATTATGAATGCAAAGCAATATGCCATATAAGATGCAACACATAACAAGTTGCACATAACACGTTGGAAAAGGCTGTAAACACCTTACATTACCTTGGTTTACCTTTTCCCGTACGAGCGATAGTCGTACAACATTGGGTATAATAATACTCCAATCTTACGGTGAGCCTTAAGCAATACTCACGTCTTATAAGACCCGTTTTTCGGGGAACCAAATAAGACAAGTAGCAACTCTGTAAGGCTTTTGGCTCACTACAGATGCTATACCCCAAACTGTGGCCACAGAAGGGGACGGTCACAGGTATAACATAATCCGATCACATTAGGTCACACTTCCATAATTGATCGTATTATGTTATACCCCCAATGTCAGCTGACTCACACATAATCAAGCACATAATAGATACTTGAATAAATCCACAAAGGGGATAAACAACATAGCAACATGGTAAAATATACTCATGCTCAACCAACATCATAGTGCAACGTTTCTTTAATACACTATGCATAAATAAGCAATATAGCCACATGGTAAAATATACTCATGTTCAACAATAATCAGAGTGCAGCATTTATGTAATACACTAAGCATAATCCAATCCATGAATAGGTGCTCGAGTAAGATAATGAGATATCAACAACCTATCTTACTTAGTCATTATACGACAATATATGATCTCTATAAGGGTCCAAGTTATCTCTACCAAGTTGGTGTCACCTTTAACAAACTGTCAAATGATTTCTAAGTCGAAGGTAGAGTGCTTCCATATTTCCATTTAAACCCAATTAAGGTACCATTAAGTAACACCATTGCTCTAAGTATAACTTAGGTTAAAAGGATTAATTCATATCCGAAAAGGTTAGGTTCCAAACTTTATATTGGTTAAGGATCATGCTAGGAGGTTACTAATGAAAATTCAGCGAAACAGGGAGCTAGGCCAATTACGACCAACAGGCGACCGCCCGTAACCTCTTGGGCGACCGCCCAAGAGGGTTTTCTAAGCATCCTAATTTACTGTCACGATGGGCGGTCGCTCATCACCACTTGGGCGACCGCCCAAGACCCCGATCCGGCCAACTCCAATTCCAAACCCTTGTTTACTTAGGTTCTTCTTTCCCTTTTTACATCTTCTTAACTTTCATAATCTCCCTCAAGAATTTCCAAATTTTACAAATTCATTCTAATTCCTTTAAACCAAAATAACATAACCTAGACTTTTATTACAAGATTTTCAACCCATTTTATCAACTCATTTCAAGTAAATTTTCTAAAATTAATTCAACCCATTTCTTTCATTTAAATCAACTTCTTAGAACAAGAGCCTCATTTTAATTCATTTAAATTCAAAGTGATCTAAACCTAGATTTATTACCACTTGATTTTCCACCCACTTTACTACCATTTTCAAGATTTAACATTCCAAATCTAACTCCACCCATTTCTTATACTTCCAAATTTACTTCCATCAACAATAATATCATACTATGTTATTTACCCATTTCTTAACTTCAAAGAAGATTCCAACCATTTTAAACTAGTTCCTTCCATTTCTTTCATTATTTAACACTTCCAAGAACACCCACATTTCCTTATGATCTAAATCAATTCCTTCCCTCCAAGAGAGTTACCAAAGCATCCTATGAGCATTTTAACAACAATAACAACAATAATTAGCTCATGAACAATTAGAGAAGAGAAGGGTCATAATAACTCACTTTAAAAATAGGAGATGGATTTAAGACTTTCTTAGCTTGATGAACTCCTCTTGGTCTCCCGATTCCAAAAGTGCTCTCGGATCTAAAAATGGTGAAGATTCGAACTTGGAAGGAGCTTGAGAAGAGGTTTTCTCAAATGGGTTTCCATGGATGGAGGGTTGAGAGAGAAAGTGAAGAGGAAGAAGATGAAGAAGGAGGGAGGAGTATGAATATGGTCAAGAGAGAGGGGGGGGGGGGCGGTCCATAAGAGGGAGGGTTTTGGGGGATTTTGTCCCCCACTCAAAAATCCCCTACAACAAATCTTTCCCCAATTTAAAATAATTTTCCCAACCAACAACATTTTATATGTCCATTTTATTACCACTCCATTCTAATACTTTATTTATTTCTAATTATTATTTTTCCCCTAGAACATTATTTATTTCTTTATCATTTTATTCTAATATAAGAAATTTAAAGATATAAAATAAACACATAAGGTTGATATTAATATTAAAAGTATATAATGTTATATTAAAATTGTGCCTAGGGTTAGGGTCGTTACATTAACTATGCTTTAAAAACTTGTGAAATTTACCAAAGGTTTAGTATGAGTTAAAGCTCATCGATTATTTATAATTACTAGCCTAAACTCGTGTTCGAGGATACATTTTTATCTTCTTTTTTTTTTTTTTTGATTAAGCCCGTGTCCGAGGTCCTTTTTTTTTTAATTTAATTTTTTTTTAGGGCAAAATTAAATTTTTTTAAGGGCAAAATGGGAAAGGAACAAAATAGTGAGAGCAAAATGGGAATTTCGCCACATGCTACTGTTCATACCACTGTTCATGGGTGATGTGGCACAGTGCCATTTATAATATTTATAATTACTCCCTCCGTCCCGGTCAAAAAGACACAAATTTCCTTTTTGGGTGTCCCATTTAAAAAGGTACAATCCTAAAAAGGAAAGTTTTTATTACTATTTCACCCACTCATTCTCTCTCCTATTTTACTTTTACACTCACAACATTCTCTCTCCTAACTATTTCTTCTACTCATTCTCTCTCATATTTAATTTTTCATACTCACAACATTTAAACTTTTTCTCTTTCCTACATTACTTTTCTTAATTTTCGTGCCAGGTTGGTTTTGTGCCTTTTGGGCTGGGACGGAGGGAGTATATTTTAAATCTATAGTATAAATGAGGGATTGTCCTTGCTACAGTTCTTTGAACAGTAGCAAGTGTCGAAATACCCATTTTGTACTCATACATTTGTCCCTTTCCCATTTTATCCTTAAAAAAAATGTCCTCGAACACGGACTTAATTAAAAAATAATAATAATAATAAAAAAATAACGTGTCCCCGAATACTAGTTTATTCTAGTATTTTTACATAATTGAACTATGGTCGTGAACACAAAATCTTACTCCCTCCGTCCCAGACCAAGGGTTCATCTTTCCCTTTTGGTCCGTCCCAGATCAAGAGTTCATTTCCATAAATAGCAAGTTTTTGAATATATTTATACCCTTATCAACTTCATATATTTACAAAAAAACCATTCATTATACCCTTATACATTCTCTCTTTTATTCCCTACTACACATTTAACTACTATTCCTCCCACTTATTCTCTCTCTTATTAAATATTTTTAACTTTTACGTTCTCTCTCCTATTCCCTACCACATATTTAATTTTTACATTCTCTCTCCTATTTCATACCACACATTTGACTATTATTCCCTATTTCATATTTAACTTTTATTCATTTTTTAAAAAATTTCTTAAAAAAAGTGTAAAATCCATCCCATATACCCATGGTCTGGGACGGAGGGAGTATAAAAATTGTCATTAGAAAAAATGGCTTTTTAGTTTAGAATTTTAAATTCTAGTTTACTTATGAAATTAAGACACACTCTCTCTCTCCTCCGAATCCATCCCCTTTGGCCATCTCTCTCAATTTTTGTCAAGTTTCTTCTTCGTTTACTTCACCCGGTTGAATATCGGCTCCGGCAAGTTTTTTTATTCAAAGTTGCGATTGGCTTCTTCCAAGGTTCGGATTTGCTTATTGGGAGTTAATTAGGGTTTTTGTTTGTTGATTTTTACGAATTTATTCAAAAATTTTAAATTATGATTTCTGAGCTTAGTTAATGGTGATTGATTCAGCTAGGAGTGTAATGATGAATCAAGGAGGCCTGACTGATACCTTAACCTCTCTGGAGCCTAATTTACTTGAGGTAGTTGCTTAACTCCCCCTCCCTCCCATCTTACTAGGTAAACATGTGCGCGTGTGGGTTTAATCTGTATGGACATCATTCATCAATTTTGTTCAGTTTCACGTTTGGTGAAAATTGAAAAAGCTGTTCATTCACAACTTGACTCATGCTATTGTTAATCTTGGGCCTAAAATACTTCCGTTTGTGTACTTAGCATTCATTATTTAAGCCTAGAGTTGTTTGGTCTTCGTAAGTTGATGCCTGCAGTACTTGTGGCATTTGAACTAAATTGGTGTTATTTCTATAGCCATCTATACAGTCTCTAAGAGAAGGGTTAGATTGACTCTTCTTAGTCCTTTTGCAATCTGGCCAAGTAAGAAGGATGATAAAATTTCCATATTGATTAGTTACACTTTGCATTGTTGCACAATTAAAGAAATGATTGAAAATTGTTGGGGGTATCAACCCAAGTCCCACATCGGCAATTGAAAGAAGAGTTGTCTAGTATAAAAATGTGTCCACCCACTTCATTAGTAAGAGGCCTTTTGGGAGATGACCCAAGAGCAAATCCGTGCGGGTTGGGCCCAAAGCGGACAATATCTTACTAATGTGGAGTGGTGGGGTGGTCGCGGACCCAGCCATCGCAGCCGTGCTCTGATACCAGTTGTTGTGCAATGCAGCGGAAGCAATTGACAAAACACAAAAGCAATTGGGAATCGAAAGAGAAAGAGATGAAATTGTTTTGGGGTTATGAATTTCGTCCGCTTTTATTATTCTGTGCAATATTCAATAGTTACATAGGGTTACAATCCTTATATACTAAGTAAACAAACCCTAGCCCATAAAGATTAACGATTAAAAAAGCTCGCAAACGTCTTCAGCCTCGGCCCGCCAGGCGCTCGCCTGGCCTCCTTCCAGGCGTCAGCCTCACGCCGTTGCAGCAACAAAATCCGCCTCTGGAGCCCAGGCGTCCGCCTTGACTTCTTCCAGGCGGGCGCCTGGATCTTGTTCCAGCACAGGCCAAACTACTGCCTTTGAGGCGCACGCCTCACGTATTCCCAGGCGGCCGCCTCACCGCTGCTGAAGCTCTCACGTTTGCTGATGTTCCGTAATCCATACCGCGGGGGGCTACGCCCTCGGAGGGCGCCGGCCTCTTTGCCAGGACATCGAGCCATCACATCCAACAATCTCCACCTTGGCGAGCATTCACCCAACCCAACAGAAGATACAAGGAACCAATACCCGAACCACCCTGTGTAGACATCGAACCTCCCCATCTCTAACAGCTAGAGATGTGCAACAAATCCAAGCAATGCTTGAACTTGTCAGTAGTAACCGGCTTTGTCAACATATCAGCATCATTCTCTGTGGTGTGAACCTTCTCTAACACAACCTCACACATATCAATCAACTCCCGGATCTTGTGAAATCGCACATCAATGTGTTTCGTCCTTTGATGATAAATGTGATTCTTCGCTAGAGTACCCATATTCTTTTGTGGAAGTAGTTTCAACTTACTCTAGCTGATTTGGTATCAATAGGGATGGCAACAGGTCGGGTTTAGCATTTGCTGAACTTGACCCGCACATTTCAACTGTCAATCCGAACCCGATTCGCCCCGAAACTATCAAAACCTGATCTGCCCCGACCCGATCATGTCTGAATCCTAAGCTGTACATGGCAATATCACAGCTCCACCCTTGAATTCTTACTCAAAACCCACATTTTTCAGATCTGTGAAATAAATCTGTTCAAATTTCACACACACACACACACACATTACCCACCTCCGAATCTGCAGAAACTTAGATCCTACAATTTCATGGGGGGTGAGGATTTGAGGGCAGAAAGTCAAAATATGTCAAATCACAAAACTTCCCTTTGAAGTCTTATTCACAAAACCCACAATACACCCTTTAAATCTGAAAAAATAAATCTTGAAACTTCACACATACACACACACACACACACACACACACAGACACACACTCTTTCCCCCCATTGTGGATCTCCCTTATGGCATGATTGATAAATGAGAGTGCTTCTATAGAGAAGAAGAAGAAGAATAGGCCACCATGTCGTTGCTGCTACACTTCGACGCCACTACCGTCAAGATGAAGTGAGATGTACAAGAAGGCTGTGGTTCGTGTCTCTCTCCCAAGCCCTGGAAATCTGACTTATGGCTATATAGGTGGGCTGGGGGTAAAATATAATAAAAGGGGGGCATAAGAAAGCATAAAAACACCACACGCTCTCTAGCACACTCAGTCAGGTCATGACGGGTCAACATGATATACCGAACCCGGACCCGAAATTGACGAGTCACGAAATAACTCACCAAACCCGATTTTTTCGGGACGGGTTGCTTCGGGTTCGGTTAAATTGCCATTTATAGATATCTATAGTCTCATACAAAGATATCTATAGTCTCATACAAAGGCATTGTGGCAACTAAAAGTTCCCTGGAAAGGAAAAGTGTCTCTTCATTCGGAACAATCTATTGAGGACAGATATCTCCTCAATTGGGAGGAGGGAGTATCAATTTTTCCCCCCCTCCTACATATAGTTGCTTGAGAAGAATTGAAATCTGCGACTTCCTCTATCAGCTGCTCTGTTCCATTCTAAAAACAATTCACCCCCAAAGTAGTTAATTTAGGATTGAGAACAAGTTGAGCTAGCATTTGTGCCACTTACCAATCTCTTCCAGTGGTATTTACATAAGTCTTTTATTGTTTATTTTCAACGCAAGGAACAATAACAACTCATAGTGCCCTAAAGCGAAATTTTTGATAGAAAAGAAGATTTATTAGATGGAGGAAAGAATTCGAAGATAAGAGGAGGGAATGTCCTCTATAAAGAAAAAATAAATAAATTACAATGCGAACTATTCAAATAAAAAACCAAACTAAAAGAAAAGGTAGTGATTTATTCTGAAAAATCCTGGCTTTCCATTCCATCCGAATGCTCCACAACGTCGCAAAAACCCTACACTGTCATAATATGATGGCATCTCTATCCTTTCCGAATCCCCAAAACGAATTTGAAGGAAGTTATTTACCGTAGAAGGGCAACTCCAACTCTCCCCCAATATAGAGAGCACCTCACACAAAAGTCTCAAAGTGGTTGAATAATGTAAGAAGGCTGATCATGGGATTCCCTTTGACTATAACACATCACACAAATGTCCGGGACAAAGCCTTGTAAGGGTGTCGCCTCTGTCGAAGATCATTATTGTTCAAACGGTTAAGCACTAAAGGCCTAGCGAAAGCTTTCAGCTTTGAGGGAACCTTTGACTTCCAGATAAAATCATGTACAGGTCAAAATAATTTGATTTTGAGCCTAGAGACTTGAAGATTGAGCGAGAAGTGAATCTACCTTGATAATTTAAAGCCCAGAGTCATTTATTAGGAAAATACAAAACTCTATGAGTGGAGAGAATCTCAAGTAAAACCACGATTGCCTGATAGGTCATTCAAATTACGAATCAAGTGCAAATTTCACAAGAAGTTATTCCAATTATGAACAATAAACTGAGAAATATGAGCATTTTGGAGGGAAACACGAAACAATCGAGGGAAAGAAACAAAGAATTATTACCAATCCAATTATCCTCACAAAAGCGAATATGCTCACCATTCCCAACATGTAAACGAATATGAGGTTTAAATAAATGGAAGCAGGAATAGATAAATTTTCTAGGACTTGCATGAGAAGTTGAGGATAAAATACTTGCATCCCAACCATTTCTTTGAATTACATACTTACTCCTGATAACCTGGAGCCAAAGAGTGTGTGTGGTTCCAAAGGAAACCGCCACAACCATTTGCTTACAAGGGAAATGTTTTTTAGGCCGACTAACCTTCTCCCAAGCACATATCTTCTCAAGACTACCTACAAGTAAATGCACCTTCAGGGTTTATCCACAAATTTGAAAATAATCATCTCGAACATCTTTCGTTGCTTTTCTGTGCCAAAAACTCGAACTTCAGAGACCTTTTGGCAAAGAGTTATGTATGCTTGTACTGTATTATATCGATATGTAAATCAAACTACCCTTCCTCAAATTCCATTGCAGAAATCCCCCTCTTATGTTTACAGGGGAGTCTCGGAATGGGGTTGATATATGTATAGACCCATGAGACATGAATTAGAAAACACCTGAGGGGATTTTTTGTTGGCCCTTTCTTTTGTGGGAGAGCTAATGGCATACTAAGATCTATTTGAATCTAATGCTTTTTTTTCGTAAGAAATATTATTTTCTAAAAGAAAGATGCAGTAATAGATTAATTACATTATTGATGACACCAGAAGCTGAATCTGACCTCAAAAAGCAATAGCTGGGGAATGTGATACTGCAATAGTCATCTTTTCTCAATATATTCTGAAGTTCCCTAGCATTAAATTGGAATATTTTCTTTCAGTAGACATATAATTCTCATTTAAATGCTTAATACAACTAACTGTTCATATTAACATCTCAATATACTCCCTCCGTCCCACTCCAAGTGTCACTTTTTACCCAAAATGGCATCCCGTTTGAAGCGTCACATTTCCTAAAAAGGAAATGTTTTATTAATATTCTATTATCCCATCCACTATTCCCTCCACTAATTCTCTCTCCTCTACACTCACAACACTTTTTAAATTCACTATTTCCTCCACTAATTCTCTCTCCTATTTTCAAATTACACTCGCAACATTTTTTCTTCCCCCTTTTTTCCTTAATTTGTGTGCCACCCCTAAAAGGGTGACACTCTTGGTGGGACGGAGGGAGTATAGATTTTATAGTTACTGAATCATTGTAGCTTTATACGGACGTCTTAATAATCAATGCTTTCAAAGTGTACACACACACACATATATTCATGTATCTTGACTTATTTATGCGCTGTGTCCATACACGGAGTCTAATTTCTCGAGCCTTCCCAATCCAGTTCATTTATACTAAGATTTATGGCATTGATGCATTCCATCTCTGGAGACACCGGCACCGAGTCGTAAAACGTAGAATATGTCTGCAGTCTTTCTTCTTCTGTTTTCTGCCGCTATCATGTGTGTGAAGCTTAAACTGGAAAGGGAACAATGCAAATAGGTAATGTTTGTTTTATAAACCAAAATAAGAAGAAACAAAAAAGAAAAAAAGAAGAAAAAAAAGAAGAAAAATGTAAAAAGTAAAAGGGAAGAAAGTAAATGGCACAAGGAAATTAAACCAAATGCTGGTTAGATGTTACAGATATTGCATAGACTTTCTAGTAATATAGGTTTATATGAAAGGTTATTACAGCAAAACAAATGTACCTACCTATCTTTGCTTCATCCTCCTTTTAAAGGGTCGAACATGGAACTCCCTATGTCCTTTTCTTATTCTCTTTTTGAATCATACATGCTTGAGAGAAAGATTGTTTCCTTTCATATGAATGGAAAGTATCCTTTTTGTGTTCTTTCACTTTTTTCTACTCCCTCCGCCCAGTAATGGTCTTTCTACTTTTTTTTGTTGTTACTTTGAATGAACTTTGAGCAATAATTTTAGGTTATTTAATTATCCTAATGAAAATTTAAAAATTGTCATTGATAGTATATACTCCCTCCGTCCCGGTAGAAATCACACGGTTACTGTTTACGCGTAAATTAAGAAAAAAAATAATAGAGAAAATGTTGTTAGTATGAAAAGTGAGGTTGGAGAGAGAAAGTGGGGTAGGAAATAGTGATTTGATTGGTGTTGTGAGTATAAAAGTAAAGTAGGAGAGAGAATTAGTGGGTGGAATAGTAAAGATTCTTTGCCATTTTAGGAAGTGTGTGATTTGTAGCGGGACGCCCAATGAGGAAAGTGTGTGATTTGTAGCGGGACGGAGGGAGTATATAGGTGTATCAATAACAAGTTTTAGATTTTCATTAGGAGAATTAAATTAATTTAAAATTATTGTTCAAGTTCATTCAAAGCAACAACAAAAAAAGTAGAAAGATCATTCCGGGACAGAGGGGGTATTATTTTTGCAAAAAAAAAAAAAAAGGGGACTATTACACTAATTTTGAGGGTAATGTTTGAAATTTCTTGTATTTTACCCGGTATAGCCGTATAGAAGCTAGCGTCTTGTTGATTTTTCTCTCACCATCTTCACTCTAGATGGCTCCATAATTAGATGTGCTTGGGATAGGCTTTTCAGTTTAAGCTTTTCCAAAATTTGCTAAGGTGCCATCCAAGGTTTGAAGTGGTTAATTTAATTTCTTTTACACTCTTTATTAATAAATGCTAGGTTCTCATCTTCTGTTTAATGCTAGGTTCTCATCTTTTGTTCTTGTGCATCATTTCCACGTTACACTTTTTTTCTTTTTTACATTTGATTTAAATGTGATTTCCGGGCTGCTGATAGTGTCTCAAAATTGATATGTTTACTAATATTAGTATTAAGAACTAAAATCCTATTTTCCCTTTTCTATGAATGCGTAGCATCGTGTTGCTGATTCAAACCAAGTACAAACATCTTCATACTATCCCCCATCTACGAACGGCTCTGAAGCTGTATCATGGACCACATATAGAGCTGCTAATGGCTCAATGGAGAACGGAGGTTATGTCACCTCAAGCTTCAACCATGATCAATGCTCAGAAGCTCCCTTAACAAATATTCACGATGACTTAAATTTGGCATCTGTAACCTCCACTTCAAGTACTGTACCTGCAAATGTACCTCAAGAATACAGTGGCTATGTAGCTTACCCTAGCACCGATCCTTATGGATATGGAAACACAGGATATGCAGGTTACTATCAGCAGCAATCCAACCAATCATACCAGCAGCAGCAGCAGCAATCCAACCAATCATTCCAGCAGCCTGTTGGAGCATACCAAAGTACAGGTGCTCCTCATCAGCCTCTTTCCTCATTTCAGAATACTGGGTCTTATACTGGAACCCCAAATAATTCAACCACTTACTACAATCCTGGTGATTATCAGACATCTGGAAGTTACACAACTGGCTCTTACAGTAATCAGACAAACTCATGGCAGCAAGGAAGCTATGGTAATTATACTACTAATCAGTATCCAGATTACACGCCAGAATCAAATGGTGCCTATAGTTCTACCAGTGCTCCTGCAAGTTCAATCCAATATCAGCAGCAATACAAACAATGGGCAGACTATTACAGTCAGACCGAGGTTAGCTGTGCTCCTGGTACAGAAAATCTTTCTGCCACTAGTACATCTAATCCTGGGGGTTCTGTTCCTGGTGTTGCGAGTAGCTATCCTGCTTCAACTAGCCAGCCGCCATCAACTTTTGCTTCATCTTCATGGAGGCCAGAATCTGCTTCATCTAAATTGCCTTCAGCTCAGGTTTGGGGATCACTTTTCCCATTGTTTAAAAAAGCATGCTTCTGACATGTTGTGCTTAGTGCTATTATTTCAGAGATAAAAAACGCTCACTCCTATGCTCATATCTGGAAGTTGTTATAAATATGTTTGTTGAATAACATAACTTGCATATCTATCTTGACATTTCTTCTGATTGACTTTTTAGTTTGTAAGGACTTTTGAAGACTGTTCTTTTGTTTCAAATATTTGAACCTAATAGGGTGCTTCCAGTCGCTTTTTAATTTGTCCAGGTATTCAGATAGCATTTTTTATGTTAAATCCTCTGTCGCTATCTTATGTAAGGCGACAAGGTTTATGTTGCAGTAACATATTATTAAAATGATCTATAGTTTAACGGTTTGGTGAGTTCCCTTGGGCTTGTTAACCTAGGAAGATGACTAGACTCCTGGAAATTCTGTAGATGTAATTTGATATTGCCCCAGGCCCCTGAACTAAAAATAAGAGAAGCTTGAGGATAAGTACTTACATTGGAAGGGAGATGAAAGAATAGGAAGAAAGCTGCAAATAGTCATACATTCGTAAGCGGGGGATATGCAAGCCTATTTTGTTTTGGCCAGTGCAATTTAATTGGTCTCTAAACACATTTATATCCTTACTAATTATTGATGTTAGTTTGGTGTAAACTTTAACCCTTTTGAGTTCTTTTAATTTAACAGCTATAGAGGCCTTTAAACACACAATTCTAGGCAGAGTCACTAGCTCGGGTTTGTCTTCGTGGTTTCTGAAACTTATGCTGACTAGATTCCCTTAATGATGTTGAATTGATCGGAATTACGTCTTGCGACTTCTTAGTGAGGTTTCAACACTGAACTTATTAGATTGGGGATTTATTTTCTCCGTATCGACATAAGAAACCTTTGTTGTATAATGACTGTTATCAAATGAAACATACACAATATTCTCTTTTATGTCGAATATCCTATCTTGTTTTTTTGCTTCAATCACATCAGTTTAGATTGAATTTCCTAACAAGTGTCAGAATATGTTGGGATGTAACCTTTTTGTGAGATATTCTTGTCCAATCTGTTGGCACCATGATTGTGAGGACCTTAGAAGTTTATGACTGAGAAATATTTAGGTTGATTATGGGGTTTCACTGATATGAATTGGAAATGAAGCTGCTGTCCAGCAGGAATTCAGTGCCGGCCTTGCTATAAGGCAAGTGAGGCGGCTGCCTAGGGCCTCCAAAATTTTACTCGATTTTAGGGCCCCATTTTTTTATATTTTTGTATATATTTATAAATGTTGATTTCAAATCAAAGATATGTCAGTGTCCAAGTGGTTAATGGGAATAGCACAAAGTGCTTGTGCGCTAGTCCACCCGGGTTCCATCCATGGAAGCAACGCTTTATTTGCTTCTTCTTGCCCATTTTTTCTCAATTTCCTTCTCTCTCACACACACTTCTCTCCTGCCCATTTTTTCTCTCTCTCTCTTAGTTTTATTTCCTTCTCTCTAACACACACTTTTTTCTCTCTCCTCTCTCACACACACTTCTCTCCTGCCCATTTTTTCTCTCTCTTAGTTTTATTTCCTTCTCTCTAACACACTTTTTTCTCTCTCCAAGTTTAATTTGAGCTTCCCTTCCATTCCCTGTTCTTTTACATTTGATTTTCTTTTTGCAAAATAATTTTAATGATCTATTTGCAATCATTATTTCATTTCAATTTGCGTTTATCACTAAAATTTTGATGAAAAATATTTTAAAAATTCTTTGCAATTATTTCAAAAATTTATTGCCTTATTTCCGATTTCCGATTTCTTATTTATTTTTTTGCAATTACCCCCAGGGCTGGTCCTGACATTTTAGGGGCCCTGTTCGAAAGTAAAACTTAGGCCCTAAATATAACTACAAAAATAATAGTGTATATATTTGCTCGTCATTTTTTTTTATCGTGTTTCATGACCAGATTTATATTTTCTAATTTTAGAACCAGTAATTGAAAATTTTAAGTATGAAAATATTAAAGAGTATGGTGGTGTGGCTGCCAAAAGTTATGGAAGATGATTATAATTGTGTCACTGCAATCGTCTCCGAAATTCTGCTCGTAATATCACGGTTATTGCAGTGGCCATTGAAATGTCAAAAGTTGAAATCTTAGAGGACAATGTGAGCACACCAATCGAAAGTTAGATGAAAAATAGGCAAGGAGTTTGGCTATTTAAATTTTAGTAGTTTAGAAAGAAAAAACGTTGAAATGAGAAAGGTGAGGAATGCGTTATGGAGAATAATGAAAGAAAGATGACTAAACGTACGGAGTTGTTGATATAAATAATTTAAAACAAATTAGGTTTTGATTTTTTTTTAAGAAAAATATTATTTAGGTTTGTTGAAAAAATAAAATTGTAGATTCCAAATACAACCTTATTACCCAATTGAATTGAAGTTGCATATACAACATACAATACTACTCCTCCGTTCCAAAATGAATGTAATTTTTTTCAAATTTACTCTTAATCAAAAATATTTTTTTTCTTTTTACATTTATTTTGAAACGAAAGTAGTAATATAATTCAAAAAATTTGGGGCCCCTTCAAAATTTGAGGCCCGGAGCGACCGCTCACCCGGCACACCCTAAGAGCCGGCTCTGATTACCCCATTCTAAATACTAAAATTTCAATTAAAACTATATTTTATTAATAAAAAATTTCAAGTCTTGTTTTTTATCTACGGTTCAAGACAAAAATAGGCAAATGCGATAAATAACGACGAGAGACGGAAAGACGAAGAGAGTAGTAGAGATTCGAGAATGCCACTTCACTATTGCTTGCGGGTTTAAGGGCCTCACTCAAATCGTTTGCCTAGGGCCCCAAATTTTATAGGACCGGCCTTGAGCAGGATAACTATATAGGAATTTTGATTGGTTATAGGAAGTGAACTGCTTTTAACTTGCTGTTAAGCACTTGGTGAAAGCGCTTTCTGGATTATTTTTTGAAGAAAGAAAAATTATTAGAAGGGAAGAAAGATACAAGGCCGGAGCACAAGATGTCCTTGAAAAGTAAAATAAAAGACGAGGCAAGATCTACAGAATAAACTAAATTTAAACTAAACAAAGCCATTAGAAGTAAGATCGTATAAAGCCTCCAATACTAGCATCAATGGATCACATTTGTCCAGTTTCTTCTCAGATCCGTCACTAACATGCACTTGAAGGCACCAAACACTGAAGCTCATAATGAAGCGAGAAACTGAATGATCTCCTCGAGAAGAGGATAAGATAGAGCCTGATTGAGAAAATTTCTTGAATTACTTTAGGTCCAAATGAATGTAGAGTGCCAAACAACTCACATTGCCACAAGCAAACATCATCTGTATCTTTAACTGAACCAACATGGTGCACAAAAAGTCTTTTGAGTGAGGTGGGGCTTAGTCAATGCGTATCCAAATCTTTGTAAACAACTCATCCTATGGTTGCCAAGCCATTGGACAATGAAGTAAGAGATCATCATGAGATTGACGTGACGTGATACATAACACACATTTGTAGAGCTTTATGAGATCTAAGCTGTCGCCTGCAAAAGATTTATCTTAAATTATCTGAATGATGTCTCACCTACTCAGTAATTGTTGTCCAGAGATTAAGGATATAGAAGGTTAGAGGGAGGTTGCAACCTTAAATTTCTTCTTCATGATTAGTACCACATGAGAAAAAATTGTGACAAAGTAGCAGTTAATTCTCTCTCTCTCTCTCTCTCTATATATATATATATATATATATATATATATATATATATATATATATATATATATATATATATACTTGATGTACTGTTCGACTCCCTAGATCAATAACTTCTCATTGATATTTTGTGAGGACTGTTTAAAGTAATTTATAGGTGGATTATTTGCAATTTGGTTCCTAACATTTACTCAGATTTGCAATGTTACTCCCAAAAGTTTAATTTAGCCAATTGGTTGCTAACATTTACATTTTCTTGCAATCCGACTATAAAAGTAACGACCCGTTAAATTTCTAACGAAATGAACGCCATGTGACTTGCACATGACATTTTAAGGGGCATTTTAAAGTGTTTTTGAAGCTACACATATCCGATTGACATGATTTTTTTTTTTTAAATTGAATCTACAACACATTTTTTTAGAACGGGTTATTATATACTCCCTCCGTCCCAGCGTTGTTATGGTTACTTATTTGGATACGTGGATTTAGGAAAAGTTAAAGTGGTGCAAGTGCTGTGAGTATGAAAAGTGAAGTAGGAGAGAGAAAGTGGGGTAGGGAATAGTAAGTGGATGGTTGTTGTGTGTATGCAAGTGGATCCATTGAATAAAGAAGTTTTAAAACGTTTCCATTTTTGGAAGTGTAATTTTTAGTGGGACAACTATGGGAGTAAAGAGTGTAACATTTAGTGGGACGGATGGATTATATGAATGCTATGACGAGTATAGAGTGTATTTGAGTGAAGGGGATAATTGTTTTTTCTGTTCTTTTTAAATTTACATTTGGATATTACCCTATAAGTAAAGAAATCTGCTTATTACTTTCTTTTATTTTCTCCTTTACAACATGTCACATGGGTAGCAGCTTTTACTTCTGGTTCGTATTTTATGCTGGAACTAGTCCTGCATTTCTATCTTGCTTAAAAAGATATCAAGTGGAATTTTGCCTATCCTGTAATGTCTCAGTTCTTTCGTACCATACTGAGTATCTATATAATGATTCTCTAGAGGCTTGATGTAGACCGCTTGACGTAAAACCAGTAATGGATTTGTTTCTGTTATTTGTTGAATATTTTCTAGGCAGAAAACATGGCAATGGGTGCATAAAACCAATAAATTTCATGCAAGACTTGCTCATGCCTTAGCACGTCTTTTTAATTAAGTACATAGATCTAGATGTTGCTAGTATCTGCTTAACAGGATGGTTTAGATATGATTGAAATTTCATTGTTCATGTAGACTTAACTGTTAATGCTTTTCTCTCAGCCTAGTGCAGTAATCAACAATGTTCAAGATGGTCACTGGAAACATGGGAATCAGACTTACCAAAATTACCAAGTCAGTCCCGTGCAACCAAACTATCATAATCCTTCCGATCTAAAACCAACTTTTGGAAGCTTTCATGATAAACAGAAGTCTGAGTATTCTCAAGTGCCAAATGTGCATTATCCAGCACATCAGATGGCCCAGAGTTATCATACTTCCTTGCAAGCTGCTCCACCAAATGCTGTACCCATAGATACAGGCAGGCTAAACAATGTGCAGATTCCAACAAATCCTAGATTTTTTTCAAATTTGTCTGTAGGTACACTCAAAACTGCTAAGGATATATCGACAACCAGTGCAGCTGCAAAACCCGCCTATATCGGCGTTTCACTGCCAAAGACTAATGACAAAGCCTCGTCTCATGTTGCTACTGCTTCTGTATTAAAGGTAAGACACTGAATTAGGTGTGACAGAAGTTGTTTTTTGGTTCCTTTGCCACTATCTTTGCAGAATGTTTATTGAAGATTTTATGATGCATTGACTGCATAGGCACATGGGTAGTGTAGTACGACCTAGATATGCAAGGCACTGTTCAATTTTCATCAAATAATGCAACGTACTTGCTAGTTCCGTAATCATGTTATGTACTTTTGATAAAAATATCAAATTATGCAATGCACTTGTTTTTTTTACTTGCAATGTCAAAAAACTAACGGGATTGCCAACGTTGCATTGCCACACCAACGCCATGTTAGTACCACACCATCATCGACCTTGGCTTAGATGACATGGCTTTGATGTGGCAATGACATGGGCTGATGTGGTTGTGACACGAAGGCAGTTCCGTATGTTTTTTTTTGACTCCGTTAATAAAAAAACAAGGGCGTTGCATATTTGATATTTTTATCAAACATACGAAACATGATTTCAGAACTAGCAAGCATGTTGCATTAATTGATAATTAGAGAGCGGTACATTGCATCGTTCAGTAATTTTCTCGTTTTTAACATATGACCCGTATCTTTTGTTGTTCATTTAGTCGAGCCTCCCCAAAGATTTTCAATTTCACATTTTCTTTTCCATGCTTCAATGAGTCGATTAGTGTTTCCCCAACCATTCATGTAGTTTATTATTTGAATTATGGAACAGTGAATTCATCCTCCAAGTGAGCCAACTGATTCATGGGAGTGATTATGTTATCCTGTAAATAGAATTCCCTCCATCGAAGGGGAGCCTTGGCGCACTGGTTGAGGTGTTGTTGTGTGACCTTGATGTCACGAGTACAAGTCCTGAAAGCAGCCCCTTGCATTTACGCAATGTAAGGTTCGCCTACATTTCACCCTTGTGGTGGGGACCCTTCCACGGACCCTCGCTACGCGGGGATGCTTTGGTGCATCGGGCTGCCCAGTATTCCCTCCGTCCCAGAGTAAAAAGTCCTACTTTTCTTTTTGGTACGTCCCAGCGTAAGAGTCTCATTCCAAAAATGGCAAATGATGAATAGTGTTTTGGACAACGTTATCCTTATAATGCTTGCTTCTCCTGCCTTCCAAAAATGGATGAGAGAGCTATTTCTCACCACCACTTAGGTTTGCATTCTTGCCTATTTCTTGTTTCCCCTAGTTTATGACAAACCTAAAACCAGTTACCTCTTGGTGCTATGGTTTTTCCTTTCGGAAACAAATTCTGGCCTTGAAAAGTAATAGTTCATTAGTTCCAATCATTTGTACTGCTTGAGATTTGGGATAGAGCTGGTAGTGTTAGTCTAGAAGGAAGTTGTTCCAGTGACCAGGTATTAGGTTGGTGTCTTGTTAAGGGAGTATATGGAGGTCTACCACATTGCTTTGGGGAGCAGCTTAATATTGGAGTTCCTCGTATTTGCATTTGAGGAAATCTCTTTTTCTTACCGCATGCCATTTAAAATATATTTAAGGTGTGCAACATATAACAATGTTTTATGATTAATGATGTTGTAAAACACTGTTTTTTGTTGCTTGCAGCCTGGTATGTTCCCCAATTCACTCCGTGGATATGTGGCAAGGGCTTTGGCTCGTTGCAAGGATGACACACAAAGGACAGCTTGCCAAGCTGTTTTGAAGGAGGTATGTCTTTCAATTTTGAGTTCTTCCGGTAAGATCAGGAACTAATGATCAGTTGAGTGGATTTGAAACTTTTTGTTTATTTGAGATGACTCAGACTTTAAATAACTTTCGATGTCCTAGCTTATTGCTCTGTCCAATCCGCTGTTGCTGAAATTTTATCAGCAGATTTGATAGCAGAAGTTGTTGAGGGTGGCAATTGCAGGGGCTCTGCTGAAATTAAATTCAGTTGTCAATCCTCATTGTCTTTGGTACAAGCTTGTTTAGTATCAATTCTATGTAGGACATTGGGTTAATATGGGGCATAGTTAGCAATCTTAGCATGCACCTAAAATTATGATCTTTCAGTTTCGTGTTGTTATATCATTATTAACAAATTTAAAATGATGTCTGTCGCTTTTCACTTCATAGAATGTGAATTTCGTTTTTTTTCTCCAGGTAATTACTAAGGCAACTGCTGACGGCACACTTTGTACACGAGATTGGGACATCGAGCCTCTTTTCCCTATTCCCAACACAGACACAGTTAACAAGGAGTATGTACTCTCTTTCTGTGTTCACATAAATGCTTATTAATATTGTAATTCATTTATATTTTTAAATGATGCACATTAGATGATACAGTGGGGAACTCATCATTATAAGGAGTAAATGATCTTAAAAACTGCTGCCTGCCTGCCTGGTAGAGACCACAACGAATGTTTCATTCTTGTATTTGTTTGATTGCCCAGACCCTTCACTCTAGCCATATTTTGATGAAAGTCAGATTCTTATAACCATGTTAATGAACTAAGCTATTTAAGTTTAGATTTGGATTATTGAAATTCAGTTAATTTATATTGTAACTTCTGATTCTTTGTAAGTCAGATTTTGGAGATGCTATAATAAGAGTTGGTAGCCTTTGATGTGCTGTTGATTTACCAGAGTGTTAATATGGCAGGCCATGTATTAGCATTTAGCAGTGTCTATGCTGTATATGCTAATGCTGGTGTCTCGGCTTTTCTAAACAAGGGATACTTGTATGCCAAAATGGTCATGTCATCAAATCTCGATAAGTGTTTTCTTTATGCTCATTGATATCTTATGTAACATTTACTTCTATAATTTCAAACCAATTGGATCGTTGTCCAGTACGTACTTGTACGCTATTCTGCTTGACCTGCGAGCTTCGTAGTCATTTACATGATGGCAAGCTTTATACATTTCTTATTTTGGCAGTGAGTTTGTTTCGATTGAATAATTTTCCATGCTCTTGACTTTGGGAAGGGCTGTACCACTGTTTCTCTTTGATTATATTTTCTTCATTTTTAGTTTGACCTCCATGTTTCTGGATCACTTCTGTGATGTTTAGTATAAATTACTAAGGTAAAGATACGAAGATAAAATGGCTGCGATTAACACATTGGGCATTGTGTTATGCATAAACATTTTATGATGTAAATGGCGGAGTGATAATATATTCCCTTCACATTCCAACAAGTCTTGATGAAATTTCAATCATTCGTTTGCTGCAGGACGTTTTCTACTCCTGTATCTGCCTTGGTAAAGAGCAGAAGTCCTAATAGGCGAACGAAAAGTAGGTGGGAGCCTGTACCCGATGAGAAACCGTCTGAGACCAAGACACTATTTACCCCTAGCAATTTAAAAAATGGTGGCTGGCTTCATTTCAATGATAGAAACAAACAGGTTTTTCCCCCCTCTCTCAGCACAAGTTGGTTCAGGAGTATGTGTTGTGAAGGCTGCTTTGTTCTTTTCTTCTACTTCTTTTTAATCCTAGGGTGAAAACTTGTCCTGTATGGAGAAGGTAGACATATGGAACATGCCATGTGCGTCTGTATGTGTTGGCACGCAAGGCCTTAAGACCCCTTAACTTTTGTATTAGACAAGAAAAGATTGTAAAGTTTAAGCTGGGAGATAGTACATGACCTGATTCTCTTTGCAATATTCTTCTGTAAAACCTTGCGACATGTGAGATTCCATTTGCAATTTATTGGTTGCAAGTTCTTATTTCCGAAATTAGCACATTGAAAGGAAGTTAGTGATTGGATACTGCCTACAAGGATTTTGTGGCCAGTATTTTTTAAACTCTCTGTGCCCAAATCATTACTCTTTTGAATATGCAGTTAACTCATTTTAGGAAATAAAATATGCAATTATTTATAACCGAGAATAATTGTCCACTATGTGTGTGTATGTATATTATTCTGTAACTTTCAATGTGCACAATACTCGCTTCCTTATAGTGGAGATCTTATAATTCTTGAACCCCATGTCTTTGTTCACAAAGTATTATGATCTTCCACCTCCTTGTGGGATGCTGCTAGTTTCCATTTCACGCTATGTTGTTCCACTTGACGTTTTTACTCATCACCGTTGAAGATTCTATCTATGAAAAGGCTTTAATCATACAGTATAAATCTTGAGAGTAGTCATCTAGCATAACATATATTTTCTCGGTAGGGGTTAAAGTAAGAATATACAAATTGAATGCTTAATTGCCAGGAAGGGTTTCTGACTGAATCAAGTAGGAATACATTGTAATTAAGATATCCATTTGATTCCTGTTACATTTGCAGCTATCAGCAGGGAAACCGGAGAACAAGGAGAACAATTTGGGTAGTTTGAAATTTTCTTTATCAGATCCAAAACCTACAAATAAAGATATTCTGAGGCCGGCTAAGAAGCAGCGTACTAGGGATGGTCTGAGTAGAACCAATGATGGTAGCTCATCCAGTGATAGTGATGATGAACAAAGTCTAACTGCATATTCGGCTGCTGCAATTGCACTTGGGGATTCTCCAGATGAAAGAAAGAGACGTGAAAGCCGGTCACAACGTTTTGATAAGGGTCACGGCAATCGGGCGGCAAATAATCATTACCGTCCAAAAGTTGTTGGAGCTGGAAATCTATATACTAGAAGGGCTGCTGCATTAGTGCTTAGCAAAAGCTTTGAAGATGGCGGTAGCAAGGCTGTTGAAGATATTGACTGGGATGCTCTTACTGTAAAAGGAACTTGTCAGGAAATTGAGAAACGCTATTTGCGCCTTACTTCTGCACCAGATCCTACCACAGTAAGTGTGTCTTTACATTAATTTTTTGTACCTTTTGTACTTGAAAAATAACCTGAAGCAAATGCTTTTGAGCTTCTTGCATAAACATTTTATGATGTATTTGCAGGTGAGACCGGAAGAAGTGTTAGAAAGAGCTCTTGATATGGTTCAAAATTCCCAAAAGAACTATTTATACAAATGTGACCAATTAAAATCTATTCGCCAAGATCTTACTGTGCAGCACGTAAGAAATGAGCTCACTGTCAGGGTATGTACTGTTCCTGATATTAGGTGTTTTTTTTTGTTTTGTTGTCTTAGATGACTACTGCTTATGATATCAGGTCTTACAGAAGTAGTGTATTCACATTGTTCACATCTCTTGTCAGGTCTATGAAGCGCATGCTCGATTAGCGATAGAAGCTGGAGATCTGTTCGAGTATAATCAGGTTAGTCTTTTATGCAGTTGGAGATACCTTAGCTTCGCATCTTGAATGTATCTTATGAGACAAACCATGGAGAAATATCGGGATCAAAAGAAAGATTTGCATATGGTTTTCATTGATTTGGAGAAGGCGTATGATAAAGTGCCAAGAGAGGTACTTTGGTGGGCATTAGCAAAGAAGGGTGTTTCAAAGAAATATATTGATATTATCAAGGACATGTATAATGGAGTTAGTACTTGTGTAAAGACTAGTGTTGGAAAGACTGAAGAGTTCCCTATAAAGATTGGAGTGCATCAAGGTTCCGCACTTAGCCCCTTTCTTTTTGCTTTGATAATGGACGAATTGACGAGGTCAGTCCAAGATGATATACCAAAGCGTATCCGTTCGCAGATGATATTGTGCCGATTGATGAGACAAGAGAGGGTGTTGAAAGTAAATTGGAGTCATGGAGACAAACTTTGGAATCTCGAGGTTTTCGATTAAGCAAGCAAGACCGAATATTTGGAGTGTAAGTTTAGCATAGTTGGAAGTAGGAGGCAAAGGGGGCGGTCACATTTGATGGAAATATTATCCAAGCTTCGAGTTTTTCGCTATCTTGGATCCATTATCCAAAAGGATGGAGAATTAGACGGAGATGTGGCACATAGGATTAAAGCTGTGTCAAGTGGAAGAGTGCCACGGTGGTTTCTATGTGATCGCGGCATGCCCAATAGATTAAAGAGAAAATTCTACCGCACGGCAATTAGGCCGGCATTGCTTTACTGGCATACCGAATGTCGGGCCGTGAAATGTTGTCACGTGCATAAGATGAATGTGGCGGAGATGCGTATGCGATGGATGTGCGGTCATACAAGAAATGATCGATTTGGGAATGAGGTGATCGAGGTAAAGTAGGAGTTGCGCCCATCGAGGATAAAATGAGGGAAAATCGTCTAAGGTGGTTTCGACATGTGAGAAGGAGACCGAGTGATGCACCTGCTGGTTAGAGGCCTAACAAGGAGAAATGATAAAATGGCGAGGGGTAGGGGAAGACCCAAACAAACTTGGATTACAGTAATTGAAAAGGATACGAGTTTACTTGGAGTGGATGAAAGTATGGTGTTGAAGAGGCCAGAGTGGAGGGCAAAAATCCATGTGGGGGGTTGATTTTTTTCTTGATTTTTATTTTTATTTTTATTTTTATTTATTTATTTATTTATTTTTTATTTCTTATTTTTTTTTGATTTTTTGATTTTTTTGATTTTGATTTTGATTTGTATGTTTATTTATTTATTTGTTTATTTATTTATTTATTTATTTTTATTTTTTATTATTATTTATTTATTTATTTATTTATTTATTTATTTATTATTTTTTTTTTTCACGATGACATATGAGGATTCATGTTAGCCGACCCCAAATTATTTTGGGACTAAGGCTTTGTTGTTGTTGTTGTTCTGAAAAAAATCATATTCGCCTGGGGAGATGATTATGAACCATTATATTATGACTGGAACATTTGTGTGCTTTTATTATCTGGTTGATGTTTCTACTGGAAGTAGTTGTACTTGTGCTAATTCCTGGAATGGTAGGTTACATGTGCGAGCTGTTGCATATTTTTTTCTGCTTCTTCTCTCCGAAATTTTGATAGGTATGTTACTTATTTGCAAAGTCAAGGTGCATGCTATGAACTAGGATATGATGGAGTTGTACCCTCTCGGTCTTCCTGTATCATCTGTACTTGTATTTGAGGAACAACCTGGTCCAATGCCACAGTTGTAATTCAGTTCCAATCGAAAGCAAAACTCAATCAAGATATGGCAGACATTATATCATATAATATAGCTTGGGGTCTTCCTCTTTTCGTAATCTCCCCTACCCTTATCACTACTATCTTACATCTATTTAGGCTTGATATCCAACCGCTAACTTGCAAAGTTGGGCGATATACGAATGAGCTAGCCTTGTGTTCTGATTGTCATGTGCTGTACATCTGGAAGAAAATAACTTTTCATCTTGTTTTGGTTCTCAAGCATTTCCAGTGTCTCGTTCCGAAGGATACTTGTTTTATCATGTTGTCCATGCATCTAGAGGATAAGTGGCCCATTTGCAGTCGTGGTATTTTGAGCTATCAGTTTATGGTTTTAACTCCTCATATGTGTAATATACGCATCAGATAGGCTTATCCATTTATATTTGGGGTGGGTTACATGCATCTTTTAGAGGAAGGACTCAACAATGATTAATCACGCCTAGTCTCTGCATTTTGATCATAGGTGCATATGGAGCGGTGTATACAGTTCTCATCTACAGAATGAATCACACACGTGGACATTTAATAAACCATTTATCTACCCCAAGGACCACGTAACTCACAGCACTAACATCCATTGAATTACAATATCCACTTAACTATCAACTTGTGGAATTGCCGTTGGTATAAAAGTGTCGTTTTCCCTTAGTAGCTTACTTAATGGTTTTGTTTTCTACAGTGTATACGTCTAAACCATCTTAATCTAATTGTCCTCATTCTAAATTTTGTTAATCCTATTATTTTTTATTAGAAACTGCTTTCAAATTTTCAACTAGGATTCCAAATATTCCCTCCGTCCCATTACAAACTACACACTTTCCTCATAAGGCGTCCCACTACAACCTAAACACTTCCTAAATGGAAATGTTTTATTACTTTTATATTAATGAAACCCACATTCCATACCCACAACAACAATTCAATTATTATTTCCTACCCCACTTTCTCTCTCCTACCTCACTTTTCATACTCACAACACCTACTCCACTAACACTTTCTCTTAATATCCGTGCAAATAGTAAGTGTGTATTTTGTAATGGGACGGAGGGAGTATGCAATAACACGTAGCATGGTGAAATTGTAGTTCATATGTGACTCATGCAGTTCTTTGACTCAAGCCATAGCCCTATCAAACATCTCATTGATCTTGGTAATATATATATATATATATGGGAGTTAGCAAGTGGCCCATCATTTTTGGACTAAAGCACCCTTTATTTTGTGAACTTGTATATGTATAATGAGGGCTAAATCGTAACTTCAAGTCCTACAATGGCGGCTACCAAAATTGACTCCGTTTTCCTTTCCTTTTTTTTTCCTCTCTCTCTCTCTCTTCATTCCTTGCAACCATCGGGACAATCTCTTGTTAACGCCATCAGCCATGTCGACTCGGTTGCTTCCTCCTCTGACGTACCTCTCTGCCTCTCTTTTGTCTGCTACCTCCATAAGATAGATACATGAATGCAGAAATTTTGGGTTTTGCATTGCAAGGGGTAGTAGAATAGGATTTCGAGTTCAACTCCGGCATGCATACAATACAACAGCGGCTAATGAGATTCAAAGTAAAATTTCCTAATTCTCTTAACCTATTGCGCGCATTTCCATGGTCAAAGCCCCCGCAATTGCAATATTAGTCTCCATGTAAGTCGTGTAAACATGAAAAGTGAGTTCCAGAAACAATGGTGTTATAAAACCTTAATAGAATCTTAATTTTCCATACAAGTATGCAATCCAGAAAGAAAGATAAAGAAGGGAAGAGTCGTCCCTTTCCTTTTTCCTGGGTGAAGTTATTTTGGTAGGTTAACTTGCCATTTAACCCTACTTTTACATTTACTTGATGTACAATATAAAGGGTACTTTTGTCCAAAAATAATGAGCCACTTGCTAAGCGACTGGAATGGTAGATGGATATCCATCTGCAATATTCTTAGAAAATTTTTGTACATCTTATTTGAATTAGCTTAATTGACATGGATGCTTGCTCATATATGGTCAGATGGAGCATGTGCAAATCAAAACCACTTGGTTGTTACCTTATCATCATGATTGTTTGATCACTTCATTTTCGCAGTACTGGTCACAGCTGTAACCCTTGCTTTTGTTCATGCACTGGACGACCTCTTCTTTCTGGTCATTGAATAGAATCTAAGAAATTTAGAGTTTACGCATTGATTATCTTCTTAACATGATAATTTGATCGCTTACATCCTATTTGCAGTGCCAGTCGCAGCTGAAAACTCTGTATTCTGAAGGGATCAAGGGATGCCACATGGAATTTTCTGCTTACAATCTACTTTGTGTTATTTTGCATTCAAATAATAACAGAGATCTATTGTCGGCAATGTCAAGGTCAGTGAAATATATAGGATGACGCCTTTGCTCGTAGTCATGTTATCTTATGCTGATGGTTGATATCTAGTTGCTTCCTTAATACTTGTTGATCAGTCCAGAGAAGGATTTCAAATGACGTTATGAATCTCTAGATTTCATTTAATGGTCAAAGTTCATCGAAGTTCTCAATTGATGTGGTTTATTCTGTAAGAGTAATACTAGGGCGCCCAAAATGATAAAAAATTTATGTGTGCTCAATTGGCAGCTGTGGCAACTGTTGATTGGTCAAAAAAATCCTAGTCTCACTGGCGGCACCTACATACTACATGATGAATCGTAGGATGCCAACTGGGAGTCCACATCATTTGAGCTTAAATTTTTTTGCTCATTCGGTGGCTGACAGGTTTTCTTATTTTGGGCAGGTCACTAATTATTTGGCAACTCGGTTTAAGAGGGAGGGAGTATTTTCTTTGTTAGAAATGCACTATTTTTGTGGGGAACAGATCAAAGTACTATGTGCGGTTCCTTTTATGGGATGGAGGGAGTAATTTCTTTGTTTCTGATTTTCAGATTAACAGCTGAAGCAAGAAAGGATGAAGCTGTAAAACATGCTCTTGCTGTTCGTTCCGCGGTCACCTCTGGAAATTATGTCCTTTTCTTCAGACTATACAAGACAGCTCCTAATCTGAATACCTGCCTTATGGGTAGGTTTATGAACATGCAGATCATTCATCTTGGGATTTACGTTGCTCAATTAGCATATGCTCCCTCCGTCTCATAACAAATGTTACTTCTTTCCCTTTTGGGCATCCCATAACAAATGTGTAACTATCCCAAAATGTCAATGGAACCCACTTGCCACACTCACAACAACAATTCACTTATTATTTCCTACCCCACTTTCTTTCTCCTACTTTACTTTTCATACTCACAACACCTTATTTATCCTTACTTCTCGCGCATTCAATTTAACATTTGTTATGGGACGGGAGGGAGTACATAGGTTATAGAAATACAAAATACTGACATGCATTATCATGGTTCTGCAAAAATGAAAAAATTTGACATATACATTGGTGGATGCTCACATGCATACATGTCATGCTGCAGATCTTTACGTTGAAAAAATGCGATATGCAGCTGTAACTTGTATGTCGCGCTCATATCGCCCAACACTTCCAGTTCCGTATATTGCCCAGGTCCTGGGTTTCACCTGTGTCTTCCCTATCGCGGCACCTGATGAAAAAGACACCGATGGGTTGGAGGAGTGTATGGAATGGTTGAAGGCTCATGGTGCGTGTCTTACTGCAGATAACTCTGGAGAAATGCAGCTTGATGCTAAGGTATGGCTAGTTCTGAATCTTGATCGCTCCTTGAATTAAGTTTCATCTAGAGCCTGGGGTTGTTATTGGGGTTAAAAATGAGATCATACTCCCTCCGTCCCACTCGAAATATGATTTCTTTTTTTTTTGGAATGGCATGGGGATTATGGAAAAATGTTTAAGTGGAGTAGGTGTTGTGACTTTTGAGTATGAAAAGTGGGGTAAGAGAGAGAATGTTGGTTAGAGAATAGTAAGTGAAAAGTTGTAGTGGCTTGTGAGTGTAGAAGTGAGTCCAACTAAATAAAACATTTCCTTTTTGGGTTGTCCTAAACCCTAAATCCGGGGTTGTGACTGAGTATGAAAAGTGGGGTAAGAGAGAGAAAGTTGTTTAGAGAATAGTAAGTGAAAAATTGTTGTCACTTGTGAGTGTGAAAGTGGACCCCACTAAATAAAACATTTCCTTTTGGGTTGTCATATACCGAGTGGGACACCGAAAATGGCCAAATGTCCTATTTCGAGTGGGACATCCAAAATGGCAAAATGTCCTAATTCGAGGGGCCAGAGAGATTAGATTAGACATGTCATCTATGTATACACCACTCGTTTTCTATTCTTTTTGCGAGCTTTATAAGTCGTTTTATTCATGACAATCATTTAGCTCTTGGAACCTTCTTGTAAGCCTATTGAATTAACAGAACTCCTGAATTATAAGTTCTTCCTGCATCCTAAAATAAGTCCCTACATTTGTGATGTCCCTAAATAAGTTTTCCCTTTTATTTATCTGAATTTTTTTGAAACAATTATCTATAGTACCTTTCTATATTGTGAAGATCTATACTACATATGTACTCCCTCCGTCCCGGAACAATCTTCACACTTTCCCTTTTGGGCGTCCCAAAACTTACTTCACACATTTAAAACTTACCTAAAATGGAAAGGAATCTTTACTATTCCCTCCACTCATTCTCTCTCCTACATTATTTTAATACTCACAACACCATTATAATTTACTATTCTCTCCACTCATTCTCTCTCCTATTTTATTTTCACACTCACAACACTTTCAATATAATACTCCCTCCTTAAAACCAGTGCAAACAGTGTTTGTGAATTATGTTCTGGGACGGAGGGAGTATATATACTACATATATGTATATATACTACATATATGTATATGTATATATATATATATATATATATATATATATATATATATATATATATATATATATATATTCTATTTTATCACATTGATTTGAAAATACCAGAGAAGATAACCTGTGGTATCAAAAGGAAAAACACAAGGCCTAATTATTTATTTTCTTTTACGTATTGCTTGGACATAATTAGTTAATTCATAGCATAGCCTAAGTAGAATTATTTTTGCTGGTTGCTTCTTGTGTGCAACTGAATAAACTTATGATGTGCAGGCTTCCTCAGCCTCACTTTTCGTTCCAGAACCTGAAGATGCAGTGTCCCATGGAGATGCCAGTCTTGCTGTTAACGATTTCTTGACCCGTAGTTCCTCTTAGCCCAAACAATTCTTTTTTACAACACAAAAAAAATCTGTACGGAAATTAGTGAGAACGTGCCTATAGAAATCTAGTTGCTACTACCTCTGTCCCAAAATGAACGTCCAAATGTTTTCCAAATTTGCTCTTGCTCAACAGCAAATTTGATTTTTTTTTTTTTTTGGCATTCTTTTTGGGACGGAGGGAGTACAACCTTTCATCAGTCTGGAATTTATACACGGCTGATGCTGAGGGGTACAATGTGTACTATTTGAGAAGGCCAAAGATCATATGAAGGTGAATAGAAATAGAGTACCTATTGATAGCTATCTCACTTAGGCTTTCATTTAGAAAAGGGTAGGGTCTGTAATATTTGGTTAATCCAAAATATTTGTATATTTATAGTTGATTAAAATCTGGGTTGACCTATTGGTTGCCGTGTCCAGGGGCGGAGCCAGGGGGGGGGGCAGGAGGGGGCACTCGCCCCCCAGCGGTGGAAATGCAGTGGAAATTTTTTTTTTTGCCCCCCCCCCCCATATTTTTTGTTATATATGTATATATATAATTAACTTCAAGATTAACACTAGTGAGTGGTGCGGTTCAGCGGTAGAAGGGGTGAAGTTAAAGTCTTTGGTGTTTCCTTTCAAATCCATGTTCAAATCCTGCTACCTACATTTTCAATTAATTTTATTTGTCCTCCATCTTTGCTATTATCTCTCTCTCCATTTCTTTCTCTTAACATTTTTGTTTTTCTCTTTCTTCTAATTTCCTCACATTTTTTCAATCTTAATTAATTAGTTAGGTTTTTTTCATTTTTTTTTGTTTTTGGTCTTTCTTCCTATTATCCCAAGTTTAATTAGCAAACTTGAATTTCTTTTTTGTACGAGTAATAAATTTTAATAAATTGTTTGCGTTAAATACTTCAACATTATTTCAATCGTTCTTTGAATTATTTACTTTTATCATTTTTGTTAACTAAAATACATTGTATTTCATGGATCCGACCCATTTTTTACTTGTCCGACTCGAAATTTTTTTTTCTTGCCCCCCCCTCGGGCAATTCCTGGCTCCGCCCCTGGCCGTGTCCCGATGAGCCTTTGGCTTAATGGCATAGACTTTTGCCTTCTCTCGGGTAGGATAAAGGTTCAAACCCTTCCCGTAGGTTGTATTTGAAATGTTGTAATTCGAAAAAAATAAAAAATAAAAAACCTATTGGTTGCCGTGTGATAAATGATAATGCAATTTGAGCTGTCAGAGGAGAAAACGTTCAATTCTGTGTACCGAATGTCAATGTGATAATGTAGCTCTGTTGGTATATACTCTCTCCGTCCCGGTACCGGTAATTGCTTTACCCTTTTGGGTGGGTACGCAAATTAAGAAAATTGGTAAGTGGAGAAAATGTTGCGAGTGTAATAGTAAAATAAGAGAGAATGAGTGGAGGAAATAGTAAATTTGAAAAATGTTGCGAGTGTAAT
Organism: Adenophora triphylla var. japonica; assembly: GCA_022495995.1. Classification (NCBI taxonomy): domain Eukaryota; kingdom Viridiplantae; phylum Streptophyta; class Magnoliopsida; order Asterales; family Campanulaceae; genus Adenophora; species Adenophora triphylla. The sequence continues at coordinate 295,075 of JAFEMH010002382.1, forward strand.
AGTAAAATAGGAGAGAGAATGAGTGGGTGAAATAGTAAATTTTTTTTGTCATTTTAGGAAAGCTTTTTTTTTTTTTTTTTTTTTTTTTTTTTTTTTTTGAGGCTTGCCCATCTCAAGGCAAGCGTTGTTTAAGTCAATTTACAAATTAGTCCCTCAATTCTCTGAAAATTCCCTTAAAATCCCTCTCCCCTCCCCCCCAGAGGCGCCTAATATTAATTAGGGAGGGATAACACGGGATACCCGTATTGGCAAAGTAAAGTTATTAATGGGACTGAGGGAGTATATATATAAGCCTAGCCTAGCCCCTAGGGGTTGATAAAACACCGCAATTCTTCAATTTCGTCTAGTCCAGATATTACATTAAGTTAATATTTGCATTAAATCTACATCAAAATGCTGCGATTAACTTCATATTCGTCCTACAAATTTTAATTTTAGTAATTTCAACTGAAAATTACATTGAATTTATTATTATTATTTAAATTATATATTTACAATTTTTTGTTACATTTTCAACTCTATTTCACTATGACGTTATAAATTATAACTATATCTCGGCTCTACTTAGGTCCCCCCTAGGCCTCGCCTAATTGCTAGGCCTCGCCTAATTGCTAGGCCCGACCCTGAGCGCGATCGCCTAGTAATTTTTAGAACCTTGATAGCAATTTTTAGAACCTTGATATCGGGCTAAATTTATTCAGTGCTAGTGGGCGGGACCAAATTAATTTAGTGTTAGTGAAGGGTAGGAATTGTGATTGAGATATTTGTTGCGAATACGAAAAGAATATTATTTAAATAAATATTACTTCCTCCGTCCCAATCTAAATGTTCAAACTTTTCATTTTGGGCGTCCCATTTAAAATGTTCCATTTCCAAAAAAGGAAAGTTTTTTTCACTATTCTATCCACTCATTCTCTCTCCTACTTTACTTTTACACTCACAACATTCTCTCTCCTAACTATTTCTCCCACTCATTCTCTCTCCTATTTAATTTTTCATACTCACAACATTTAAACTTTTTCTCTTTCCTACCTCACTTTCCTTAATTTCTGCGCCGGACCCATTTTTGGACATTTAGGCTCCGTTTGTTTCATGTAAAACATTTTCCGGAAAATGTTTTTCTTGTTTTCGGGTGTTTGTTTCAAGTAAAATATTTTTCGAAAAATGTTTTACCTACTTTCGAGTGTTTGGTAACCACTTGTAAAATAAAGTCAAATGTAAAACATTTTACAAGGATGTAAAAAAAGGAGGTTTTCTATGTAAAATGATTTACCAATTTCAAATTCGTAAATCATTTTACAACTCTTGTTCTTGGCCTTAATGTACAACACATATTACACTCCTGCATACAACATAATAATAATAATAATTAAAAAAATTTTAATCACCCCACTCACCCCACCCCCCCCCCCCCAAAAAAATTTTTTTTTTTTTGGAAACCGCCACACCCACCCCCTGCCTACCCCACCCTCACCCCCCCTCCCCCAAAAAAAAAAAAAAAATTTTTTTATTTTTTTTTGAAACCGCCCCACCCACCCCGCCTACCCCACCCCCACCCTCCCCCAATTTTTTTTTTTTGGAAACCGCCCCACCCGCCCCCGCCTACCCCACCCCCGCCTACCCCACCCCCCCCCCAAACCCCTAAAAAAAAAAAAATTTTTTTATTTTTTTATTGGAAACCGCCCCACCCACCCCGCCTACCCCACCCTCCCCCCCAAATATTTTTTTATTTTTTAATTTTTTTGGAAACCTCCCCACCCACCCCCGCCTATCCCACTCCCCTACCCACCCCCACCCCCCCCAAAAAAATTTTTTTTTTTTTTTTGGAAACCGCCCCACCCACCCACCCCGCCTACCCCACCCCACCCCCACCCTCCCCCCAAAAAAAAATTTTTTTTTTAATTTTTCTTTTTGGAAACCGCCCCACCCACCCCCGCCTACCCCACCCCCAAATTTTTTTTTTTTTTTTTTTTTTTTTTTTGAAACCGCCCCACCCACCCCCGCCTACCCCACCCCCTACCCACCCCCACCTCACCCCCAAAAAAAAATTTTTTTTTGGAAACCGCCCACCCACCCCCGCCTACCCCACCCCCAAATTTTTTTTTTGGAAACCGCCCCACCCACCGCCTCGCCAAAATTTTTTTTTTTTGGAAACCGCCCACCCACCCCTACCCACCCCCCCCAATTTTTTTTTTATTTTACACTCCTACCCCCCCCCAATAAAAATAATTTTTTTTTATTTTTTATTAAAAAATTAAAAAAAAAATTTGGGGGGGGGGTGGGGTAGGCAGGGGGTGGGTGGGGCGGTTTCCAAAGTTGATTTAAATTAATAAAAAAAAAAGTGACATTTTCGGAAAACATTTTCGTCAATTTGCCAAACAACTAAAAACAAGCCCATGATATTTTACAAGAAAACATTTTACATGGAAATCTTTTTACATGAAAACATTTTACAAGGAAACTTTTTTACATGAAATCATTTTACATGAAAACATTTTTCGGAAAATGTTTTACGCGAAACAAACGGAGCCTTAGATTGGGACGGAGGGAGTAGTATATAAACTTACAATTTTGAAAAATGGAGTTCATAGTTTATAACGAGATAAACAAAAGGAAGTCGGCAGTATATGTTTGGGCTCAAATAGAAATAGATAGATACACATTTAAAAGTAACATAAATGCAACAAGTTGTTTATTCCATGGTCCCCAAATCATAGCTACTTCTCATATGTAATGTGATCCTCTTTTAGTTACATGACATTGAAAAATTATATAGACAGTTGAACACTGTTTCATAATAAATGTTGCATTTTTCTGAATTTAACTAAAAAAATATGTGTATTTTTGAATAATAAAATAATTTTAGTCCTAATACTATAAAAATACTAAAAAAACAAGTAAATATTTTTTTAGAAATATTTATCTGTTAACTGTGATATTTATTACGAGATAGATAGAAGAGGAAGTAATTAAAATTGAATGTACAAGGTCAACTGCATGTGTCTTCAATGTTAGTTTGGTACCATGCAATATCAACAAATTTAAAGAAGATACAAGTGGACCTCTCTCTCTCTCTCATAATTTTTAATATTTCCATTTTCCAACATGCATTGCATGTTTGATAAATTAAACATTTTATGCCGACATAAATTTAGAATGTTTCCCTAGATGGAAATTTTGAATATAATAAAATACTCTTATATCCTAAAATGAAATTTTATTTCCCTAAAAATTTGTCCAAAAATAAATAATTTTTTGTCATATGATTTTTTAACAGCATTTGATACTTGCAAAACTAAAATTTAAAAGTAGATAGCAAAAATATTACTCCCTTTATCCCGATTTAAGATTCTTATTTTTCTTTTTATTATGTCTCAGTTTAAGGCGTTTAGTTTTTTTTTTTTTAATGCATAATGCGACCCATTTTCTACACTTACAATAACAACACACTTACTATTTTCTATAGGGGTGGACATGGTTCGGTTTGGTTCGGTTTGAAAAGAATTTGGAGATCAAACCGCTAGTACTCGGTTTGGGAAAATCCCAAATCAAACCAAATCATATAAAATTTCAAACCAAACCAAATCAAACCACCTCGGTTTGGTTCGGTTCGGTCTCAAACCACGATTTCATAAACGGTTCAAACCGTGGTCCGAACTGCGATCTAGACCGCTAGGGATGGCAATTTGATCGAACCCGATCCGTACCGAAGGCGATCCGATCCGAAAAATTCAGATATGATTTTAAATTTTTATGACCCGATCGGGTTCGGCATCACAGTCGATCCGATCTGAACCCGACCCGACCCGACCCGAACTCATTTACCTAAGTTGAAATTTATATATTAGCCCCTTATGTTTTAGAAATTACACATACCCCTATGTGTATATAAGATAATTTTGGGTTTTTGGAGATAAAATTAGGGCTATTTCTCCAACAGCGCTCGTTCGTCTCTTTCTCTCTTGCGGCGGCGCCCCTTTCTCTCCCTCCCTCCCCGCTCGTCTCTCTCTCTCTTGCGGCGGCGCCTACAGTTCTTCCTCTTCCTCGGCGCCATTACAGTTCTTTCTCTTGCTCGGCGGCGCCATTAAGACGGTTATATCTCTACATCGCCTTCATCCCGATCTCGTCTCTCGAGGTTTCAGGTCCCTTCCTCTTTCTTTAACCTTTATTGGTCTTTGATCTTCTTCTAGACTTCAGTCCAACTTTAGTGTCCAACTAATTTAAACCCAATTACAGATTTAATTGTGACTTCAATTTGATTCTATTCAATGGGTAGTGCTTCCTCAATATGATATTGAAGAAGTTCAAAACCACTGTAACAATCTATGTGAGTCAAACTTCTTCTTATATAATCATTATCATTGTAAATTATTTCTTGAGAATCCCTCAATTGGTTCGTTTACGTGTTAATTTGACTCGTTTATTATGAAAAATTAGTTTCCAAGTAGGAGATTGTGTCTCTGTATTAAAGATATTGGTTAATTAATTAGAACCATTGAGATAGGGATCAGTTTTCTGTACATGTAGTGTGGAAAATCGTTTGTGTGTTTCTAATTGTATGATTGAACAATTTGTTGCTGAATTGCCTTGTGTGTTCGGATCGGATCGGGGCTTCGGATCGGGGCTCGGATCGGATCTCGGATCAGGCAACTTCTGATCGGATCGGGTTCGATAAATGTTTTGCAGTGTTCGGATCGGGTTCGGATCAGGTCTGATCCGGTCCGAACCCGACCCGTTGCCATCCCTATAGACCGCTATCCGAACTACAAACCTGTCCAACTAAAAGCGTTGCTCTTTACATATTTTTTTTTTATCAAACTAGCAATCATATATATTAAACATAATATGTGTTCAAGATATTATCTAACTTCATGAGTAGCTTTCCTCTCATATATCTGCAGCCAAAAAACTAATATGTGTTCAAGATATTATCTATCTATGAATTCAACAATCAAGCTGTCCAGCAACATTGCAAATTCCCCATTAAAGAGCAGAACTAACTCGGATGCCAGTTCCAAGAATAGACTTAAGGTGTGACCAATAATTTCCTTACTCTGCAAGGGGGGAATTTTTTTCAGATAGAACATGAAACTTCTACCAAGAAAAAGGAGAAGTAGGAAGAATATTATTTTGACCTCTGTAAAGGATTTGGGATTGGTAGCAATTTTGCCAACAATCACATTTAGTACTTGAAAATGATCATGGAGTCCAAGCAGCTCAGACAAGCGGGGATATAATTGCTGCAACAGAAGGAGAAAGTTTCAAGAATTTTATAGTTCGGTTCCGTGGTTCAGTTTCACGGTTCGGTTTCACGGTTCCAAACCGCGGTTCGGTCTGAATCGGTTTGGCTCGGTTCGGTTTGGTTCGATTTTCAGGTTCTAGACTGCGAGCTGAACCGAACCACACGGTTTATTAAATTTTCAAACCAAGCTAAACCATTTATAGAAAAAAAAACCAAACCAAACTGCGTGGTTTGGTTCGATTCGATCTCAAACCGTGGTTTGAATCGAACCATGTCCACCCCTAATTTTCTATCAACTTTCTCACTCTTACTTTACTTTTCATATTTACAACAATTACTTTCTCTTAATCTTTGTGTAAAGTTAAACTAGGAACATTAAACTGGGATGAAGAAAGTAATATATATTTATCATTAAAATATATAAAAATTAAACACTTTAAAATGATCCTTGATGAAAATTAGATTTTTTTTTTTTTGACAAAGGGAGCGTATTATTTATCATATAAAGAAAATGCCTATTTTGCATTGTGAAATAAAAAATAAAATAAAAAATGTAAAGCCTATCATTATCCATGACCCGTTTATCGCAGCTAAGTGCTGATGGCGGATAGTTAATTGACTTATAACTGATGTACTTGAGACGATTTGTTTTATCTGATCTGAAAAAGTTTATAAGCTATAATATAAGCTAGTTGTATTTGTTTGTTAAAAAAACTGAAAAATGCTGAATTGTAATAAAAATACTACTCTCTCCGTTCCTAAATATTTGTTTCATTTGACTTTTCAAACATTTTAATTTAGTGATTTTGAAGCTTTAATTTTGGTTATTTTTACAAACGCTTTGAAAATTATTGATAATATACACCGCCGTTATGTAATACTCCGTCCCTAAATGTTACAAGTTTTGAAAATTTAGTGATTTTGAAGCTTTAATTTTGAAAATGAGACTAACTTTTTGAGAAAAAGGAAAAGGGGAAATGAGAAAAACATTTAGGGACGGAGGAAGTATATCGCATCTAATATACTATAAATTAACTAATATGCATGGCAATCTACCTTAAACTAAATCATTTAATTCATTTTTGTTCAATAAAAATATACTCTTATGAGTTTAATAAATCATTTAAAGGAAAAAAATTCACAATTTTGAGCTAAAATAAATGAAGAGCACAAAGAATGTATTTTTTTGCTAAGCTCTTTAGTTACTATCACAGTCTCAAAATAAATGTTCATTTTCTATTTTGGAAAAAATTTAAAAAGTCATTTTTTTTTGTAAATTTTAGTACTATGATGTATCAAATTCTCCGTTATCTATTTGTAAACTTTTAATTTTATAAATATATAATGAATAGTAATTTTTTTGATAAAAAAGTATTTGGAAACAAACTTTTTTACAATAAAATATACTTCCTCCGTCCCACTTCAAGAGTCTTACTTTTCCTTTTGATCCGTCTCAGACTAAGAGTCTCATTCCATAAATGATAAATTTTGAACAGTGTTTCGTACATTTATACCCTTATAATGTAAATATATTTACAAAAAAAACCATTCATTAAGCCATTATAATGTTAACATATTTACAAAAAAAAAAAAAAAAAAAAAACAATCAAAAAGTACTTTTATCAAAAATGTTTTAACTTTTACATTATCTCTCCTCTAATCTTCTACACACTTGCAATTCTTTATTCATTTTTTTAAAAATTTCTTATGAAATGTGAAATACTATCCTAGGACCCTTGAAGTGGGACAGAGGGAGTATTAATTTTATAGAATAACTAGTGAGTAACCAATCGAAATTCAACGGGCATAGTTAGGCTTATTATTACTTGTTGCCATAATCTGTAATTTCATTTAAATAAACGAAAACAATATGTTAGGTTTATATCCAATAATAAAAAAATTGACACGATAATTTTGGGATGGAGGGAGTATCCTGTACAGATAGAAAATTACTTTACTATATTCAGAATAACTCCATTTAGCCTATATGTGTTGGGATGACCAATATTTCTATTATAAAAAAAATGTGTGTACATTTGCTCACCGATTTTTTAAAAGATGGAGAAGATATAAAAATTTTTGAATGCACAATCAAGATACATTAAGGAAGCACGACTCAAGACCCTAGGAAACATTTCAGATAATACTCAAGTTGTTATTATTATAAATCTGAATTATGTATACCCATAGTTCATAAATGTGTCAAAATCATACCAATATTTTAAGTTTCAACCACTTGACAACTATTTACCAAAACAAAATATTACCTGCTCCCTTGAATATAGTTATCAAAGCTTTAATCATCAAGCAAAATGTTATAATTTCTCTTGTGGATCATTTTCTGATTAGGAAAGATTATGAAAATAAATAAGTCATGACATCCATATGCAACACTTGAATGAAAACAAATAATCTTGATAGTTTTAATTAGATTATTAATCATAAATCCCAAAGTACCAAATGAAATAACAAAATACCAAAGAAAATACTCCTTCCGTCCCAGAAAATGCTTCACCTTTTACCCAAAATGGCGTCCCGTTTGAAGCTTCACCTTTACTAAAATGGAAAAGTTTTATTAATATTCTATTATACCCACTAACTATTTTCTCAACTCATTCTCTCTCCTAATTCACTATTACACTCACAACACTTTTTAAATTTACTATTTCCTCCACTAATTCTCTCTCCTATTTTCAAATTACACTCACAACATTTTTTCTTCCCACCTATTTCCTTAATTTGCGTGCCGAACCAAAAATGATGAACCATTTCCTGGGACGGAGGGAGTATTTGTTAACCATCCCCCTCACTCTACCCACGATAATGTCACCTTGGAAAAATGAATTATAAATAAAAATTTTAAAAATAAGAAATGTACATTTGAATAAAATATTAATCGATCCAGTTTTGAAGAGTTACATTTCCTTATTTACTAATTGCTTTCCCGTTTTCTGAAAATTCAAAATTTGATTTCAAAATTCAAATGTTGATTGAGCATAAATCGGGATAATTTACTGTATAAATATTTACGTTATAAACATTAATCTTTTATTAAATGAAAAATCAATTTATTAAATGAATTTTTTTTTGAAACTAAGACCAATGAGAGAATTACATAATGACATGTCATAATAGTGACATGATTTAATGTGGGGGCTCTAAATGTTTGTCTTTTAATATATTATATAGATGGATCATTATAGTACTACTTATTTCATCTCAAAAAGAATTATAAATAAATTATTTTAAAAAAATAATATTTATCTTGGACCGTAACTCTTTGATTATATTTTTAAATTCCTATTTATAAGACTCTTGCATGTATATAGATCATTACATTAATATTTCTTTCGTCTCAAAATAAAAATAATTGATCAATTTTTATTTTGCTTAAAATAAATAAAAAAGTATTCATTTATTAGACTATGTTATTGTAACTATATCTAATTTATATTCCAAAGATTTCAATTTATAAAATAAATTTATATGTATATGGATCATAATTATAGTACTACTTCTTCTGTCTCAAAATGAATTATAAATAAAATTTTTAAAAACAAAAAAATCTGCATTTGAATAAAATATTAATCGATCTAGTTTTGAAGAGTTATATTTCCTTATTTACTAATTGCTTTCTCGTTTTCAGAAAATTCAAAATTTGATTTTAAAATTCAAATGTTGATTGAGCTATCGGGATAATTTACTGTATAAATATTTACCTTATAAACATTAACCTTTTATTAAATGAAAAATCAATTTGTTAAATGAAAAATCTTTAAAACTAAGATCAATGGGAGAATTACATAATACCATGTCATAATAGTGACATGACTTAATGTGATGACTCTAAATGTTTGTCTTTTAATACTCCCCCCGTCCCATGATAATACCCACATTTTTGCTTGGCACAAAAATTAATATAAAAGGTGAAAAAGTGAAGTAAGTGGGTAATTATTGTGGATAGAGACAAGTGGGTCTCATTTTCATTTTGGGATATTGCAGATTATTGTGGGACAATCAAAAGATGTCTTTTTGCGTATTATCATGGGACGGAGGGAGTATATTATATAGATGGATCATTATAGTGCTACTTTTTTCATCTCAAAAAGAATTATAAATAAATTATTTTTAAAAAATAATATTTATTTTTGGACCGTAACTCTTTGATTATATTTTTAAATTCCTATTTATAAGACTCTTGCATGTATATAGATTATTACATTAATATTTCTTTTGTTCCAAAATAAAAATAATTGATCAATTTTTATTTTGCTTAAAATAAAAAAAAATCATTTATTAGACTATATTATTGTAACTATTTCTTATTTATATACCAAAGATTTCAATTTATAAAATAAATTTGTATGTATATGGATCATAATTATAGTACTACTTCTTCTGTCTCGGAATGAATTATAATTAAAATTTTTAAAAACAAAAAATGTGCATTTGAATAAAATATTAATCGATCCAGTTTTGAAGAGTTACATTTCCTTATTTACTAATTGCTTTCTCGTTTTCTGAAAATTCAAAATTTAATTTCAAAATTCAAATGTTGATTGAGCTTAAATCGGGATAATTTACTGTATAAATATTTACCTCATAAACATTAAATTTTTTATTAAATGAAAAATCTTTAAAACTAAGATCAATGGGAGAATTACATAATGCCATGTCATAATTGAAAGAATTGCAAAAGATAATTCTTCTATTGATCATTGTGATGTATTTATACAAAAGTTTGAGAGAGTTCTATGGGATTTTGACTATCTCCTAATCTATTACAAATGATATACAAATAATTTGAATTTAAATACAAGATATACTAAAATAAAAACTGAAATATTTTACAAGATAATGAGAAGTAAATCATGTTCCAGGCGGATTCTTTGGAGGATCCTTGGTATGCTTAACATGCTCCCGCAAGACGGACGTTCCAAGAGTAAGTCCGATCTTGGAGATCAATGATGTGAACCGCGTACGAGGTAGAGGTTTTGTAAGAACGTCTGCGAGTTGATCAGTACCGGAGATATGTTGAACCCTTAGAGTGCCAAGTTGAACTTGTTCTCGCACAAAGTGAAAGGCTAGAGCAAGATGCTTCATCCTAGAATGAAAAACTGGGTTGGCCGAGTAGGTGGTGGCCCCGAGATTGTCACAGTAGATGACAGGCGGTGAAGAGGATGAGATACCGAGTTCAGAGAGAAGGTTTGTGACCCAAATTACTTCAGCAGTTGTAGCAGCGATGGCACGAAATTCTGCTTCAGTGGAGGAGCGAGCAATAGCTCGTTGTTTCTTGGAGGACCAAGCAAGTGGGTTGCGACCAAGATAGACAAGAAAGCCAGTGGTAGAGACGAAGTCATCTTTATCACCGGCCCAATCAGCGTCGCAATAGGCATGAAGAGAGGATGGAGAGTTCTTGAAGAGTTGGAGTCCCATATGAATGGTCCCATGGAGATAGAGGAGGAGACGTTTAAGTGTAGTCCAGTGGGATTCTTGTGGGTGATGAAGATATTGTGCTAGCTTATTGACAGAGAAGGCTATGTCAGGGCGAGTGAGAGATAGGTATTGAAGGTTGCCAATAATTGCACGGTATTCCGAAGGATTGCAGATGGGTATTCGGGGGGTGGCAGAAAGAGGTGGGTAGGTGGCCATAGGTGTGGAAGAGGGTTTTAAGTATAGCATGTTATGACGTGAGAGAATGTCAGTGATATATTTGGATTGGGTTAGGAGAAGACCATGAGGATTGGGTGTGACCTCAATACCGAGAAAGAAAGAGAGGGGACCAAGGTCTTTAAGAGAGAAACGAGTGGCCAAGCTGTCAATGAAGGATTGGAGAAAGGAGGCAGAAGGGTCAGTGACAATTATGTCATCGACATAGACAATAAGTATAAGACGATGTGAGCTATGGTTGAAAAGAAATAAGGAAGGATCAGCTAGGGATGTTGTGAAGCCAAAGGAGAGAAGAAAGGATTTGAGAGCAGTGTACCAAGCACGAGGGGCCTGTTTGAGACCGTATATAGCTTCGGAGAGATGACATACATGAGAGGGTTGGGTGGTGTTTTCAAAACCCGGGGGTTGAGACATATAGACAGTTTCAGAAAGATGACCCTGGAGGAAGGCATTATTAACATCAAGTTGGCGTAGGGACCAGCCTTGAGTGATGGCAAGGGAAAGAATGAGAAGGATAGTGACAGGTTTGACAACAGGGCTGAATGTATCTTAGTAGTCAAGACCGGGGCGTTGGTGAAACCCTTTGGCAACTAGGCGGGCTTTGTATTTTTGGATAGTATTGTCCGGGTTGTATTTGATGCGAAAGACCCATTTGCAACCAACAATATTGGGAGCTTCATGGGAGGGTACGAGAGTCCAGGTGTTGTTTCGAATAAGGGCATTGTACTCATCAAGCATGGCATCATGCCAGTGGGGGGTGGAGAGAGCTTGTTTAGTAGTGGTAGGAAGGGATGTAGGTGAGGACAAAGAGGCAAGATGAGCATATTTGGGGTTTGGTTTGACAATGTTGTTGGTGAGTCGGGTTATAATAGAGCGTTGGGGAACAGTGGTAACAAGTGGTTCAGGTGTGGAAACTGGTGTATCAGAGGTATGGGTTATGGGCGGTCGCTCACTAGGAGATGGGCGGTCGCCCAGGTGAACAGCGGAATCAGAATGGGTGTGATTTGAGGATGGGCGGTCGCTCACTTGGGATGGGCGGTCGCCCAAGTGAACAACATATTCAGAGTTGTTGGGATTTAAGGGTGGGCCGCCCACATGGACAGAGGCAAAAATTGGCGTGGGAGAGGGCGGATCAATGTTGGGTGAGGGAGGGGCAGTAACTGGAATAATGGAAAGGGAGAAGGTACACCATTGGGAGGGGGAGATTGGAGGGGAGGAAGGGGTGGTGTTGGTGAGAGATGGATAAGGGAATACAGTTTCGACAAAGGTGACATGTCGAGAGGTATATAGATGATGGTTTGTAGGGTCGAGACAGTGGTACGCACTTTGAGATGGAGAGTAGCCGACAAAAATGCATGGAGTAGATTTAGGTGCTAATTTGTGAATGGAGTAAGGACGTAACCAAGGATAACAGAGGCACCCTAAAGATCGGAGTTTGTGATAGTTTGGTTGAGTTTGGAAGAGGCGGAAGAACGGGGACTCATTATTGAGGGTCGTTGTGGGCATTCGGTTGATGAGGTATGTGGCAGTAGTTAGAGCATGTGACCAGAATATGAGAGGAAGTTGAGATTGTGAGAGAAGAGTGAGGCCGGTTTCAACAATATGTAGATGACGGCGTTCGACAAAGCCATTATGTTCGGGTGTATGAGGAGGGGATGTGAGGTGGGAAATTCCATTTTGGAGGAGAGATGGTGTAAGTTTAAGGTATTCGCCACCATTGTCAGAGAAAAATTGACGAATGGGACGGGAAAAATATTTCTCAACAAGTAGTTTGAAACGATTAAATGTAGCAAAGGTGTCAGATTTATGTCTTAGTGGATATAGCCAAGTATATTTTGTATAGTGGTCCACGAATATAACATAGTACTTGTAATGATCATAAGAGTGAATGGGGGATGTCCACACATCAGAAAAGATAATATCAAGAGGTGCATGAGATTCAAGAGTAGATATATCAAACGGGAGTTTATGACTTTTGTTGATTTTGTAGGAATTACAATGAGAGAAAGAAAGCGAAGGAATTGATAAGGAAAACTGTTTATTTAAGAGGGAAATAATTGGAGGAGCAGGGTGTCCTAGTTTGTGATGCCATGATTGAAGAGATGAGGTAGTGGCGACATGAGCTTGAGGAGAGGGTGGAGTCCAGATGTAGACACCATTTTCAAGCTTGCCGTTGAGGAGGATCCGGTTGAAATGATTGGCCTTGATAAGGAAGGAAGATTGTGAGAATTCAACAGTTGCATTATTATTCTTACAGAATTGAGAAATAGAAAGAATATTTCAAGAGATACGAGGGACATGTAAGACGTTATTGAAAACAATGGACGAGGGAAAGAGAGAGATGGAGAAAGAACCTATGTTTGCAATAGGAAGGGTGGAACCATCTCCAATGATAACATCATCACTACCAACATAGGGTGGTGAAGAGAGAGGTTGGAGAGGTTATTGGTGATGTGATTGGTGGCACCACTGTCCATAAGCCAAGAGGGTGGGGGAGTTTGGATGGGAACAATAGCAGTGTGGACTTGTGGTGGGGTGGTAGTAGAACGACGAGGGTTACGATTGAAGGAAGGGGGAGGCGGGAAGGTGACAGTGGGGTAGTCTCTGCTGAATTGATGACATTCAGATATGACATGGCCAACAAAGCGGCAGTATTGGCATTTGCCCTTAAAGGTTTTGGAGGAGGCAGCGGATGTGGGATTGGGCAAATTTGGTGGAGTGGGAAGGAGGGGTGGGGATGGTGCACGAGATGAGTGACCACGATTTTGGGAGTGTATAAGGTGAGCCGACATAAGAACAGAGGTGGAGGCGGATTCAACCATGGTGTTGGTGGTGTGCCGAAATTTTGAGAAGGTGGATTTAGATCAATATGACTCTGATATCATGAAAGAATTGCAAAAGATAATTCTTCTATTGATCATTGTGATGTATTTATACAAAAGTTTGAGAGAGTTCTATGAAATTTTGACTATCTCCTAATCTATTACAAATGATATACAAATAATTTGAATTTAAATCAAGATATACTAAAATAAAAACTGAAATATTTTACAAGTTAATGAGAAGTAAATCATGTTTCAGGCGGATTTTTTGAAGGATCCTTGGTATGCTTAACAATAATAGTAACATGACTTAATGTGAGGGCTCTAAATATTTATATTTTAATATATTATATAATTTTTTTTTTCTAAAAATCATTCATTTTTGAACCCGGGAGGGGGGGGGTGGGGAGAATTAAAAAAAAAGGTGCATGATGATGCATACCTAAAAAGGACGTGTGTCTTTCCCACTAAAGAAAAGAGTGAACACTGACAGTCTCCTAATAAGTTTGGTAGAACTTGTACCATGATTTTACTATCTACTCCCTTCGTCCCGTTTGAAAAATCATAAAATGAATTTTGCACGCAAATTAAGAAAAGTGATATAGAAAGAGAAAAAGTTTAAATGTTGTGAGTATGAAAAATTAAATAGAAGAGAGAATGAGTGGGAGGAATAGTTAGGAGAGAGAATGTTGTGAGTGTAAAAGTAAAGTAGGAGAGAGAATGAGTGGGTGGAATAGTAATAAAAACTTTTCTTTTTGGGAAAATGCCTTTTTAAATGGGACACCCAAAATGGAAATTTGTGACTTTTCAAACGGGACGAAGGGAGTATAAAATTAAAAATGTCAGACCTTAAATGGAAAGTGCAACCATGATTTTACTACGTATAAAATTAAAAATGTCAAACCTTAAATGGAAAGTGCAATAAGTAGGGTACAATTGTACTATTGAAATTGATCAAGCTAAGCTAGTTAGTTCAATTTGTCTCATTTCCATGTGCAGACTAACATCCATTATTATACTCCCTCAGTCCCGATAGAACTCGCACATTTACTGTTTACACGAAAATTAAGAAAAAAGTTAATGGAAAAAAAGTTATGAGTATGAAAAGTGAGGTTGGAGAGAGAAAGTGAGGTAGAAAATAGTGATTTGATTTGTGTTGTGAGTATAAAAGTAAAGTAGGAGAGAGAATTAGTGAGTAAAATAGTAAATATTTTTTGCCATTTTAGAAAGTGTGCAGTTTATAATGAGACGCTCAATGAAAAAAATGTACAGGTTGTAGCGGGACGGAGGAAGTATAGAGTAGATAACTAGAAGGGTACCAGTGAAATTAAATAAAGTTAGATCTAATTAAACTAAAAAAGTATATGGTGTTCGTTGTCAAACGAACTGCATAACAAGTTTGAACGGTGGATATCACATCTGTTAATTGATATCAGGGGTAGGATTATCTGTTAACACCCTTCATTTGCATTAACATGTGTTGTTTAATTGTCTGTTCATAGTTATTTTCAGACAGGGGCAGAGCTATTCCCGAGATAAAGGGGGCAATTGCTCCCCTTTGATTTTAAATATTTTCTTCAACGGGTGCATTTTTTTTTTAAAAAAATAGGGGTATTAATTAGTGCAATTTATCAAAATAAAAAATATTGCACTAACTTTTTTTTCCCTTTTACTAATAAAAAATATTTTTAACATTAAAAAAATATCTTGAATCCGCAACTGGTTTCAAGGCTACAATACCGTCTATACTGCATTAAAGCTATTATTAGTTGAGTTGGTCTGGTGAAAAACGCGTTTCTCCATCTTTGTATGGAGAAACGGGTTTTTTAATATATTCAAAAACCGGGAACCGTTTGAATTAAACCGGTTCTATTGTCCAAAAACCTACACACACAGACACACTACAACGAAAAACGCGTTTCTCCATCTCTCGCTTCGGGCAGTTCCAATGAAATTGAATATCAAGAAACAATACGTAAATCGATATTGATTAAATCGGGTAATATGAACCAAATCAACAACTACCTGTTTTTAATTTTAATCAACGTTTATTTTACTAAGGTCGATTGTTATTGTACATTTCCAGAGATTGTTCTACGAAATTTTGGGGATCTATCCATCAATAGCATAAATGGAAGCTCAATTACATGACGTATATTCGTAAATATCACAAATCGATATTCTCCGTGCTACACAAATCGATATTCTACAGGCTACGTGTTTGATCTCAATATAACTTATTTTTTAATTTTAAATTGACAATGTACTAGGCAATCGGATATGGCCATGTGATATCCGTAAGTACCTAAAATGTATATCCGTAAATGTGTTATGTACATATCCGTAAATTTATATAAATGATATCCAGATTACCAAAAATGTATATCCAGAAATGTGTTAGGTACATATCCAGAAACCTTCAAAATGAATATCCAGAAACATTCATAATGAAAGTTTTAGTTTGTTTCAATTGTGTGTTTATGGATATTCAATTTGGAGAGTTCTGGATATTCAGCTTGTCAATGGTGTTTTTGGATATTCAATTTGGTAGTTCAGGATATTCAATTTGGTAGTTCTGTATATTCATTTTGAAGGTTTCTGGATACTCATTTTGAAGGTTTTTTGATAGTCAATGGGTGTTTTTGGATATTCAATTTGGTAGTTCTGGATATTCAAATTGTATTTATATTTATATAGGTTGAGTACTTGAATCCAGTCAAAAAAGTTGCTCAATGAATTCAATGCACTTACATTTATTACTCTTTGAATTCAATGAATTCAATGCACTTACCAACTGAACACATTTATTACTCTTTGAATTGTTTCCAAGGTATATGCACTATAAATAGGAAGGGGCTAGACACTTGCACTATACAACACATGAACTGGAAATTTCAAAATTACATCTCTTCTTTCATTAAAATCAGTTCAGTTCTCTCATAATTTCAAGCAATATGTCCTCAAATGATGAGTATGACTCTGATGAGAAAGAGTTTAGGAGTGCCTTTCGTGAAATGACAAAGAAACTCCACTTTGGTCATCTTCGTATCCCTCAGACTGACTGGACATCTCCAGTTAAATTGTATGTATGCCCTCTACAGCCTTGTGCAGGGCGTATGATACGTGAAAGGAACCAAACTGCAATGCTTCAGCATGCCTTTGATTCTTGTGCACCCACTTCCTCTTTCTCCAATGTTGCCAAAGCTGAGCACAAGGCTTTGGCAAAATACCTTAAGGAGTATTTGGAGTTGTTTGGACCTGTGGAAATTCCTTCTTGCAAGAAGGACAAGGTCAAGAAGAAGCCCTTTGATAAAGGTGATGGAGGATGTGATGGAGTTTCTGGTGTCAAGCCTTATGGGGGTTATGGGAAGGGAAAAAATGTAATTTAAATTTTTTTCAATTTAGTAAATTATTTATATAAATGATATCCAGAAGTATCTGAATTTATATCCTGAAATGTGTTAGATACATATCCGTAAATTGCTTATGGCTTTGGTCAATTCTATGTCCAAACATACAAAATGATATCCCAAAACGTTCAAAATGAATATCCAGAAATTACCAAATTGAATATCCGTAACTACCAAATTGAATATCCAAAAACACACTATTGACCATGTCCGAAACAATAAAATGTATATCCGTAATGTACCTAATTCAATATCCAGAAACTTTAAATTGACAATGTACTAGGCAAAGGGACATGGCCATGTCCTTGACCAAGGCCAATGCTATATCCGTAAACTACAAAAATGAATATCCGTAAACATTCAAAATGTAATGTATATCCAAAACTTCCAAATTGAATATCATAAACACACTATTGACCATGTCCGTAAACAATAAAATGTATATCCGTAATGTACCTAATTCAATATCCAGTAAACTTTAAATTGACAATGTACTAGGCAAAGTGGATATGGCCATGTCTTTGGCCAAGGCCAATGCTATATCCGTAAACATTCAAAATGAGTATCCGTAAACTTTCAAATTGAATATCCAGAACTACCACATTGGATATCCGAGAAACACACAATTGACCATATCTAGAAACAATAAAATTTATATCCGTAAAGTACCAAGTTGAATATCCGAGAAACTTTAAAGCTGGCAATGTACTAGGCCAAGGAATATCCGAAACCTTCAAAATGAATATCCGTAAACTAACTAACTACGCCTTTTCTTGTAGAATCATATTCTCCGATTGATTTAGAATCTCAAATTCAACAACCTACGGATCTTGAACCTGGGCTACAAATAGGTTTTCTCTCTTAACTTTATTGACATATTGATTTAGAATTACCGATTTCATATGACATTATTCTTTTTAATATATTTTGTGTGTGCAAGAATCGTAATCGAGGACCCTAATATTGATATAAGCAAAAATTTGCCGGGAACAAAAGCAAAGACATGGGAGGAATTGTACAACCGTATAAACTTCATGCAAATGCACTAGGATTTAGTATTAAGTTGTCAACAAATCATGTTTCAAAAAAGACTTCAAGGATATTAGACAAGCTATTCCGTTGCTCGTGTGAAGGAGTTACCAGATCAACCCAAGAGGTTAACATCGGTGTTCCATCACCGGTTGATGTTAATGAAGTTCAAATTCCTTCACCGGTTGAACAACTCGATGTTACCAAAAAACAACAAAAGAGAAGGAGAAATTACATAAAGAGGACTCAATGTAAGGCTCTTTTGAGGGCGAAATTGATAAAAGAGGAAGATATGTATATTGTTGACCGCCATGTTACGAGCACAATCATCCAATGACAAGGACAAGATTGGAACCATTTGAAGCGTAGTGAAAGGTGTATCTCGAGAAGATCGGGGTGATATAATTGAAATAATGGAAGAAGGCTGGTATAAGACCAGCGATGGATATAGTCTTTTGGTAAAAGCGTAGGTGGAGAGGAACATGTTGGTCACACAAAGAAAGATCATGTCAATTTTGTTCGAAACTTAGAATGGAAAAAATTGAAAATGGTGATGCTCGAGAATGTTGTTGATAGGCTTTTTGAAATTTCACCGGAAGATCAAGGGTTCTATTTTAAAATCAAATTTGATGATGAAGGAAGACTTGGGGCTATATTTTGGAGAGATAGCATGATGAAGGAAGATTACAAGCTCTATGGAGATCTGGTTATATTTGACACAACTTATACTACAAATAGATACAATCTTATTTGTGCCCCAATAGTTGGCATTAATAATCATTGGAACACCGTCATGTTTGGTTGTGCTTTCATAGCAAATGAAAAAAAGAAACATTTGTATGGTTGCTTAAGCGGTTTAGAAAATCAATGGGAGGCAAAGAACCAAAAACAATATTTACGCACCAAGACCAAGCAATGTCAAATGCAATTGAAGAGGTATGATTATAAAATTCCATAACCAGTTCTTTTATAATATTTCTTATCTAGTATTTTATTTGTGCTATATAGTTCTTACGGTTATTGAATTTGTAGTTTCTGGATATTCTTTTGGTAGTTTCCGGATATTCAATTGTTAGTTTCGTACATGACAAAAAATTGGTCAATGAAAATTTATTGTATGTTAATATCCGAAGCATATAATGTTAATATCCAGAAACTTTATTATAATACGGGTATTTGAAGGGGGCGTACGAGGCATAGGCTATGTTTATGGCACATCCAACAAAATGCCGTATCCCACTTTGGACAATTGAAGACAAATGAAGATTTTAAAAAAGAATTTGATCATTGTTTAATGGGATGTACCGGTGAGGATGAATTTGAAAAATGTTGGGAGTCAATGCTTGTGAAATACAATCTCGTTGAAAATTCCCGGTTCAAGCGTCTATATGGACTACGGGAGAAATGGTGCACGGCTTTAAGCACAAATTTCTTCTCACTGAATATTGTCATCCCAAAGAAGCGAGAGCACAAATCATGCCCTTTGTTTCAAAGCAAACAAACACATCCCTCACTCGGTTCTTTGACATATTCAATGAGACAAGCTTAAACGTTGGAGGAATCTGAACGGGAGAAGGAATTTCAAGCATCAATCTCGGTCCCTCAACCAGACATGTATGGTGGTATCATAAAACAAGCGGCTGTATACACACCACGGATATTCAAGTTCTTTGAGATTGAGGTAAAACGAGCTTTTCTGCTTTGTATATAAATTTGGAGATGAAAGTGATGAAGATTGCAGATTTATACATGTTGCTCATGAGAAGTACCCAGATAAATATGAGAGTGTACTCTTTGTTAGGAGTGATGAAAGTGTAACAGCTTGTATGCTGCAATCAGTTTACTACGATCGGTTGGTTGTGCTTTCATTGCATAAAGGCGCTGAATTTGTCAAATGTCACAAGGATACCAGATATCTACATTGAAAAAGGTGGACAAAGATGGCAAAAAAAGATGTATGGGACAAAGTCTATCAAGGAAAAGATAATACATCAACAGAGAAAAGTGAATTCATTCCCTGGAAACAAAAGATGGCAAATGAAATACCACAATCGATGATGGCTTGTCAAGAAAACAGAGTCGCAAAAAGATCTTTGGAAGATGGGTTCAATAGAGACTCACTTCTTATACAACAATTGTTGTCGAAAATCAACGGGAATGTAGATCTACGACAAGTGTTAATGATAGCTTTGGTTCGTAAAGTATAACAAGTGCTCACTGTGATGGATCCAATTCGGGCAAATACAAAGGGCGTAAAACGAAAACTAAAGACAAAGTTTGATAGAAGAAAGCCAATCATTGATGAGTTTGGTTCAAAAACACCAAATGAACATTTGATTTAATAGTTTTATAGAATTGATAGTTTACGGTTATAGAGTTGATAGTTTCTACGGTTATACTCATTGATAGTTTCGGATATACTTATTGATATTTTTACGGATATATAATTGATAATTTACGGTTATACATTTTGATAGTTTCGGATATAGAATTGATAGTTTTACGGATATACTTTAATGGTCAAAAAGCATTCAAAATTACTATTGAATTCAAAGAGTAATAAATGTGTCCAGTTGGTAAGTGCATTGATATCCAGTAAGTCCAAGGCCAAGGCCATGGTCAAGGCCAAGGCCATGGTCAAGGCCAAGGCCGTGGTCAAGGCCAAAGGCTAAGTTCAAGGCCAATTAAAGATTACGGTTATTCATATTGAAGTTTCTATATTTTTATAGTTTCGGATATTCAAATTAATAGTTTACGGTTATACATTTTGTCATTGGCCTTGGCCATGGCCAAGGCCAAGGCCATTGCCAATTATATATCCGAAGTATGTGAATGTATATCGAAATGTGGTAGGTGCATATCCGAGAAATTTTGTCATTGGCCTTGGCCATGGAAGCCTTGGACTTGGCCTTGGCCTTACTAGGCCTTGGCCTCGGCCTTGGCCTTGGCCAAGCTCAACTTGGCCTTGGCCTTGGCCAAGCCTTGAACTTGGCCTTGGCCTTAGCCTAGGCCAAGTCCTTGAACTTGTCATGGATTTGGCCTTGGCCTTGGCCTAGGCCTTGGTCATGGCATAGGCCTTGGCCTTGGCCTAGGCCTTGGTCATGGATATAACCGTAAATAACATAAAGTATATCCAGAAATACCATAAAGTATATCCAGAAATTACTTTGGCCATGGCATAGGCCTTGGCTATATCCGAAATAACATAAAGTATATCCGAAATACCATAAAGTATATCCGTAAATTACTTTGGCCATGGCGAGAAATATATCCATGGCGGTTAATTGATGATAGTTTCGGATATACTTTTTGATAGTTTCGGATATAGAATTGATAGTTTACGGATATAGAATTGATAGTTTACGGATATGGAATTGATAGTTTCGGATATACTTTAATGATCAAAAAAGCATTCAAACTTACTATTGAATTCAAAGAGTAATAAATGTTAATACGGTTGGCGAAGTGCATTGAATTCATTGACCAACTTTTTGATGGTTTCAAGTACTCGGCCTATATAAATCATCCAAAGGCAAGCATATACATCAAGTTCAAGAAAAATTCTACCTTTAATAATTTTTCTAGTGATGAACAAAGGCAAGGGAAATTCGGGAGCCAACTTTGGGTGATTCAAATGATGACAAAAGTTGGAAAATATACATGGTTTGCTACCAAAAATTCCTCAATGGTCATCTTGTTGTTCTGCGGCCTTCTTACGCAAAATGGAACTCCTCATTTCGTTGTCCATTGGAGCCATGTAATGGACACAATTGTAGGGATAAGGATTATGTGGGGATAGTCAATCATGCTCATGAGTTTGGCAACGCTCACAACATTGATGAAGGCTGCTAGGATTCACCACAAGGCTTTGGAAATGTATTTGGAATATATTTTGAATGAATATGATCCAAAAAACAAATTGAATGACAACGTAGGCGATGATGGAGCAGTGGTAGTGGTAGTGTTTAATGGTGTTAAATTCTGTTTTTAATATCGTTGTGTTTGATGTATTTTTGTAATATAGGTGATGTATTATGTTATCTAAATGTGCTTCAAATAAGTAATACGGCAATTCAAACCAAACTAAGCGGCACTTTAGATCTAAAGAAAATTATATTATACGGTAGATATTATTCATTAAAAAAAATACATGTTGTTTTTTGTTTGAAATGTAGTTAACTATTGAATCCGTGGATTGTTTTTGTTTGAAATTTGGCACTATTGCTTATGGACAAAATGAAGGCCGTACTAGTTGGGATAACTATTGAATCCGTGGCTTGTTTTTGTTTTTATTACTCGGCTTGGAACACCTAACTTGGAACACTTGTCCAAAATCAAGTTCAAGGCCAATTTAAGTTTCGGGTATTCAATATAGTAGTTTACGGATATTAAAATTAAGAGTTTACGGATATAAAATTGATAGTTTACGGATATACATTTGATTGTTTTACGGTTATTCATTTGTATATCCGAAACCATTAAAGTTTGCAAAGGACATTTTGTTTTGAAATGTGGTTAACTATTGAATCCGTGGACTGGATAAGTTTCCTTGTCTTTAATGGTCAAAAAAGCATTCAAACTTATTATTGAATTCATTGAATTCAAAGAGTAATAAATGTGTTCGGTTGGTAAGTGCATTGAATTCATTGAATTCAAAAGAGTAATGAATGTAAGTGCATTAAATTCATTGAGCAACTTTTTGACTGGATTCAAGTACTCAGCCTATATAAATACAATACAACACCACTCCTACCATCACAACAAAAAAAAAAAAATCAAATTTATCAAAATGAATAACAACAACAACAACCAAGCTCGGCAGGCGAAAGTTCGATTCGATGTAGGGTTTCGGCTGAGGAGGTTGAATATGTGGATGTTCCGCCTAGTGTTCCTCCTAGGGTTACAAGAGAATGGACCCTGGAGCAAAAAATTGCAAGTCACAAGCGATCAATCCAAAATGGGCGTTTTCCCCTCTATAATGGGGAAAATAAATTGCAATGCCCATTACGCCACCCTCTCGAGAATTCTAACAAAAACCTTGACTTGGGACCTACTCTTTGCGCATGCTATTCATTATGGATCTATTTCTTCGTATGGAGAAATATCCATGGAAACAAGACATCGCACTAGAACAACATATGACGTAAGTCAATGATGGGAATTAGGGGATGTTGATGTTTGTTCTTGTTCTTTGTTGTTGTTCTTACTTCTCCCCTTGTTGCGCTTGTTCTTTTTTTTTTTTTTTTGTAATTATATTTAAAATAATTTACTTAGTTTGTTTTCTTTATACATTCCGATACTTCTATCAATTCTATAACCGTAAACTCTCAATTCTATAACCGTAAACTAATAATAAGTATATCCGTAAACTATCAAAATGTATATCCGTAACTACCAAATTGAATATCCGTAAACTATCAATTCAATAACCGTAAACTCTTAAATTGAATAACCGTAAACAATCAATTCTATATCCGTAAACAACCATATTGAATACCCGAAACTTTACAATGTACATTAATTACATCACTAAACCGCATTCCTAATTACATAATTACATTCATCTATGAATCTTGTTCATTACTTTGTTCTTCTGTTCTTTTTGTTTTTTTCTCTTTTTCAAAAGTGTTTGCGTCAATCATTAACCTATGCTTATCTCTGTTCAATTGACTAAGCAAAAGTGTTGAAAGAATTTCAGCTCGTAGACGGATCCTTTGTTTATCCTACAAAGTAAAAAAAATTAAAAAAAATTGTTAAAACATATATATACAAACTCATATAATATAAATATGAATAAAAAAAACTTTAATAGTACCTTACATAACTCAGGGCATGAGTACTTTGATCCTTGAAAATCATTCATCTCAGACATCACATAAACTCCACAATCATGATTATCATTTGCATTTTCTTTAAGAACCCAATCACATTTCATGTATTCAAATTTATATGTTTTTTTGCCTTCAAAATCTTTATAACATCGATGACCAATCTTTTGCAAAAAAGCTTTCATAGGCACATACTGAAAAAAAAAATTAAGTATAAAATATTAGATAACCAATAAAAACAAAAATGAAAAATATAAAACCGCTTTCGTGAGTTTCAAAACATATACCAATGCTTTCGTAAGTTTCACAACTTCAGCTTCTTTTGCATCATTCATTGCAAGGTTGTCAAAATATTGAATCTTTTTTGAAGCCATGTTGTACACATATAGTGTAAAGTGCCCACCTTTACTGCTTCCCTTAAAGTATGGGATAAAAACCGCAAAAATATATTAGGTGACTATCCGTAAATAAAATAAAGTATATCCGTAAATACCATAAAGTATATCCGTAAATACCATTTATTATATCCGTAAATTACTATGGCCATGGCATAGGCCTTGCCTTGGCCTAGGCCTTGGTCATGGATATAACCAGTAAATAACATAAAGTATATCCGTAAATACCATAAAGTATATCCAGAATTACTTTGGCCATGGCATAGGCCTTGGCCTCGCCTATGTCTTGGACATGGATATATCCGTAAATACCATAAAGTGTATCCGTAAATACCATTTATTATATCCAGAATTACTATG
This sequence comes from Adenophora triphylla var. japonica, assembly GCA_022495995.1. Lineage (NCBI taxonomy): Eukaryota > Viridiplantae > Streptophyta > Magnoliopsida > Asterales > Campanulaceae > Adenophora > Adenophora triphylla. The sequence continues at coordinate 319,831 of JAFEMH010002382.1, forward strand.
GCCATGGCATAGGCCTTGGCCTTGGCCTAGGCCTTTGTCATGGATATAACCGTAAATAACATAAAGTATATCCGTAAATAACATAAAGTATATCCGTAAATACCATAAAGTATATCCGTAAATTACTTTGGCCATGGCATAGGCCTCGCCTTGGCCTTGGCCTTGGTCATGGATATATCCGTAAATACAATAAAGTATATCCGTAAATACCATAAAGTATATCCGTAAATTACTTTGGCCATGGCATAGGCATAGGCATTGGCTCGCCTAGGCCTCGCCTCGCCTAGGCCTCGTCATGGATATATCCGTAAATACCATAAAAGTATATCCGTAAATTTTCAATATGATATCCGTAAATGTTTTGACAAATGAAAATACATACCAGATCTACTTCATTCGGCCCATTAGATTCCCATCGACATTAACATCATTTTTCCAATACCAAAAAGCTTGAGCCATTTCTTTAAAATTATTACGAGCATTTTGAGAACGTATCGCCCAAGTAGCCTCGTTAATATAAATGATAACAATATCTTAAAGAAAATTCATGGATATATACCCCGCAATCAATATCAAATATATACTTATAAGTTGTTGAAAAAAGTAAACTTACGTAATGGTCAACACCAAACATAAATCTCTTCATTACACCCTTTTTATGCTCCAACTTGTTCAAAAACAATGCCCAAGCATTCACAATAACACCTGTGATATCTCGTGTCTTCTCTCATACTGTAATATCATCTCGCCTACCCAAGGGCATCATTAAACCGAAAATAAACACCGAAAAAAATAATATTAGAATTTGAATACCATAATAAATTTCAACCGTAATAAAAATGGGATATTACTTTTTGACTCGAAGAATCAATTTTGAGAAGCAATAATCAACCACTTCCATCTTCACTTTGGCATACCAATCATTACGTCCTTATTCTTCACCATAAATTCGATGAAAGAATAATCTCACCATTCACAGTTCCAAATGCACATCATCTAACATCTTGTCAAACTTCTCACCATTAACACCATGTTGAATAATTTTATCAACCAAACTATCAATATCACCCAAAATTTGTGTAGAATATTCTTCTTCCACCTCGTAAACTTCCTTGATAAATGCATATAGGCTCAATGGTCGGTTGTTTAAACAGATGGGAATCAGAACTTGATCCTCTCGTATTAAGCCTAGCAAATTGATCGCCCGGAGGTGGAATCAATAACTTGATGCTCTGCAAATTGATCTTCGCTGGTTGATCAACATTAACTTGATCCTCTCGTAACATCTTGATCCTCATAATGCTCATGCACATATCTATCATCAAAACTCAAATTTTTCAACATTTTCATCTGGCATCAGTATGCTCGGATTCTTGACTCGTGAAAGAATCCTAAATGTTGGCAAAGGTCCAACCTTCCCTTTCTCCTTCAAATTTCATCTTTTGATGTTTTCAACTTATCAATAATATCATCAATGTAATCAAAAACCTGACTTCCCCAAGGTTCACTATCACCAACCAAATCCTCCTCTTCAGCAGATCCTTTCTCAACATCATCATTATTAACTTTTTCTTTCCCCTTCTCAATATTAGAAACCCTTGCAATGTGAGCATTGATAGCAACTTTAATATCATTTTGAAATATTTCCAGTGACTCTTTAACAAAATCCAAAACTTCGAACATTTTCACTTGCAGTATTTTTGTACGATGACTTACATCCTCAACAAAAGGAGCAACTTCAATCAGCAATCCAATTTGTCCTTCATCTAAATCATCCTCATATCTCGAAATCGGATAAACATTATCCAAATAAAGAACTGTACCCCAACCAATCTTAGCTTCATTCCCAGCCCTGACAGAAATTTTCTCTTGAGTCCAATGTTGAATCAAAGGACGTGCAGTTGGTTCATGTTTACTCAAATATGGAAATCTATGAAAGTAAGCTACTAAAAGAATTGCCACACAACCACTGCAACACCTGACTTTACCGCGTAAGAAGCCTTAAACTTCCTAACACCATCGATAACTTATTCAATACAAACCGGCACCAATCAAACTTTTTGATTTGAGTAACATCCTCAACCAATGCCAACAAAGAACAAATAATAGCCTTTGTTACTACCGGTGCAAGAAAGAAACCCACAAAGAAACAAGACATAGAGGCGTTTAAACTCATCACCTCCATCGTAGTTGTTTGATGCGTTCACCAAGCATACGGGCCGGAATACCATCTTTAACTTTCCCAAAAGTATTTTTGTATCGTGCGCTCAACGTTTTGTCAATCCCTATTGAACTATTTATCTTCTCTTTTTAAGTTCCTAGGAAGACCAAGAATATCAAAAACATCATTTGTATTTATGTAATACTTGTTATTTTTGATTCTCTCGAATAAATCTTCCCGAATCAAATCTTTCCACGAGATATTCCACAATTCCCCCGTTGGCAATCTATTCATCTTAAGTTCTAATAGTCCACCAAAACCTATAGATTTAACATCTTCTTTCCGAGAATCGGTTAAGTTAAGATCAATAAGCCTTTCTCGGGACACAACAATGTTCAAATGCCCGTTTCTTACCACTTTCAACCACATCCCCGTTGATTTCTTATTTGAGTTCTTCTTTTGTTTCTTAATACCTTCACCTTTATTTAAATCTGCAGTAATACAAAACATTAAAAAAAAAAAAAAAATAAATAAATAAAAAAAAAAAAAATCAAGAGGATATCCAGAAATAAATGAAATGAATATCCGTAATAATAAAGAAAGGATATCCGTAAACAAACAATTGAATATACGTAAAACAAGTAAATGAATATCCGTAAACAAACAATTGAATATACGTAAACAAGTAAATGAATATCCGTAAACAAACAATTGCATATCCAAAACAAGTAAATGAATATCCGTAAAATATCCACAAATTGATATCTAGAAACAATTGAATATCCAGAACAAACAATTGAATATCCAAAAACTTTCAAAAGGATATTCAAAAAATATCTACAAATAATTAAAAAGCTTCTGGATATTCTTTCAAAAGGTTCTGGATATCAATTAAAAAGCTTCTGGATATCAATTAATTTTGAAAGGATATCCTATCAAAAGCTTCTGGATATCCTTTCAAAAGCTTCGGATATCCTTTCAAAAGGTTCTCGATATCAATTAAAAAGCTTCGATATCAATTAATTTTGAAAGGATATCCTATCAGCTTCGATATCCTTTCAAAGGTTCCGATATCCTTTCAAAAGGTTCTGGATATCCGTAACATATCAAGAATCTTTTGAAAGGATATCCAGAACCTTTTGAAAGGATATCCAGAAGCTATTTAATTGATATCCAGAACCTTTTTAATTATGAATTAAAAGCCAAGAGACAATACTAAAAACACATTGTTAAACATGACGAAAATTATGAATTAAAAGCCAAGAAACGACAATACTAAGTAGAATAGTAAATCGTTAAACATAAAACACAAAATCGATACACAAATTGAAAATTTCAAACTAAAACACATTGTTAAATTCATATACAGATGAGTATGCTTAATATATCCAGAAATTTATGAAAATGCGAACCAAAACAATAATAACATGTGAACTCACAATCGGATTTTCGCTTGGTCCTGATTCTTTCAGCTGGTCGATTGCTCATGATTTCATCAACTGGATTTCCCATAATACCTTCGATTGCTACTGATTTCGCTTGCTACCGATTTCGGATATAGTTTCGGATATTCAAGCTGGGTTCCCTTGCTACTGATATCGTATTGGTATTAAACTTAGGGCAAACATGTTTTAATTAAACCGGTTAAGAAACCGGTTCGTTAAACGTTCAATTAAAACAGTTAATAAACCGGTTAAGAAACACGTTTCTCCTTAGCGCTAAGGAGAAACGCGTTTCTTCTTAGATTTTACGTTATTAGTTTGTATGCTATTTGTACCATACCATGAAAGTTGCTTTTAATTTTTACTTTTTTTTTTGCTATCTTACAATTTTTTTAGTATTTATTACTGATATTTGACAAGAAATACATATTTTTCATTAATGATCTTCTTTGAAAGTAAATGTCTGAAAGAATTTGAACAAACACGGTTTACTAGATAAGATATTTAGAAATTATATATTGCTAACTCTAGCTAGTAGCTATTTTATAGCCGTCAATTCGGGATAACGGAATGAAATATAACAAAACTATGATATCCCATAATTACGGGGAATGGGAAGGGACGTCCCGAATTTTTTGCGAGCCTGAAATTCCCGTCTTATCCCAAATTCATCACGGGACACGGGCCAATATGGGACAATGAGGGATGAGAAGACGCGATAATAAGATACAATTGTGTAAGTAAAAGTGAAAAATTAAAATTCAACGAGAAAGAGAAAGAGAAAAGATCTCAATGGAACCAGATGAATGTAAGTGCAACTCATTAAGTCATTATACTAATATAAATGATAAAAACTACACCAAATCCCACACAATATCAATATGAGTACCCTACTAACTTCTCCCTACGGGGAGAGAGATTGAGCGTCGATGTGGAAGAGAAAGAGAAGGAATGTAATTAGAATTTAGGGATTGCCTTTGAGGCTTTGGGCCTTTTAACCCTTTGTGACTCACTGACTCCAACATGTAGCACTCCAGCTCTCTCGAGCGTGCATTTTTTTTAAGGATTGGCAATTGGCATTTGGGTATAGGGTTTAAAAATAATAATAAAAATAATAAAGTTAAAAGTTAAAAAATTGTGAGACGTCCCGTCCTATCCTGTCCCGTCTTTCCTTGTCCGTGTTTCAAATGAGATGTCCCAAATAAGTTTGCTTAATAGGCGTATAATATATTATCTCAACCCGTCTCATTTGTATGACCGTCTCATTTGTATGACGGGACAAATCATCCCAACGGAATAATCTCAAATTGCCGGCTTTACATAAATGTTCATTTGCATGTCCATATTTGAAATATTTACGTACTCCCACTATCACTTGCAATTATAGCCCGTGTTTCACCTTATACTTAATACTTTGTCACATTCGTTTCGTCCCTCCCGCATATTATTTATATTTATTCGTTTTGGATGTTCATATACTATTTTTATTTTTTAAAATGGCAAAAAATCTTTACTATTCATCACACTCATTCTCTATATTACTTTATTTTTATACTCATAACGGTAATAAACTTACTATTCCTCCCATCCATAGTCTTTCATACCTCACTTTTAATACTCACAACAATTAAACCACTTACCAATTTTCTTAATCGTTGCGTCAAAACACAAATGTAAATGATATGCGGGACGGAGGGAGACTCCGTCCGTCCTATATAAGTGAAAACTTATTTCGTTTTTCGTATGTCAATCTAAATGGAGACTTTCTAAAATGACAAAGTTTTTACACTATTCTTTACACTTATTCTCTCTCATACTTTACTTTTTACTCACAATACCAATCAATTTATTATTTCTCACACTCATTCTCCCTCATATTTTTTACTTTTCATATTCACAAAACACCTCATTCTACTAACTTTCTCTCTTACTTTTTCTTAATTATTGTATTCATTTTATTTAATCTACACTCATGTGGGACGACGGAGGATGTTCACCTCTATCTAAAAAATATAATTCTATTTGATTTTTGTTGATCAACATCACAAGTAAACTTTAATCATATATTAAAACATTCTAAAATTTTAATATATAAATCATCATGTGATTTTTCAATAACAATTTCTAAAATTTTATATGGATGATTAGATTGATAGTATGCATGTTTTGTCAAAATTCATCTGTGTTAATCATAAAAATTTAAATGAGACTATCTTTTCGGGATGCAAGGATTATTAATTTTCTAAATATCTCAAATGAGCAAATTTTTAAAATTTTAATTAAATTTTAATCAATATTTTTAGTTTAATTTAATTATTCTAATTAAAATTTAAAATTTATTATTAATATACTATTATAATTTTTTTTAATTTTATTAGAATAAATATATTAATCTAAAATTATTGCTTGAGTTTTTGAAAGTGAAAATAAATAACTTGAACTTGAACTTGAACTTGAACTGTGTACGTACCCCAAATTCAATTAATATCATTTTATTTATGGAAGTATATATATTGGATTCCAGACTATTTGAGTGAAACATTGTTAGGTCACCAATCTTCATATGAAATTGGTGACCAATACACACTCTTTTATGAAAAACTAACATTTAATAAAGCTTGTGCTTAATTTAATTTGTATTTTTGATCTTGGATTTGAACTTTGAATGAATGGGAAGATAAAATAACATGCTCAACTTTTTTTTTCCTCTTTTTTTTAAAAGAGTAATAACACATGTTTCCATATTCCTTCCTAAGGTGATTTGAACTCGAGACCTATGATCTCAAGTGAGAAGTGTCTATTAAAAGACTACAACCCTTATTTATTATTCATCTCTCATACGTTACTTCACACAACAAATCAATAAATAGTTGAAACAAATTTCAATGTGGGGATATAATAGAAATTTGAAAGCTTTTGACCACAAAAGTGACAATTATTTTGAATCGAACGTTTTGTTCAAAAGTGACAGTTATTTTGGACTGATTATTTGATATTATTTCACAATTATATAAAATAAGGGTATTAATTAATTGATATTACATAGATAATGATAAAGATTCTTGGATAAAATTGGACAATTAGAGGGGTCAAAATGATTAGGTGAGCTATAAATAAATGAGGAGTTTAATTTCTTGGTAATCAAACATCCTTCATTTCATTTCTTCAATTACCAAGTCCCAACTATTTTTCACCAACCCAAACCTTTATTATTTACTCCATCCGTTTTTTTTATACTCTGTCTCGGAATAAGAGTCTTGCCTAGTACTTGCACGTTTATTAAGAAAATATTAAGAAATGAGTGAATAATTGCAAATGGGTTGGGGTATAATTATCCAAAACACTATTTATGATTCAAGTGGATAAAAAGTAGTATAGTAAGTATTGATTTATTTGTATTTTTATGAAAAAAAAAGGGTATAAATGTTCAAAACACTATTTATTATTTGTCATTTTGAGAATAAAACAAAGTAGAACTCTTAGTATGGGACAGATCAAAAGAAAAAATAAGACTCTTGAAGTTGGATCGAGGTAGTATAATTTACTCACAAAATACCATTCATTACACTTTTCAAACAAAGACAAAGTATCTCCTCCTCCCGCCAATTTAAACATCAGTTTCCTCCCCCAAACTTCTATAACTTCACACTTTACCTCCTCTTATTTTTACTTCCAAGCAACAAACTGAAATAAAACATAACCCTAAACAAAAAACCCCAAGCAATAGTAACCCACAAGCAATTCCATTTGCTCAAATCGGTTATCCCTTGTTGACTCAAAATATCACTCCCAGTAACAACACACGTACTCCTTGTGATGTTCATCCCAATTGAGCTACTCAAGCTTTGCAACAACCTAATCTTCATGGCCTCCGGCACCGCCCCGAGCGGCGTGTTATCGAATATTTGAGTGCCCCTAACAAAACATTTAATCGGATCTTGAAATTCGTTCTGTAAAACTGCTTCGTACGGGTATTTTACTAGAGACATGTAATGGAACCAGATCCAGTAGTCCGGAATTCTGTCGCGATTAATGAAGAATCCACTGAAGAGTAGGAAATAGGCTAATAGCGCGACGACTATTGTGTAGCCTAACATCACATCTGGGATTACACCGGAAAGAAATGTGACGAAAGAACTTCCGGCCCAAAATGATGCTAAGATTATGATGAAATAGAATAAGAAACCCGAAGTTCCGCCGCCTAATCCCACCGCCCAAAAGGTGGTGGCGGCAAATCCTAATGCGAGGAAGATTAATGCCGGAATTGCCACGAGTGAATGTGAGAGAACGTAAGATGACCGACGATAAGCGTTGTAAGCAGTTTCCCTCATGAAAATGTACCTTTCTTGTAGAAAAACCGGCAAGGCGTCGGCGCAGGTGTAAAATGTTGTAGACATGGCGAATGCGAAGAATCCCAAACGTTCCTGAACGCCTCTGGGAGAATTATCGAGCTTCCAGAACATAGTGGCTAGGATGAATCCTGTGACCATGACTGCACCTAATCGGATTCCGAAAAGCTCCGGCATTCGCCGGGAGTTCATGAATGAACGTTTTGACAAAACGACCATTTCCATCCAGAAAGGATTGGCGAAAGTGCGCACAATTGAGGTTGGATTAATGTCATTTGATGCGCCGGAGACTAATTTGCCTCTGGAAATGCTTGCGCTGATTGCTTCTTTGAGTGATAAGTTCCGATATGGAGTTTCGTTTCCAGCGTCGGCTATACGGTTGCGGGACCGCTTCATGTTTTGCCATGATTTGTTGAATTCGACTAGGCTTTTTGTTCCTCCCGGTGAGCCTTCGAGTTCTCGAATCAAATCGAGGGCAAATTCCGTCCGGTTTTCCTTTTCCGGAATCGGATGGCCGAAATCGGAGAAGTATAGAGGCAAATTGGACGGAGAGCCGCTGTAGACGGTTTGTCCACGGGATAGAAATAGTAGCCGGTCGAGTAAGCCGAGAATCCGATAGCTTGGCTGGTGTACCGTCATGACGACAATACTTCCGCTCTGAGCTATTCGTTGAAGGACTTTTACAACCATGTATGCGCTGGTGGAATCGAGTCCCGACGTCGGCTCGTCGAGGAATAAGATGATTGGATCGTGAATTATGTCGATTCCGATTGATACACGGCGCCGTTCACCGCCGGAGACGCCTCTGTGGCCTTCATCACCGATGATTGTTTTGGCGGCGTTGCGGAGGCCAAGCTGATCAATTAAGGCTTGAACTCGAAGCTTCTTCTTCAACTTTGATAGAGTCCTGGGGAGGCGGAATTCGGCGGCGAACATGAGCGTTTCTTCGACGGTTAACATCGGAAAAAGGAGATCGTCTTGCATGACGTAAGCAGAAATAACCTTGAGCAGCCTGGATTCCAATTGCTCGCCGTTCAACGTCACCGTACCTTTCAAACTTCCTTTCGCTATCCGATTCGCCAAAGCATCAACCAACGTCGATTTTCCCGATCCACTAGCACCGAGAACAGCAAGGATTTCACCGTCCCTCGCTTCGCCGGAGATATCATTCAGCAAAACCTTCGTCTTAGAAAACAAGCTCTCACCTCTCACCGGCTCCGCCGTAGTCGCCCCCGCCGCACCGAGCCTGTTCCGGTTACGTAGCACCGGCAAAGTAAACTTCTGGCTGACTTTCACACTATACGTCAGATTACTGAACGACAGCACAAACGGCAAAGCACGCGGCTCATTACTAGTTTCACTCATTTCCAATACCCGATGAACCGGCGTTTCATCTCCAGTAACCTCCTTACGCATATCACCCACATACATCAGCAACTCACCAAGCGTCGGCGACGGCGCACCACCAGTGCGTGAATACTCCATCGCCTCCCTCCGATCGTAAAACGGCAAGCTGTCTCTCGCCGGCGATAGGTTCTCCGCCACAACACGGGACATTCGTGGTTTAGGTTTTGGAGGAATGGTAATTGTAAAACGACGTCGCAGGAACTGGCGTTTGAATCTAGAGAGAGAAACTCAACTTAGGTTTTCTCTCCTCAAAATAGTTAAGTAGGTGTGGAGTTGTGAGAAAACAACTATGGTACTGCCTACTTTTTTAATGTGTATTGAATTCATATGCTTCTATATATAGTAACATGGATAGATACACTTGTGGTGTATCTATCTTTTGTATTGAGTTTATTTCAAAATTTACCCCTTATGTTTGACCAAATTTAAAAAAACCACCCTTTTCTTTTTTGTTTTCTATATTAGTAGTAAGTTACTCCCTCCGTCCCAGCCTAAAAGCCACAAATTTTCTTTTTGGGCGTCCCATTTAAAAAGACACTTTCCCAAAAAGGAAACCTTAAATCACTATTCTCTCCACTAATTCTCTCTCCTACTTTACTTTTACACTCACAACATTCTATTTCTTACATCACCTCCCACTCATTCTCTCTCCTATTTAATTTTTCATACTCACAACATTTAAACTTTTTCTCTTTCCTACATCACTTTCCTTAATTTGCGTTCCCTCTCCATTTTGTGCCTTTTAGGCTGGGACGGAGGGAGTATAATATACTCCCTCCGTCCACATACTTACTTCACACTTTCTATTTTGGGCGTCCAAATACATACTTCACACTTTATTTTTTTTTACTTAAAATGGAAAGTTTATATCATTAAAATATTGACCCTATCTCACTCATTCCCTCTCCTGCATTATTTTAATACTCACAACACCATTATAATTTACTATTCTCTCCACTCATTCTCTCTCCTATTTTACTTTTACATTCACAACATTTATATCATTATTTTTTTCTTAATCTCCGCACAAACAGTAACTGTGAATTACTTATGTGGACGGAAGGAGTATGTGCATAAAGGTGGCCACTTGAATTAAGACAAATCTCAAGAGTGGGCACTAAATTTAACCCAATACTCCCTCCGTCCTCAACCTAAGTGCACATTTTTCATTTTGGGCGTTTCAAATTTACGTGCACATTTTCTAAAATGGAAATGAATCTTTACTATTCCCTCTACTCATTCTCTCTCATACATTATTTTAATACTCATAATATCATTATAATTTACTATTCACTCCACTCATTTTCTCTCCTATTTTATTTTTACACTCACAATACTATCAATATAATACTCCTTTCTTAATTTACGTGAAAAGTCAAAGTATGCATCTAGGTTGGGAACGAAGGTTGGGAACGAAGGGAGTATATAAATATCAATAAATGAGATTTACAAACAATGTAACCGTTGATTTGAAGACAATAGTTCTAAATAAATAAGGTTTTTTAGGGCAATATATATTAAGCCAAAATCTCAAAAAACGCGTTTTTTTTGGCATTTAGAAAAAAATGTGTTTTGTTTCTCCCATTTGTGGCAATACCAGTAACAAAGTGCCAGTGTGACAAAGTGCCAGTGCATGTGTAACAAATTGCCAGTGTAAAAAAGTGTCAGCGCCAGTTTAACAAAGTGCCAGTGTGATAGATTCGTAGCTAGGACTGTAACCAGTTGTGCGATGACTCGACAGCACAGTTGTTCGCACAACTGTCAACACAACTTCCTGAACAGAATTTTCCAGAAAATAAAATAAATAACAGAATTTAATTGCAGCGGAATAATAACGAATTTAACACTTCAGCAAAACTATGCTTGCTGGAAATCTTTCATAAAAAAACAACCTAGTTGAAAACAAGTTGCAAACCAAACTTACAATGAAAGAAAAATAAAACTAAGAAAAGACAAAACTCGTTCTTAATCTAAGAACACCAAACATAAAACAAACTTGAATGATCAGAGATCTGAACTTCAAGAACAAAATAAAAACCTCTAGAAAATTATGAATGTTATAATTTTTCTCTTAAAAAAACGTGAACAAGGAATGAAGATGAGGTCTACTTTATATAGGAGTTTGCGGTCAATGAATCATTCATTTGGCAAGGAGTCAATCTCTCCCTTCAAATATGGAATCCTTCCTTATCAGCAAGAGAGCTTTCCTTCCTTGTTTAGCTTTCCTTCCTTGAGTAGAATACCTAAAATAAAATAAACACTAACTAAATAATAAATGATTAATATGTTAGTCAAACTTTATTTACAATTAATCCTAATATATTTATATACTAAATATACAAATCATAATTACAAAAATAAAAAGCAATTTACAAGAGTATATTCATACTCTTTCAATCTCCCCCTATTTTTGTGATTATGGACAAAAACTGCAAAAACGAGATTATCAAATTCAAACTTACCAGAATCGGAAAAATAAAAGATATCAAGAGTATAAACATACTCTTTCAATCTCCCCATATATTCGTGGTTCTGGTCAATACCTGTAATCACCATAAGGAAAGTCCAGCTCCAACTAAATACATCGTGGTTACATTCTATCAAACTCCCCCTAAACTGGATGTAAATCTCCGTGATGATCATCTCATGTATCTCTCATCTAAGAGACATCTCCCCCTTGATTGATGATCATCTCCTCCTTGAATTACTGTCTGAGAGACAACTTTCCCTATTCTCCCCATTTTCTTTAGAGATTTTCAAAAGGTGTGCGCACATCCATGAAAATATCTGAAGAAACCCCTTTGAACATATGATCAGAGTTTCAGTTTTGGAGAAAAAACAATACTTACAGATTTCTGAATAAACGGGGAAAATGACCACATGTGAAACCAGTTGTGAGCAGAGTTGTGTGCACAACTGTTCGAACAACAGCAGAGACAAGAGGAGAAATTTTGAAAAAAATTGAGATTTCCAGAAAGACGGACCATTATTGCTGAAGATGGCTGGGAAGACGTGCATTTGGCACAGGAAACAAGGATAGTCAAAGAATCCAAACCTTTTGAAGGATCAAATTGGGCAAAAATTATGAATTCAAAAACAAATGTTACCCGAATTTTGTGACCAATTGCAATACCATAGGAAATCCTTTCCACTTGGACCCTAAAAGATTGTTCCATTCAGATTTCCTTTGCACTCAAACCTGGACAAACACTCATTAAACATATTGTTAACCAAAAAATAATTAGCCCACAATTTGATGAAAATAATAAACAATCAAATGAATATTTCATGGGGCCAAAGATGTCCTAGATTATAATTATGCCTAGAATGATGCAAATTATGAGCACACAAGTGGAGATTGACCTCAATGAAGTGTGATATGATATGAATAAATCTACACAATGACACGGTTCGACTTTACAAGAAGTCAATGAGATAACCCTCAATCATGTAGCCTCTAGAATGTCTCCATTTTAGGCATTGAATCAGTCACTGAGAAGGAGCTATTCACACTCACACCATAGTGCTTGCCCAAATTTTTATCCCAAGTGATGCACAATAAGTCATTGGCATTGAGCACATGAGTGGAAGCTTCAAAATGAATGGAGGCAGCTTGTTCCTTTTCTCAGTGACCTTAGATTAGACACCCACTCCATGATAATTATCACAAGGAAGTTTTAACATGGGAATTTTATCACCAAGTTAGGAGGGATCTCACAATCAAAAGACAAACACAGTGTCAAGGATGCAAACCAATCAAGTGATCACATGAGATAATCGTGCAGTTAATGAATGCAGATTTTCTTTTCTTTTCTTTATTTTTTTTTTTGTGTTTTCTGTAATATACAATTATACAGAGATGCAGACAGATGTCCACACAGTTGTGCGATCATCTCAACACACACAATTTGAGAGACCTTTTTAGGGAAGAACGTCTCTCGAAAACATTGGCCTTCATGAACATATCAATCAAAAGTTTATTAGTTTCAGCAAATTCACAACTAATAATTTTTTGTTCAACAATATCTTTAACAAAATGAAGTCTAAAATCTAGATGCTTAGGAGTAGAACATTTAACAGGACCATTTGCCATATCTATGGTACTTTTAGCATCACAAAAATTAGATAAAACTTTATTTTTGATTTCATATTTTTTGACCAATTTGTTCATCCAAAGAAATTTGATGCACCTACTATCAACTACCACACATTTTGATTCAGCAGCTGATAGGAAAACAAAAATTTGTTCCCCATGATCCCATGAATCCAACTTATTTTCAAGACATAAAAATCCAATATTGGTGCTTTTGGAATCAATGATTATCTCCCCCTCAAATGCCTTAAAAAATGCCTCTGAATTAGATTCGTCATTGGCAACATAGCAACACGAATTTACCTGATGGTACACAGATTGTACACATAACAAACTTGCGTGGTCAGGACAATTGACCATTTTTCCTCGTGTTTTCATACCTCCATCCACTTCCCCTATGACCTGGGATGTGGGATGATTTCCCTGTATTCTGGACGGAATGTCCCTCTCTCTGCTTACTTCCCTTTCATCAGTTTCAGAATCTGAACGTTGGTCATCAGCTGTTTGACCACTTGTGTTGTCGGTTGTGTGAACAACTGGTTGTACAACTGTTTGCACAACAGACTTTTCTGCAGTTTTATTCACCTCTGATGGTTCAGATTCGTCATTAACTGGTTCTGGCTTCCAAGTACAACCTGCAATATCATCCTCAGCAGTTTTGACAATAAGATCAGTAGCATCATCAAAAATCGATTTAAGGTACGAAAGATTTTCAACCAACTTGTAACAATGATCTGAGGATCTTACTCCAGTCAAAACACATATATTTGAATCATCAAAGACCTCACACATCTTCTTATCAAATTTGACATGTAGATCATCATCACACAATTGGCTTATGCTTATCAAATTAGCCTTTAGCCCATTAACATGCAACACATTGTGCAACCTAGGTAAACCTTCTACATGCAACGTACCTTTTCCAATGATCTTACCGTGAGCTCCTCCACCGAAATTGACTTTCCCACCTTTGAATGGTTCATAGACACTGAAATGCTCAAGTGACCCAGTCATGTGGCGGGAGCAGCCACTGTCGAAGTACCAGGAACCTTCAACACTACTCTTAAGAGAGGTGAAGACCACCTGACAGTTCACGGTTTCCTTTCTTACCCAGGCAGTTTTTCTTTCAGCTTTGGATTGTGTGTACAGTTGTGTGTTCGGTTGTGTACACAACTGTCTGCCCAAGTGTTCACCATTCTTCATAAGTTCAAGTTCCTGCTTCAACTTATAGCAATATGGTCGAATGTGACCAGGAACAAAACAATGATGGCAAACAAATTGTCTTCGCCTGTGACCTTTATTTTTGTTTTTTAAAACATTTTTCTTTTTAACTTTGGAAGAACTCTCACCCTCTTTGACAAAATTGTGACCTCCATAGCCAAATTCAGATTTTCCTTGATTACCCAAATTCAAAACTTTTTCCAACACAGCCTTACCATTGTTAAGATTAGTTTGAATTTCAGTTTCTCTTTTAAGCTCAGTTTTGAACTTTTCACACTCAATATCTTTCTTTGTGAGTAAAACTTCCAACTTGGCTATGGAGTCCTTTTGAGAATCACTCTCCTTAGATAAACACTCAACCTCAGATTTTAGTTTGAGATTTTGTGATTAGTTTCTCATTTACCTGTTTAAATACCTTGAGTTGCTCCATACGTTTAGCCCATTCAGCGTGGAGTTCAACATAGGTATTGTGCAAGTCCTCATAGGTAGCACACTCTTCGTCTTCTGGATCATTATTAATTTCACCAGTAGTAGAAGAATTCAAGCAGGTATACACACTGTTATCAGTTGTGTAGTCAGTTGTGTGGCAAGTTGTGCGATCAGAGTATTGCACAACTTCCACATCCGAATCACTATCAGACGATGTGATCTGAGATGAATGCCATATAGACATATTTGCAGTCTGTTCATCATCATCAGAATCACTTAAGGACGCAGAAAAACTCATTCCCCTTTTCCTTAAGGTATTGGCACATTCATTAGCAAAATGTCCAAAACCTTTACAAGCCCTACACTGAATTGACTCGATGGGCTTTTTACCTTCCAACAAAGGTTTCTTTGTACTACTCTCCCTTTTAGATGATTCAACCGTGGAAGAAGGTGAGTATGAAGAAATAGAAAACTTTGTTGATCGTTTCTTTTTCAACATGTTGTTGAATTTTTGGGTTATCAACTCACACTCATCTTCTCCCAAGCTTGACTCATCTATATCATTAGACAGTTGAACAAGATCCTGAGATACTTTAAGAGCACTTGCAAGAGCCATTGAATTTGCTCTACTAGCCTCTTGTACCCCAAGATTTAATTCAAAATTTGTCAAAATACCCAGGATGATATCAAGTCCAACAGTTTGGACATCCTGAGTCTCCTCAATCACAGAGATTTTCATGTTAAACTTTTCAGGGAGGGTTCTAAGTACTTTGCTAACTAGTCTCGAATTGGATATAGATTCACCCAATGAAAAAGATTCGTTAGAGATGTCCAATAGCTTAGCAGAGTACTCTTTTATTGTTTCATTTTCTCCCATCCTTAAAGTTTCAAACTTAGTCATTAAAGTTCTTAACTTAGTTTTCCTAACACTAGCCGGTCCTTCACAATGAAGTTGAAGTATGTCCCACGCGGTTTTGGCAACCGTTTGATTCGAGAACAAGCTGTACATATGAGGATCCACGTGGTCTGAAATGGCTCCCATTGCCTTAGCATTATAGTTGGCCAGTGCGATTTCCTCAAGTGTCCAAGTTTCTATGGGTTTAGGACCATAGTTTCTCTCGTCTTTGCCATCAGACGTGGCTGGGGTAAGCTCAATCGTAGGTGGAGTATAGCCATTCACAAGACTAACCCACGCACGATGATCAATATACTTTATGTGCATAATCATTTTCGCTTTCCAAATGGTATAGTTAGAACCATTTAGAGTAGGCGGTTTATTATGGCTATGACTATGGTGACAATCCATCTTGGCTACTTTCAAGGATCGATCTCAGTTGAGTCGAGAGTAGGTTCTGATACCAATTGATAGATTCGTAGCTAGGACTGTAACCAGTTGTGCGATGACTCGAAAGCACAGTTGTTCGCACAACTGTCAACACAACTTCCTGAACAGAATTTTCCAGAAAATAAAATAAATAACATAATTTAATTGCAGCGGAATAATAACGAATTTAACACTTCAGCAAAACTATGCTTGCTGGAAATCTTTCATAAAAAAACAACCTAGTTGAAAACAAGTTGCAAACCAAACTTACAATGAAAGAAAAATAAAACTAAGAAAAGACAAAACTCGTTCTTAATCTAAGAACACCAAACATAAAACAAACTTGAATGATCAGAGATCTGAACTTCAAGAACAAAATAAAAACCTCTAGAAAATTATGAATGTTATAATTTTTCTCTTAAAAAAACGTGAACAAGGAATGAAGATAAGGTCTACTTTATATAGGAGTTTGCGGTCAATGAATCATTCATTTGGCAAGGAGTCAATCTCTCCCTTCAAATATGGAATCCTTCCTTATCAGCAAGAGAGCTTTCCTTCCTTGTTTAGCTTTCCTTCCTTGAGTAGAATACCTAAAATAAAATAAACACTAACTAAATAATAAATGATTAATATGTTAGTCAAACTTTATTTACAATTAATCCTAATATATTTATATACTAAATATACAAATCATAATTACAAAAATAAAAAGCAATCTACAAGAGTATATTCATACTCTTTCACAGTGTAAACAAAGTGCCAATGCATGTGTAACAAAGTGCCAATGTAAAAAGCGCCAGTGCCAGTTTAACAAAGTGCTAGTGTTAGTGTAACAAAGTGTCAGTGTAAAAAAGTGCCAGTGTATATATATTAAGTACCAGTATAAAAAATGTCAGTGTTAGTGCAACAAAGTGCCAGTGTTAGTGTAACAAAGTGCCAGTGTAAAAAAAGTGCCAGTGTATGTATATTAAGTGTCAATGTATAAAAGTGTCAGTGCATGTGTAACAAAGTGTCAGTGTAAAAAAGCGCCAGTATTAGAATTATTAAGTGATAGTGTAAAACACGTTTTTCCTAAGCTTTGAAAAAAATGCATTTTTTGTAAGACCAACTCATATATTAATCAATAAATATCTTATAATATATGTGCATAAAGATGGTCACTTTTTGACAAAATATTTAGTACAAAACAATTGTCACTTTTTGAAAAAATATTTAGTCCAAAATAATTGTCGCTTTTGGGATCAAAATCATTTAAATTTCTATTTTATTCTCACATTAAAACTTGTTTTGCCTTATTATTTGATTTGTTTTGCAAAGTATATGATAGAGAGAAACAATAAATAAGGACAATATTGATACTTTCATCAATAATTTAGGATAACAATTGTCTTTATTAAAACATGTATTTTTTTTTTTTTTAAAAAGTGACCGTTTTCTTGGACCGAAGAAAATAATGTGTTAAGTTTATTGATAAGAGAAGTTCAAGGGTCAAGTTGTATCATTGGACAGTTACGTGGTGGTGTGCCATATTTAATGTTAACAAATATTTAGGCAAGCAACAATTGTATAGCGTCGCGTAACTACCTAAGATTTAACAATATTATTCGTTCATATTGCTTCAAGATTTTTTTAGAATATGATTTTTTTTTTTTAAATATAATGCCTGAATTTAGTATAAAGGAGGGGAGAGTTAAAATTTCAAATTAGTGTAAATTTGTCTCGGTGCAAGCGGGGCAATATTACAATTTTTAGGGTTTAACACAAATTTTTCAAAATTTTGTAATACGAGTAATGTTTCAAAAATAGGAGTTTTATTTAGTTTTGCACGTTTATCAAGAAAAAAATAAAAAATGGATGCTGCATATTTTATATGAATTAAGAATAAAATTGTCCAAAACTCGATTTTTTTTTTAAAATATAGGTTTTTAAAATTTTATATATCAAAATAACATTTTCAAAAACTTAAGTACCAAAGTAGCACTTTTGACTTGAAATCCGGAATTGGTAATTCCGGATTATGAAATCCGGAATTACCAATTCCGGATTTGATTTTTTTTTTTTTTTTTGTTTTTCAAAATTGAATTTTGGAAAATAATAATTCCGTAAATAGGGGGCGATCGCGCCCTAAAATAGAGCGATCGCTCAAGTGTACTCCGGAGGTACCAATTCCGGATTCTATTTTAATATTTTTTTTTTTTTTTTCAAAATTGAATTTTGGAAAATAATAATTCCGTAAATAGGGGGCGATCGCGCCCTATAGAAGAGCGATCGCTCAAGTGTACTCCGGAGGTACCAATTCCGGATTCTATTTTATTTATTTTTTTTTTTTTCCAAAAAAGAAATATATCTGAATTGAATAAGTAATGTTTTTTTTTGAAAAATTCAAATCCGGAAATGCTAATTCCGGATTTGCTTTACAAAACCCATCTTCCTCGGCAGATCTGTAAAGAAATCTGAAAAACAAAAAATCCAGTGAAGAAGAAGGAGAAAAGAAGAAAGAAGAAGAATAGTAGGTGATTTTTTTTCAAAAAATATTGAAAATTCAAGAAGTTGATTAAGAAGTTCAAGAAGAAGAGGTGATTAAGAAGGTACATTTAATCCTCTTATTTTTGTTCGAAATTTAAATTTAGTATTTATTTAAATTTTTTTGTGAATGTAATGATATTGTTAAATTAGATTTTTTATAATTTATTTTTCAATTTCTAGGAATAAATATGGCTGGAGTTCCAATTGTTTTCATGTGTTATTGGGGAGGAAATGATGAACACCCGTTTGAAGGTGAACATTTTGAAAGGGGACCAAAATGTGCACTTAGGGCTAAAACTCGGTGGAGTTACAAGAAGTTGATTAAAAAGTTAGCTAAGAAAATTGGGGTAGATCGAGCTGTTGTTCAGTTGCAAGTTATATGTAGATATCCTCATCTTGTTGCTCCCGGGATTGCAAACTACATTCCATTTGTAATCGACAATGATATGGGTATGGAAGTCATGTTTGATGTTTACGCTCGGTTGGTGGGTTGAGTAGCTTACAATTGTATGTTAAGATAAATTTAGTTGATAATGTGAATGTTGAGGAGTTTGAAACCTATGAAGAGCCATTACAAAATCGGTATGTTAATGACATGGATACCTTCCGGATGGGTTCTTTAAGTGCTATAGTCGGAGGGATGCTTTGGAACAAGTACACAAACATATGTGGAAGAGGAAGAGGAAGAGGAAGAGGAAGAGGAAGAGGAAGAGGAAGAGGGGGAGGAAGAGGGAGGGGGTGAGGGTGAGGAATTGTATAATGATGATGATAATGATTCAGATTATGAAGAAAATATTGAGTTGCTTCTAAATGCAGATCGTGACGATGGATATGATGATTGCGGTAGTCCTACCGATGTTAGCGAGAATGAGGGAGAAGATTTGGCGTTACATTTGGTTGCTTACGAAGAACCACAACATCATGTGCATGACGTAGTCGGGTATCAATTTTATCGTGATATTGGAGAAGGATCGGAGATATATGATGATAACAAATATGACTTTGCTTTGAATGGAATGTAGAACATCGAGGACATTGCCAAAGGTATTCGCTTTTCAAAGAAGACAGATGTGCGATTATAAAAATGAAGTTGTTTCATATTAAGAAAAATTTGCGCTTCAAGGTAAAACGAAGCACAACCCGAAAGTGGACTATTGAGTGTTTGATGAAAGATTTTCCGTGCAATTTTTATGTGAATGTGAGTTTGAAGAATGCCGGGTATTGGGAAATTACCAAATACAAGGGTCCTCATTCTTGTTTGGCAACCGAAATTAGCCAAAATCATCGAAACATGGATGCTAAGTTCATAGGGCGGGAAGTTTTGGAACCGGTTAAGGGCGATCCCGAGTTGAAGATTGTACTAGTGAAGGCGGAAATAAAAAAAGCCCAGTGGAAGGAAGTTTCATATAGAAAGGCATGGTGTGGCAAACAAAAAGCTATTGCGAGAGGCATATGGAGGCGGGAAGAATCTTACATAAGATCGCCACGTTTGTTAGCCGCCATCCAAAAGTGGAACCACGGAACCATTGTGGAGCATTACGATCCTCCTCCTCCCGGTGCTTTAGGTATGTTTGATCGTGTGTTCTGGGCATTTGGCACTTGTGTGGAAGCATTCACTCATTGTCGTCCTGTTATTTCTGTTGATGGCACATTCCTGCATGGAAGATATAGAGGGGTTATTCTTATTGCCATGGGTGTCGACGCAAATGATAGTCTACTTCCTCTCGCATTCGCTATTGTTGAAAAAGAGGACTATCGAAACTGGTGTTGGTTTCTGCATCTTCTATGCAAACATATTGTTAAGGGTCGTGAAGTTTGCTTGATATCTGATCGGCATAATGGCATCCTTTGCACGGTTGGAGACATTGCCAGCTGGCCACGAAATGTTATCCACAGATGGTGCATGTTGCACTTGCGAGCTAATTTTCTTAAAGCTCACAAGGGCGTTGGATTGAAAGATCTTTTTTGGCGCGCTGTTAGCACCACCCAAGATAGAAAGCTTAAATGCTATCTGAGGCAAATTCGTATCATCAACCCTGAGGCATATAAATGGTTTGAGAACTTGGATGCTAGAAAGTGGACAATGGCTCACGATGGTGGATATAGGTACGGCATTAAGACTACTAATTTGTCGGAAGTTTTTAATGGCGTTATGAAAGGAGCTCGGGGAATGCCAATTTCAGCAGTTGTTGAGACCTCATTCTATAGGTGTGTGGCATACTTTCAAGATAGACTCACTAAAGCAATTAGTGCTTTAGGGGGAGATCCTAATGGCATCCCACCACCAAATGCCACGCTACAATTCAGTGAGAGAATCCATCGAAGATACCTATACAACTTGGATAAGGCTGGGTTTCATCACGTCACAAGGTTTAACACTACGTCTGTGGGTGTTTATAGTGTGACGACTGTGGTACGTGGTGACAAAGGTGGACACATTCAAGTTGTGAGATTGCGTGATCGAACATGCACTTGTGGCAAATGGATGCAATATCATTACCCTTGTTCGCATGTGCTTGCGTGTTTCAAATCGCAAAGTGTCGATGGTATGAGTTATATTCATCCTTTTACAGCCTTGCCTCGTACTACAAGACGTGGAGTTGCTCTTTTCATCCAATCCATGACGAGGCCTATTGGAATGTAGATCATATTGTCCCACGTTTTACCCTAACCCGAGCATCGACGTGACAAGAAGCAAGGGAGACCTGTGTCAAGGCGACCGAGAAACTCTATGGATTGGCTAGTTGCAAAAAAAAAGAATCGTTGTGGGATTTGCAAGTTAGAAGGTCACACGAAGGAGATGTCCAACTCTTAGACAAGTAAGAGTAAATTGTTATTTTTATTTTTGTTTTATTAGATTACGTACTTTGAACATTTAATTATTGTTGTTTTATTTGAACTTGTAATATTGCTTTATTTGAACTTGTAATATATTGAACTTGTAATATATTTAACTCTTGGTGGAGCATGACATCAAATATATTTGTAGTTGCGAAACTTAAAACGACCAAATGGGTCAACCGCTCCATTTTATAGCAAATAAAATATGAATAAAAACTGAAATAACATTAAAATAAATATTAAAATTAGTGATCACATCCCGATCACATAGGACGTAAATACAAGTTCAACAGTTCAACAACACATACATTAATCAAACATTAAAATAAAGAGTTCAAATTAGTGATCACATCCCGATCACATAGGATAGAAATAGAAGTTCAACAGCTTCAACAACTTTTACATGAAAAATCCCTTCATGGAAAATCGGATGGGATGAAATCCTTATGGAATACCCGCAACACAAATAAACTAATGTCATTTGTTGAACAATCAACCACTCACATGTACCTAACAATTTTACCTTGAATACATTGGGGAGTGTGATGTTGAGTATATGTGTTTTACGTGAGGGGAGAAAACAACAACCTAAAAATTACAAAAAAAAAACATGATTAGATGGCAATATTAATAATAGGTTCAAGTTGTTTGCATTTTTAATACATCATACCTCGATGAAGTATCGTAACGTAACCAACAACTATGTCATCTCCGAACTCACTCTCGCAAACACCTTATGATGAATTGCACCACCTATTGTTCCCGTTGGATCCTATCAATTTTATCTTAATTAGTAAGATAAGACACATACTAATCATGCTAGAAAAACATACAAAACGCATATGCTAACCTTCAAAGTTACCGTAGTCACCAAATTCATTTCGTGTGATGGTCTTGACAACACCAACGGCAACATTAATCCTATCAAATCCATTAGGAAATCCGCCCGTGATAGTAATGAAAGGGGTAGCAGCAATCATACCATCGCCACTGAGCAGTTCAAGTGCGGAGAGCCAAGGACTGTTCGAAATCTTTATCCTCCTTGGGATCTTCAATCGCTCTCCTCACATACTCTTGGGTCGGAATCACAGTTCCCGAGAGGATCCCCTCTCTCGACGATCGAGGTTTCTACGGCGCAAAGCCAACCGCACGTCACCAAACCGGGACCAGCGTATCGGGCGCTCTCCTTCGCGTTGAGACGCATTTATTTGAGAGAGGTGAGATGGTTGAGGGTTAGACGTTTGGCCTTTTTCAAAATGAGGACGGAGATTAGAAGAATTTTTGAGTCTACGATCCATATTTCAGAGAGGAGAGAGGGTTGAGGGTTAGATGTCTGTAATGAAACTACTCCTTCCTTTTAAAGGGGAATTCAAATTTGATAAATCCGGCATTAGCAAAGGCCGGATTTGTAAGTTAAGATAAATTCGGCATTGACATGTCGGATTTGTCGGTGAAGATAAGATCGGCGTTGGCAAGGCCTGATTTTGAACGTATATTATAAATGTTCAACCTATCTTCAATTAATGTACTTTTGAAAATGTTATTTTGATATATAAAATTTTAAAAAGCTATATTTTTTAAAAAAAATCGAGTTTTCCCACTTTAAATTAGCCAGAAAATAAATACATACCATCATGTATAGTCAAAAATATGATAACTACTAATATTTTTAACATGGAAAATAAGGAAACATGGGGCGATCGCCCCTTCCCATCCGCGCGTTCGCGCAAAGTTACTGGAATTTTGGGAGCGATCGCTCCCATAAGAGGGGCGACCGCTCCAAAGCCAAAACTGAGGCAATAAGCTTTTTATACTCCCTCCGTCCCAAAATGTTTGTCCCATTTTTTATTTTCAATTAACCCGTTATTGTATAAAACTCTTGTAATACTCCCTCCGTCCCAAAATGTTTTTCCACTTTTTGACTTTTTGTTGAACCCGTTATTGTATAAAATGAAATTGACATATATATTGTGTTTATCAACATTTTCATAAATTATTTTCCCATAATTAATATTTAATAATTACTTCCATAAATTGTAATTGTTAATTTTTAAAAATTACATATTTCCATCTACTGAATATTGGAACTCTAACATTCCTAAATTACTACTCCTACATAAAATCAAGTTTGTTACAAACCAAACTTCTATTTCCATACCACCAGGCACACTACAAGAAGGGAAGAAATAAAATAGATTTAGCGAGTCAAACCAAAGATGAAAGTAACTACGAGTTTGTTACAAACCAAAAATAAAGATGTCTTTGGGACACACCCCAACATAAAACCAAGTTTGCATGCCAACAAAGGCATGACGAATTAAAATACAAACCAAATATGAAATATTGTTTATGAGGATCCCCTCATCAAATTAAACCACAAATCAAAGCCGAAATTAACAAAGAGTTTTAAAATTCAACAAAAAGCATTAATCTTTCAATACCGTCCACCATAGCCCGAACCATCTCCGGTGGTGGTGGTGGCATCCGATCCAAGGATATTCTAGGAGCAACCGGAAGTCTTGCTCCTCCTGTACTACGATCATGTTGTGCCATCCAAGCATTTTGTTGTGCCCTCCAAGCCCGATTTGTCTCAATCTCCGCATCCACGCGGACGGATAAATGTCCAAAATCTTGCCTCATATCTCTAATTTGACTCTCCACGTAGCTAACCCGCTTCCGACAGATAATAAGCAGCCTCGACCGGGTCTGCTCGCCAATCCTCCTCCTCCTCCTCCTCCTCCTCATCATCATCATCATCATCTCCACCGTGAGGTCTCCTAGATGACCCCTCACCCCTCTTTACATTCTGACATTTAGTGGTGAGGGTGAATAAGTTAATCTTTGGACCTCCTTTAATGTCCTTGTTCACTAGCCTGAGGTTAAACCCCGATTTTGCAACCAGGGATGTGATCAACAATGGAAAATTATAGTTCGTATTGGCCATACCCTTAGCCGTGTTCCATATCTCCTTACTAATTATTTTTCCAAAATCAATTTTTTTTCGTTGAACTATCATGTGCATTAGAAATGCACGTCTCCAATTAACCTCATTAAAATGAGAGGAGGGGAGGATCCTCTCACAAATAAATCTATGAAGATACTTCATCCAAGTATCCATGTCTCGAGCCTTAACAACTACCCCCTTCTTCACATTCCTAGGGTCAATTATCCCAAAAGTCGGAGCTAGCAAATGCAAATTTTCCCTAACATTTTTTCCTATCTTCTCCATCTCTTTGGTGTACTCACACCCATCCTCCTCAATGTCGGGCTAACCCGTAATGTTGATTAATGGTATTCCTATCATAATTAACCGGAAGCCCCCGCACAAAAGACTACTCCCGTATACCCCCGTTCAAAAACATTAGCATAAAAATTCTTTGACTAAAAGTGAACTTCCAAAGTTTGGGGCTTACTCCCCAACTTTCCCCAATTGTAAAGAGTAACAAAACCATCTAAATACAAGTCATTAAAATCAAATTCCCTTTCCGGGTTGAATGGCTTGTTTTCATATAACTCAAAGAATTGTTGAGCTTGAATCCCAACAAATTTAGCAAAGATCATAACCTGGGACCGGTAGGGGTTGGAGTGTTGGTGGTAGTGGCTCGTGGTCTTTTAGGAGGCATTCTCAATCAAAACTCAAAGATAAAAAATTGGAAGCTTACTTTTTAATTGGCCGGAAGTTCGCCGGAATGTCGCCGAATTTCGCCGGAGTCTTTGTGTTGAACAACAAACGAATGACAATCTTTCAAAATCCACCTCAAACCTTGAATGTGTGCTTCAAAATGGATGATATATAAAATTTGGGGTTGAAGAAAATTAGATTTGGGAGTTGAAGAAGGGATTTGGGGTTGAAGAAGCTTGAAATTGGGGTTTGAAATTCTGAAATTTTAGAGAGAGAGAGAAAAGGAGGCGTTGGGTGGTGGTAGGGTTATTTGATTGGGAGAGGGGAAGGTTTTTGGGAATAAACCGTGCTTTGGGAAATCCGCGTAGAGGGCGATCGCGCTGGGGTCAAGTGAGCGATCGCGCCTTTTCTCTTGGAAAAGAGGGCGATCGCTCGTTTATTGGGGTGATCGCTCGGTAATTAAAAATTAATTTATAATTAAAGAATCCGAATTAGAAGCTCCGGAGTACATCGGGGCGATCGCCCTTCTATAAGGGAGCGACCTCCTCTTGTCCGTCCCTCTTGTCAAATTTCATCTCGCTTTTTAACGTTTTTGTTAGTTTTTAGAATTTCCATCGCTTTTTTAACGTTTTCGCTTAGTTTCTAAGAAGTCCAAGCTTAGTTTTTAAGAATTTCCAGCCGCTTTTAACGTTACCGCTTTTTCGTAAAATCATTCCATGGCAAGCTTTCATGAAATTAAAATTAACAATAATAAAATAATAAGTTTTATAGAAAATTGACCACATCCCGGTCACGTAGGATACAAGTCAAGGATAATTGGACGGGGTAAATTCATTAGGGGATGGCGAATCCTACTCCCTCTCCTCGGCATACGACCACCACGATATAGATTGTTGAGATGAGGATGAGGATGATCCGTCGGGACTTTACGAAAACCGCACTCTAGGCAAATGGAAACTAGGCCTAAATCCCGGAATCCCGATATGTACGCTCAGGGCTCCGATTATAATTTGCTAGAAAGAAGTGGAAGGAGCTACTTGAAAGTGGCGGTTGCACATAGTGAAATCAAAGCTGATTCATCAATTCGGTAAAAGAATTAATCTTGGCCCCGTCTGTGCAGGTGAACTCTGTCCGACTGAACTCAAGCGATGCATATCTACCGTATTGATCCTGGGTGCATCTCGGGCTCATCCTATGCAGGTGATGGTGGTATCCGCCACGCCTACGAGACCCGATTCTCCCTCCGTGGCTCGTGCTTCGGCGGTATGATCCCAACCGTTGGGGGGAAGTCAGCTTGGTAGCGGTTGCGATCGTTCTTTGCTCCACTAATATGTGTCCCAGAGTGTGTTAGTGACACATTATCGGTTGAAAGAATGTAATTCACCATGTCTTCCAAAGGATGTGGCATTCGTCGTTTGTATAAAGTACATCCCTTGGAGACTTTGAATCTGTTTCAAGAAACAATGATGTACAGCAATTAATTAATACGGAAAAAATGATATTGTTTTTTGTAAATCATTGTATGTAATATATAACTTACCACACCCTCATAATTAACCGAACGTGGCCTCGAACCCTAGTCCCTCCACATTAGCCGACCATTTGGCCCGGATGAGCGATCGAGTAATACGCCTATACCATGTCAAACTAGGGGTGATGATAGCTCATATCCACTTCACCAAACTCCCCATCAACAACATTAAACTCCCGTTCATTTCCACTCTTGCATGTGCCGATCGTATGTTGTTGCATCCCGATTAACGCTGGACCGACCTTTAGCCGTACTAATCCGATGCAAGTCCAAAGCGGGTGTCGCGAGTCATCGTGCACACCTTGGAACCATCCCAAATTGTCGCATTACGCGATGCGGAAAGTGCCATTCAACCTCTGGCAGGATGAGGGCACCTTCGCCCTCCCATATAGCTTGGCCCTTTGAAGAGCGAAATTCGGAAGCGGCACACGGGTTGTATGGTTGCCCACACAACGATCATTCTCTAAATATGACAGCTGGTCTCGATAGCCTTACGGGTTATGAAGGCGATCACGAAGTATACGACAATGGACCCTTCCGCACCTACATATGAAACAATTGACATAAAAAATAATGAGTAAGCGATATATTAATCACCTGTAACCCATTTGGTTGCAATCCGGTAAGTGTTATTTCTTCATGTCTCTAGGTTGTGTACACAACAACCTCTCCCATGCTTACCCAAAGCTATAAAAAAAATTATCATTACGTACAAAACAGGTTAAGTCCACTAGCATAATGTAATCATATATAATAGACATACCTGTACAATGGTTAGAAGCCACCACACCCTTTCGAATCGTGTT